>CM022757.1:9426202-9453702 GCA_012411365.1 Ameiurus melas | reverse complement strand
CCTTGGTAAATAGGAGTTGTGAGGGCTGTTAAAAATTGTCTTTATTGTTTAACCTTTTGATCTTTTGTTACAAAAATCGCAACAATATATATAGCGATAAACATCGTGCATCGCAAACATGTCATAACAATCACGTACAACAATTTTGTCTTTAAATCGGAACATCAAACACGCAAATCGTTGAATCTGTGTTGCTGGGCAACGGTAAATACAGACAACCGCCCATAAACGAGGCAACGAACTGAGCTAGCTAGCACTTAGCCATTACGTCGTTTATAACGACGACGTAAACCTTACCGCCCCGGTACAATCCCTCCCCCATGGCGAGAATTTGTCGTCCCGCGATACGGACAATGGCGTGTGTACGAGTTCGAACCCTGGATGAGGAAGAAGAATTACAGGAGCTTCTGCCGTAATATGGAAGCGGTTCAGATCCAGACGATCAGCTGCGAATCGAACAGGGCTAGGCGATATCGGTATAACAACAGACATCGTGATAAACGATTATGCGATACACTTTTCTGAGATATCGTTGGTACGGTGATGTATTTGTTATGTTTTTAATAATTATGCATATATATATTTTTAAAACGTAGCCTTTGTCTTCACAGGCATTAAAGCAAAGTTTTTGTGTTCATTTTACTTCTGTTTTGCAGAGACTTTGTTAGCTAAATTCTACATCGCGATGCTCAGTCGTAACTTGTGAGTGCTGAAAAATATAAACATCAAATGAAATACTGTGAAATCTCCGCAGATCGAAACACAAATCCGCTTTGAACTCGTTCAAAACAACGCTATGGACGGAACGGTGTTCTGATTTCATTATTCAGAGAATGATATATCTTTTTTGCTTCAGTACTACGCAGCGGCCCGCTCCAAAGCCGTGCTCGTCAGGCAGCCCTTCTGCGTGCGTGCAGTGCATGATGGGTAGGAGGTATCGGATGTCCAGTGTAAGGTTTCTGGATGGAGACGGATGGTGCTCATGCTGCCTTGCACGCCTGGCGCCCGACGCTCTGATCAATGACCTACATCATTGAAAATGCAGAGCTTTGTAATGAGCCTGGAACAGGTTTAATCCAGGTCAACTCCACTCGTCATCGCCAACCCACCGCACGTCTCGGAGGTACGCCAACCGCCCCGAGGCCGGCCAACAGCACAACCGAACGTTTAGCCTCTGGGTTCGGAGCGAAACCTTAATAACTCGGCTGAGTTGAACGGGTTTCACGCCGACGTTCAGCGCCGCATCGCAGTGTGTTAAATTAACACGTGCTTATAGAAGTAAACAAACTGTACACAAACACGATGAACTTACTACTGTTAATTCATGAAGGATGACCTAGAGAAGAACTATTTGTAAATGTTACAGCCAAACTACCTTGCTGGCCTTTTTTTATATATATATTATATATATATATATATATATATATATATATATATATATATATATATATATATATATATATATATATATATATATATATATAACTTTTTTCCGTTTTACAATTTTAATCATTTTAAATCGACGCACCGATCCAAATCGGCGGATCATTACACCCCTAACACTCACACTGGAGACGACTCCTGTGAATATTTAAGTCCTCACGAAGCGCCTTGAATGGTGCAGAGTTATTCGGTGTGTTGATGTAATTTCCACTGAAACAGGAAGCCAGCGTGGGACGTGTCGTGTGGCTCCTCCCCCCTTTTAAATAGCCAATAGCGTTTAGCTTACCTCACAGCTAAGCCTTACTAAACCGTGGATTTTTATAATGTTGGGGAGGCGGGACACTTCAGATTCTAGAGAGCGTTTGATTGGACAGTAAATCTGATGAGAAGCTGAAGTGCAGAACGATGTCATTGTTGAAAACGGCTGATGCGTATCGATGGTAAAGAGAGAGAGAGAGAACATTTTGCATGCGTATGTCTTCTAAAAGTGAATTTTGTCATCGTTTTGGAGCGCACAAGCTTTTAGATACGAACGAACATACTCCTACTAAAAGCCACGAAACGTCCGTTTTGATTTCATGGGGACTTTAAATAAACATCTTACTGAAAACGTCACCGTATCATCCATTTAAGTGATAAATAACCCTTTATGATTGGCTCTAGATTACGTGGAGTCACCGTGAATGAGGCGTTTTTATAGAAACGCTAAAAACGGGTCGTTTCATCTTCCCTGTGGGGTGATTATAATATTAATGCAGTTTTGTTGCACAAAAATCATACAGAATGTAGAAATTTATGACCTTTTTCCACCCAGTCTCTGACCGCCTGACTGAAACGATCGCTTTTTGCGTCCTTTACCTTTAAAACGTCAATGTAACCGCCCACTGCTGTGATTGGCTAACATCTTTGCCTATGAATTAATCCTCGACGCCCCCTGCCATTACACGTACAGAACTGTTTTCAGAGACTGTGTGCCAGTGGGCGGGGCCAACGGTGCGATGACGTAAAAGTAGGCGTCGACGCCTTGCCGTATGGGCAGTCGTATGCAAATGTATTTGCCCGTGTGACATCACGGATCCCACCACATCCAAACGAGCCGGATTTGGAGCTCGGCTAAATAAAGGCTCTTTTCGTACCAAGCTATGAAACCTTTTAATAGTAACGTTTACCGTTTAATGGTTTAACGGCAACGTTTTAATGGTGCTTGGTTTCTCATGCCGTGACCCCTTTAATATAAACCTGCAGATGATAAAGCAACACCGTCTGGGTGATGAGACCTGGATTCAGCAGCGCCGTGGAATGAAGGACGTCTTTAAAAACGCTCCAAAGCAAAGTAACGCGACTGTAAGTCTTTCTTCAGCATGATGATGTGGGAGAAAGACGCAGGACTAGTGAGCGTATCACGAAGCGTCCGCTATAACGATCACTAGACCGTTTATTGCTACATGCCTAGTGCTGATTAGCGAAGAAACAGAACAAAACTGTCTTTTCCCCCCAGTACGCTAAAGTATGTGAGGATAGGGACAAGCCAAATAGCCAGAGAAACAAATAACGCCTCGTCCCAGGAGAGGCCCAGAAACAAGAAACGAGCAAGGGGGGGGGGGGACAAGAGAATAGAGAGAAAGAGCGAGAAAGAGCGAGAGCAAGAGAGCGAGAAAGAGAGCGAGAAAGAGAGCAAGAGCGAGAAAGAGCGAGAGCAAGAGAGCGAGAAAGAGAGCAAGAGCGAGAAAGAGCAAGAGCGAGAGAGCGAGAAAGAGAGAGAAAGCGAGAAAGAGAGAGAGAGAGCGAGAAAGAGAGAGAAAGAGAGCGAGAGCAAGAAAGAGAGAGAACGAGAGCGAGGCCCCAGCCATATTCACAGGACAGACGCTCTAAATAAAACAAATGCCCGGGCCCCGTGTGGTGCTCTACATTCCTGCTTCACATGTCCTAAATGGGTTTAGCGTGTAGCGCGATGTCAGGACGTAATACGGTAAACAGAGTGATGGAATTTGGGGTAATGAGTAACCCGGGGGGAAATAAACAATCGAACGGGGCCCGGGGGACGCAGGGTCAGCATATACAGTCTCCGAGGGAGGCGAGCGGCTGAGCGCTGAGGAGGGTCGAGTTAGAGAGCTATCGAATATTCCTCTCTATTTTAAACCAAAAAAAAAAAAAAAGACGAGAGCATGAGGTCCACAAGGAGAAAAAAAAAACTAACAAGAAAAAGAAAATAAACAAATAAACAAACAAACAAACAAACAAACAAATATATATATTTTAAAAACCCTCATGGTTAAAATGTTCCAATTTTGCCCGGTCAAGCTTCGACACAACCCTGGTGTTCGTGCAAAGACGGTTTCAATAAGATCACAAACAAAAGGACAGAAGGCGTCCGAGGAAGCGAGAGATTTCTTGCCTTTTCCCATAACAACTTTGCCCTGCGATCGTAGAGCAGCGAGAAGCAAAAGAGAGAAAAAAAAAAAAAAAGAGAGAGAGAGAAAAAAAAAAAAACGGAGAGTGTGTGTGGGGGTGAAAGAGAGAGAAAAAGCTTACAGCGCAAGTAGTTCCAGCAGGAAGGGAGGAGCGTAAAACCCGGGCTGGAGCGAGTGGCTGAGACGCGACACACCCCCTTCACAACAAGCCGGCCATCTCCCATCATGCACTTTAACTGTTTCCTCACCACACACACACACACACACACACACACACACACACACACACACACACACAGCCTCGCCGAGCTGTAGCTCACACCAAGGTTAAAGCCACGCGTTACAAACAGCGGAACAGTGCTGAGGAGCAGAGATTATTCAACTAGTAACCATCATTATCTCATTTCCCTGAACACACACACACACAACACACACACACACACACACACTGTTTCTAACAATCATTTCTTACATAGACACGGTGTTGCTTGAAAGTTAGAATTTTATATATTTTATATATATATATATATATATATATATATATATATATATATATATATATATATATATATATATATATAGATCTATCTGCGACCTAGAACATCACCACACGTCCTGAAAGTAGAGAACCAGAACCCAATTACACAAACGAGACAACATTCCACTCGGTCATTCATTCCTTGAGGAAAACGATCCAATAGTACATATCTACGAGTGGCAAAAGTATGTGACCCTCTGCTGTCAGTATCTCCGTGCGCAGCAATAAAGGGTTGGGGTAAGTGTCGATCAGTCCTGAACATCGTCTCGGAGGAACCTTACCCCGTTCCTCGGTACAGAACCGCTCCGATTCTGGGATGTTGGGGTGTTTCCTCGCATGAACTGCTCGCTTCGCATCCTTCCACGACATGTCTACTGGATTAAAGTCACTACACTTACAAGCACCACTGTACGCACGTGCTTTAATAGTTCGAGTATAACTTAGCCGACGTATATTTTGGGGGTTGATTCGTTTTACTGGAGTATTTATTAAAGTCCCGAGAGTCCCTGTAAGCCTTTCAAACGGATGCTCTCACACTCAGTTCCCAGGAAAGACTCCACGTTATAGGGACACAGGAAGCTGGTCTAAACACAGGAGCGTCTCGGACACGGGCAGGAGCTCCACGCAACCGAAGCCTGAACATTAAACCGATCGAAAAACAAAGCGGAGAGTTTACCCGTCAGGAGAAGTTTATAGAAGGATTCTCGAGTGCAGGCGCTTTCTAAATAAATAAATAAATAAATAAATAAATAAATAAATAAATAAATAAATAAAGTTTCCCAGCATCCGGAGTTTCTGGTATCACGTAACGTTATAGGAGCTATTCTACTACACTTGGCACCGGTCCACTGATTTGATTGGACGAGCGGCGTTCCAAGAGCGCTGATGTTTAATATAACCGCACTGGGACATGACTTCGAGCAGCGGTCCTACTGAAACGGTCACTACGCTAAAGTTAGTGACATCATCAGAGGACGCGGCGAAAAAATAAAATAATAATAAATCTCGGTAGATGTGGATGAAGATGAAAAATAAGAAAGGACCGGGAGAATTTCACCGGGAGCGCCTTGAAGAGATCGTCGTGAGCTAGCGAGAGAGCTAGCCGACGTGCTAAAGCATACGGTGGCTTCAGGTTACTGATGAGAAGGTCAAGAGTTCAAGCCCCAGCGCTGCCCAGCTACCACTGCCCTTAACCCTCAACTGTTCACGTGTAAAAGGCGTCTGCAAAATGCATTAAATAAAAAATAAATTAAAAAAACGTACTGCTACAGCGCGAGTGTGGCTTCTTCGGGATCGATTTCGGTTCGCGGAGCAAAACATAAACAAACGATTTGTCCGTATTGTGTGTGAACGGTCTACATACGGACTCAAAAACTACTCCAAACGCCCCGTTTCCGTACTTCTTTATCCAGATATTCGGCCCCTCCAGGATTGAGAGGATGTTGCGATCGCAGCAATAAACGAGAAAAATCAAAAACTCGGGAGAAGCGTGCAATTTTTCTAAACTGCCGCCGATTTGGGTCTGAGACGAGGCATGTGATGTCATGACGGGCGTTCAGCTAAAACCCTCTTCGATCCACATTTGCGGAACAGGAGTACAGCTAAAAAAGGTCTCGTTTACCAACAGACATCGCTGTGAAAGAGCGTGCAAGGCAATTTTGTGCGATTATGATTTCCCCAATTCGAGTAGTTTTCAAATTTAGAAGAAAAAAAAAAAAAGCCCCAGAAAAAGCAAGCATTTTTGGCCACAACAATCCCACACAAAAAAAACCATCTGTGAAATACTCAATGGACTGATTATTATTATGATGATGATGATGATGATGATGATGATAGCTGCTGCCTTTCCAGTTAAAGGAGTCCTGAGAGTCGGCGTTGCTGCAGCTCCCTCAGCTCCTCTACCTCCCGCGTCCCTGCACACACTGCGTTAAACAAGGCGCCGATTGTGCAACAAGTCACCAAGAACACACTTTATTCTACGCTTATAAAGGCCGAGTGTTTTCTCCTTCAGATAAACACTCGGTTCCAACACAAACGCATCGCCTCGTAGGATTTCAGACAAAACACATTTCTGCTTAAGCAGCTATCTGTCCCAAAAACATCCTGGGGAAAATATAAAAGAAGCCCCCTTGGCTTGGAAGATCAGATTAAGTGTCCCTGCTGCGTTATCACACTGTATACTGGTGTGTGTGTGTGTGTGTGTGTGTGTGTTACAGTAAACAGCTCTCCTAGAGGGAGTAAAGAGGCCTGCATAACAAAACGCAGGTGACTGCTCTGCAGAGAGAGACAGATATACATCACAGCCCTGGGCAGCCTATGGAACACACACACACACACACACACACACACACACACACACACACGCACGCACAACACTTCACTTCCAGGAAACGATAAACGAAGGTAGGAAGATAGTGAGAAACCACAGTGAGACTAAAACATCGGTTCCTCCCCGCTCCCAGCTCCTCCCCGCCCCCGGCTCCTCCTTCTCGCGTTACTGAACGACAGCTTTTTACAAAAACCCTGAGGGATTAATGCACTTTTTATAGATTATAGCCGTAATGCTTTTTTTAACTGAATATTAATAACGGGATGGAGAGATACAAATACAGAACGCTCTGGTTGAGATTAGACGTGCATCAGGACTGGAATACCACGGGATGAACAAAAATATATCAACATCACAAGATACAAAACATAAGGGGGAAAAACCACGCCCATCGACAAAACATTACCCCACGCCCATCGACAAAACATACAAGACCACGCCCATCGACAACACAACAAGACCACGCCCATCGACAAAACATTACCCCACCCCCATCGACAACACAACAAGACCACGCCCATCGACAACACAACAAGACCACGCCCATCGACAACACAACAAGACCACGCCCATCGACAAAACATTACCCCACGCCCATCGACAACACAACAAGACCACGCCCATCGACAAAACATTACCCCACGCCCATCGACAAAACATTACCCCACGCCCATCGACAAAAAATGACACCACACTACCCTTTTTAGTAATAAGTTTTGTACAAAAGTGTTGATACTTGTGACACTCAGTTTGTGGATTGCATTTTAAATAAACTTAAAAACTAATAATTAATAGGAGAAATAATTGGCCGATTAATCGACTATGAAAATAATCATCGTTTGCAGCAATAATACAATAACGTGTATAATACAATAACGTGTATAATACAATAACGTGTTGCGTCTGCAGTAAAATCGGCTTTAAACAAAAACCCTGTGCCTCTGATTTGTGAATATTCTAGATTACGGCGTTCAGTGTAGCTGCACTGAACATTAGAGGAAGTGGATCATCTCTTTCGTCGCGTGAGCTGCATATCTGGCTGCTTGCCAATAAAAACTGAAAGTAAAACACACCCACTCCAGATATTTTTTGAGTTCTGATTCACAACATGACGGAGCAAAGCAGCGGCCTGTGAGGAACAGGTTTCATACCCAGATTGTTCAGGGGTTTTCGTGTGGTTTTCACTCGTATTTAGCCAGCAAGGCAAGGAAGTTCACTGGCCAGAAGAAAGAAAATAAACCTTGGCACACTTCATGGCGAAGTGACGCTGGTGAGAGATGGCGTAACGATAGTGTACGCTACTCATTCTTAATCTCCCCACCTGCTGCACTACACACGTCGACGGACTCGCGATCCAGCGGAACGGTTTTTATTAGCCGGGTTATCCGGTCAGGAACATGGTCAAGGAAACTCTGAAAAACCCAAGCGAAATGGATTCCAGCTCTTTCGCACCGTCACCTCACGAAATACGAAACGTCCCGAGAGAAAGTTAAGACGCTAACCTGACTCGAATGCGGTGATGTGAAAGGAATACGCCGCAGCTCAGGATTGGAGGGGGAGGACGGCGACACAACCGTCCCCTTCCCCGTAATCCATAATCTCATTTGTTTATCTCAGTCTTCACTAAACTAGCTAACTAACTCGCCGTGCGTTACATTAGCGAACACTGCACAGCCTCGATCGTGAGGTTTCTAGGCAACCAAACACATGAGACTGGAAAACACACCGCCTGCCTTCACTTACCCAGCATGCTAGAGAACATGATTATGACTGTTGTTCTACTACGAAGTCTCGAACACTACTGCGTTTTACTCTGTGTACCGCATTCATTCGGACGTCACCACAACGTGCGTTCACTCAACGATTCACGTGCGTCGAACACGAGTACGGCGAAAAGGTCTCGTTTACCAACAAACATCACTGTGAAAGAGCGCGGGGAACTATTTCATGCAAAGAGGATCGGGGGTTCAAGCCCCAGCACTGCCAAGCTGCCACTGTCAGGCCCTTGAGCAAGGCCCTTAACCCTCTCTTCTCCAGGGGGCGCTGTATCATGTCTGACCCTGCGCTCTGACCCCAACTTCCTCACATGCTGGGGTATGCGAAGAAAAGAACTTCACTGTGCTGTGATGTATACGTGATTAATAAAGACTAACGTTATTATTATCCAGCCTGAAACACACTCCGCCCACTGGACTTTTGTCTTAGCTCCGCCCAGGTAGGAGGAGCTAGATCAGATCGGACTCCACCACATGGATTTTTTTTTTAAGTTCTACAGCGAGGGATACTTGGGAGTTTGTTTTTTAAAATCTTCTCAACTTCGAGAGAAGGGAACAAATGATATAAATGAAGGACGAATTTGTGGATTTTCTACACGAAATTATAAACAGATGGGCTTTTTTTTTATTATATTTATTTAATTATATATCGACAGTTAATAAATGCTAGAATATGCTGCGGTGCAAGAGAAATAAAACAGCGTTCTTGGAAGACAGTCCAACTTTGGGGTCGTAACAGTAGCGTGTTTTATTATGTTCGAGGTTGAACTCGAATGTAAAACTGCACAAACGTACAGTTTTAGTGGACAGCGACGTACTACACACCATACAGAACAGGAATGACAGGATTAATCCGAGTCCCAGAGTCCTGGAAATCTACTCGGACCAGGAAGACGCTCGTTCAACACCCCCACTGCGCTGGGAACAGTCCGACGCTCTCTGCTACGGCGGCTCTGGACCTGCGGATCAGGTCCCGCTCTAATCTGCCCTATATCAGCCCTGTTTATTCGCCGACCGTCACCTGATCTCAAGCAGGCGGCCCTGATTCCCAGCGTACGCCTAATCTCGACAATCCTACATGCCACACTTCTATAGCTCAAAGCAACGCTTGCAAACAAAAACGCTTTCTTTTCTGAGGGACTGAGAACATTCTAGAGCACAAGCTTAAAAACCAGAGGAACCAGAAACGGCTTTTGTGACGGATGAAGTCAGCGAAGGTCTTTACTCGGGGCCGAGCGATACGACTACATAACTCATGATCGAACCCCGGCGTGATACCAAGCTGCGGCTCTTTTCCGAGATATCGACGCTACCGTGAGGTCTTTTTTATTCGTTTTTAACCCACGTGTGTCAATTTAAAAATAAATAAATAAATAAAAATGTACACACGTGTCCACAGAGGACAAAAATGTCCATGTCCAAAAACTGTCATAAAAATATTATATATTAATATTCATTCAATCGTTTTCAGAAGTGTAACCCTTTAAATTATTGGATTTATTCACAAAATGCCACAGATGTTTATTTTATGAAAAGGAAGAAAGAAAAATAGTCATTTTCCATCTACTAAATGCTAAGCAGAATTTTTTTTCCTTTGATTATTACAGGGTTGGACATGTCAATGACTAACAAACAACGTTCATTTTGATGCATTCATATTTTTTATGCACAGTCAGATTGAAAAAATTTAATTAAATTAAATCAAAACTAGCACTCAGGTCCATAAAAGGACAAAAAAAAATTTTATAAACTGTCCGTGTCCAAAAAAAAAAAAAAAAAACGATAATAGAAATATTATTTATTGACCCCCCCCACACACACACACGTTTTTCCCCAGCGTCGGTTCTGATCGTAACGACCAAACATTCATTCGTTTTTTAGAATTTTAACCCTTTACACGCCAGTGTCTCTACCTTGACTGAAAGAAATTTGTAAAAATGTTGTATTTTTATTTTAATCAATAAATAATTGTAAGGACTTAAAACAGTTGGGAATATTAACGGTGTATCAGGTGCTCTCGGTATTTCAAAAGGTGTAAAAAAATAAAAAATAAAACTAAAAAAAAGGTTTAAAAAACATGTTGAACCCTTCTGCGTCTTTATGGACGTTTTTGTCCTTTCCATTCAACTTTTTGATTTTTATTATAATTTGTCTGTGTTAATTCAAACAGCATAAATTTTGCAAAAAGGGTGGGTATTTTTATTGGAATTTTAACATTTCAGAAATGTATTTTAAGCTAGCCACACAACATGGTTACACTCAGGACATTAAAGACAAAAAAACGTCCCCACCGAAACGGCAATATTTAATTCTCGTGACGTTTAAGCGTAAAGTCACGCATCCCGTGTTAACAGAATTTTATTTTGTTCACAAGGTTCCAAAACATAAAAAAAAAAATTAAAAAAAAAAAAAAGAAAGAAAATGTAAAAATGTTCTGAGAAGTGTAGCATTGTCTCAGGTTTAGTCTCTGGGGAAAAGCCATGCTTCATCTTTTTTCTGATTCTACCGTATTATAGAGCGCCGCAGAACAACTGAATAAACGGCACCGCTATAACTGTGTGTGTGTGTGTGTGTGTGTGTGTGTGGATATCAGAGTGTGTGTACTGAAAACGTGTGTGTGAGAACAGTTTGAAGGAAACAAACGATACTGTAGCGGAAATCACAAATCCCACCCCATGTATACGAGTCAAATCAAAGGCTCCTGAGCTGTGGAGGTTCTTGCATTCGAACACGGATCTTCTTCCTCGTTTGCACCTTTTCCATTTTTGTTATCGAGATCAAAAGGCGAGCTTCGATTTTGACGTAGAAGATCAGAAGAACACCGACCGCCTTGTTGTTTTTTTTTGCTGTCGCCGGAAGGAGATGCCGATTATTCGGTGTGGTAAAGAGTTGACGTGAGTGCTCTCGCAGTCGAACCTATAGATACGTGATGCTTGAGGACCTGGTCATTTCACAGCAGAGGAGACTCTGGAGCGAGCTCACTGACGGTGGATATGAAACGGAGGATGAAGAGTTCAGAGGATGGAGTCTGACCCCTCCGATAGCATGGAGCGTGAGGACACCGAGGAGACTGAAGACCCTCCACGGATTCTCCGATCTTCCACTCGCACGGAGACGCCGTGCTGCTATCCTGCCACGGGTTTGCCCCCAGGTCCTACACGCTACACCCCTGCTCCATCACAACGGTGGAGTCCTGCTTCGACCTCTTCATCACCGGACACATCGTTCATCTTCTTCTGGACGATACACATGGACAGACTGGATCGACGTCGATTCCACCGATATCCAGGTATATGTCCGAGCCACCGTGTCCAGCGTAAACTCAAGCTCCTAAGCTCCGCCCTGAGGTTCGACGACCTTCACACACGACCTGAACGCCACGGGCACGACGAGCTATACTGTTCAAACACTTCCTTCTGCTTTTCAGTGCTACATTATTTATATTTATCATTTTGTAGACAATTATTAAGAGCATCACTTTAATGTTTTCCGCGTCCCCCCCATGTTTTTCTAATCTGTATCGTCCATGCATCATGATTCTCTCTTTAGAACATTTTTAGTTTCTTAAATAAATACAAACTGATTGGGATTCTTTTTTTTTTTGCTTAAAAAAAATTATTGTCCTTTTCTTTCTCTCTTTTCAGTGTTAAATAATTCACAGAGACAACAAGCGGTCATATTATATTCAATATTATATGAATATATCAGATTTTTATGACTTAAAAAAAAATAATAATAAATAAAAAAAAAAGAAGTTGTTATCGTGACAGGCCTAGGCTTAATAAAGGCATATTTTTAAAGATCAGAGTGCAGGGTCAGTCATGATACAGCACCCCCTGGAGCAGAGAGGGTTAAGGGCCTTGCTCAAGAGCCCAACAGTGGCAGCTTGGCAGTGCTGGGGCTCGAACCCCCGACCTTCGCACGAAATAGCTCCCTGCGCTCTTTCACAGTGATGTTTGGTTGGATCATGTGACGCTGCGATGCCTTCGAGTTTACGGATGTTTTAAAACACTTCTTCTTCCGCTTTTCACCGAGATTGAATGCTTTTATTGTTTATTTTTAATTTTCTATACACTTATACAAAACGCTCGTGAGCCCTTGCAACTGAAAACATCACTTTTACGGCGCCTCTTATATTGATTCATTTATGTTTCAAATTAAAGAAAGTCCCCCTTTTTGTGTATTTTTAATATAAATTTCTCTGAAATAAATGTCCCACCTTCCCTGTAAGAGATGCCGACATCCTTCCTGTAACTAATAAAAACTGCAGCCTTATTCCCAAATATATATTTTTAATTTATTTCCCACCAAAAGCCTTCAAGCAGCATGCAGAGATGAGCGGTGTGTGTGTGTGTATATATTTCTATATTCCTATATTTCTCAGCCTCCTCCATTTCAGAGTGGCATCTCAGGAAGCTTTTCTTCCATGCTAATGCACCTCGGCACACTCGGCTGTCCCCTCCAGAGCGCGTTTCTCTTAACCGTGTCTCTCTCTCACACACACACACACGGAGGAGGGAAACACACAGGTGTACATGTGCACAGTCTCCATGGAAAGTTATCTGAGGTTATCCATCACGCCTGACACACACATCTGCCTCTCCTCTCACAAACCGAGTGCTGTAATGAGAAAGTGGGAGAAGGCAGAAAAGCAAACCTGACCTACCCACACACACACACACACACACACACACACACACACACACAGAGAAAAGAAAACAATATAAAGTGCCAGTTCTGTGATCAGACCCTACAACAACGCATGGTGATGCGTTACGTCGAATCTCTCGCTCGAGAACACGGCAGTAGAGACGCGTACACAACTTATCCAGGTGAGCTACACTCGCTAATACGACAGCGGCAACTACCGTGTTACACAACCAGTCTACACCGCGTTCTACAACGTGAAAACATACATATGGGACAGGAGAGGGGAGAGAGAGAGAGAGAGAGAGAGAGAGAGAGAGAGAGAGAGAGTGAGACACACAGAGAGAGAGAGAAGGAGAGGACACAGAGACATACACACACAGAGAGAGAGAGAGAGAGAGAGAGAGAGAGAGAGAGAGAGACACACACACAGAGAGAGAGAGAGAGAGAGAGAGAGAGAGAGAGACATACACACAGAGAGAGAGGGAGAGAGAGAGAGAGAGAGACATACACACAGACACAGAGAGGGAGAGAGAGAGAGAGACACACACACACACAGAGAGAGAAAGATGGAGAGAGACACACACACAGAGAGAGAAAGATGGAGAGAGACTCACAGAGAGAGAGACACACAGAGAGAGAGTGAGAGAGAGAGAGAGAGGGAGGGAGAGAGACACACACACAGAGAGAGAGAGAGAGGGAGAGAGAGAGAGGGAGAGAGAGAGAGAGAGAGAGAGATCGCAAAAACCGGAGACGCATCCCTCACGCCGTCTCTCCCGCTTGGTCTCTTCAGCCCCGCCCCTCACTGCACCCGTATGTAAGATCCGAACCAATCAGAACAGAGCATAGGGTTTCATAAAATACTCCGAGAAGCCCTCGATAGCTGCAGCTCTACAAGATCCGACAGATCTCGTAACGATCAGTTCCCAAGTACAAGCTCAGCGAGTGTAAAAGTAAAGGCACCCCCCAGCAGCATCAGTTAAAAAAAAAATAATAATAATAATTTTTTTAAATTTTTTTTTTATATAAATAGCGTCTCTCGTACGTACTTGCGTGTGGGTCTGGGTGTGGGGGCGGAGTTTATGGAGTCCCTGCGGGTCCGACCTCTGACGCGTCTGTCCGCGGGGGTGGGGCTCCTGGAGGGCGTGGCCCCGGCACTGCTCTGCGGAGGAGAAGTTCCTTGCTCAGAGGGATTCACACGCTTATCCTCTGATGACATTCTGCGAAGAGGAAGCGAACAAGGACGACGTTACAATATGAAGTGTGCGAGAAAACAGCTCCGTGTTTCACAACGTTTACAGGTTTCTTATTTTATACCGATAAGTGCACAATTTTATCCCGAGGTCTGCATCCTATCAGATCACACACCTGCTCTGTAATACCAACGCGGAGCGGATGACCATAAGAACGGCTCTGTAGAGTGTGTGTGTGTGTGTGTTCCCTTCCCTCTCAGCCTTCTTCTCACCCCAGACTCGACTGCAACATGAAAAGATTTAACTTTGAGAAAAATCTAAACAAACTCGAAATTTTATACAGGATTTTGATCACACTGATGAGGTTATATACAGTTCCCTCCACTAATATTGGCACCCTTGGTATATAAGAGCAGAGAAGGCTGTGAAAATGTGTCTTTGCAAACACGACACAGGTTTATCCTTTTACCAAGATAACAGCTGAGTTTTCTCCTATAATGCCTGATGAGGTTGGAGAATACATGGTGAGGGATCTGAGACCGTTCCTCCATACAGAATTTCTCCAGATCCTTCACATTTCGAGGTCCACGCTGGTGGACTCTCCTTTTCAGTTCACCCCACAGGTTTTCTATGGGGTTCAGGTCAGGGGACTGGGATGTTCATGGCAGGACCTTGATTTTGTGGTCAGTAAACCATCTCTGTGTTGATTTTGATGTATCTTTTGGATCATTGTCCTGCTGGAAGATCCAACCACGCCCCATTTGAATATTTCTGGCAGAGGCAGTCAGGTTTTCATTTAATATCTGTTGATATTTGATAGAGTCCATGATGCCATGTATCCTAACAAAAGGTCCAGGTCCTCTGGCAGAAAAACAGTCCCAAAACATTAAAGATCCACCTCCATATTTAACCGTGGGCATGAGGTACTTTTCCATATGGCTACCTCTCTGTGTGCTCCAAAACCACCTCTAGTGTTTATTACAAAAAAGCTCTATTTTGGTTTCATCTGACCATAGAACCTGATCCCATAGTGTTCCAGTAGTGTCTGGCACACTGAAGACACTCGAGTTTGTTTTTGTTTTTGGATGAGAGTAGAGGCTTTTTTCTTGAAACCCTTCCAAACAACTTGGGGTCAGAAAGTCTCCAAAACTATGTTCTGAAGACCCCTACATCACCACAAGACGCAACTAACTTCTGCAGTTCTCCAGCTGGGATCCTTGGAGATGTTTTGTTCACTCGAACCGTCCTCTTCACAGTGCGTTGAGACGATATAGCTACGCGTCCAATTCCAGGTTGATTCATAAGATTTCCAGTTGACTGGAACTTCTTAATTATTGTCCTGATGGTGGAAATGGACATTTTCAATGTTTGTGCTATTTTCTTATAGACACTTCCCATCTTGTGAAACTCAACAACCTTTTGCTGCACATCACAGCTACATTCCTCGCTCTTACCCATTGTTATGAATGACTAAGGGAATTTGGCCTATGTGTTACCTCATATTTATACCCCTGTGAAACAGGAAGTCATGGTTAAACAATTTCCTGTTCCTTGTCACCCGGGTGTACTAAAACATTTAACAATATCAATGGGAATATACTTCACATATATTTTTCCTCACATGAATTCGTAGGGGTGCCAATAATTGTGTCACACCTATATTTAGCAAAGATATTATTTTATAAACCTGTGTTGTCTTTGCAATTGTTTGATATCCACGAGAGCAGAGTATTTTTGTGATTTTCTTTCAACAAAAGATTAAAAGGTTAAACAATATTTCACAGCTTTTTTCCCCCACACATATTTACCAAGGGTGCCAATATTAGTGGAGGGCACTGTACTACAGAGAGCTGTCTGTCTGTCTGCCTGTCTGTCTGTCTGTCTCACACGGTGTCTGTCTCTTTCTCTCAATATCTTTCCCAGGAAGCTGCACTTCCTCCTCCACTATGAAAAACATTTCTGTGAAGGTGTTTCTTTCGTGTTGATCACACCAAATTTCTGCAAATGAGCAGAAGAAGAGGAATTAAAACTGGTTTCAGGAGAAGAGACACGGCAGCGTTCACCAGAAAGTGTCTGTCAGAATGTGTCTCTCTCTCCACCCTCCTCCCTGTGCATCTGTCTGTCTCTCTCTCTTCCTGTACATGCGTCTCACTCTTCCCCCAGGTAGCTGTCTTCTCTCTTCCTGTACATGCGTCTCACTCTTCCCCCAGGTAGCTGTCTTTCTCTCTTCCTGTACATGCGTCTCACTCTTCCCCCAGGTAGCTGTCTTTCTCTCTTCCTGTACATGCGTCTCACTCTTCCCCCAGGTAGCTGTCTCTCTCTCTTCCTGTACATGCGTCTCACTCTTCCCCCAGGTAGCTGTCTTTCTCTCTTCCTGTACATGCGTCTCACTCTTCCCCCAGGTAGCTGTCTTTCTCTCTTCCTGTACATGTGCCTCACTCTTCCCCCAGGTAACTGTCTTTCTCTCTTCCTGTACATGTGTCTCTCTCTTCCCCCAGGTAGCTGTCTTTCTCTCTTCCTGTACATGTGTCTCTCTCTTCCCCCAGGTAAAGCCGTCTTTCTCTCTTCCTGTACATGTGTCTTTCTCTTCCCCCAGGTAACTGTCTTTCTCTCTTCCTGTACATGTGTCTCTCTCTTCCCCCAGGTAGCTGTCTTTCTCTCTTCCTGTACATGTGTCTTTCTCTTCCCCCAGGTAGCTGTCTTTCTCTCTTCCTTTTCTTTTTTTTTTTTTTTTCCCCCCTCCCCCTTTTTTTTTTTTTTTTTTTTTTTTTTTTTTTTTTTTTTTTTTTTTTCCTTTTTTTTTTTTTTTTTTTTTTTTTTTTTTTTTTTTTTTTTTTTTTTTTTTTTTTTTTTTTTTTTTTTTTTTTTTTTTTTTTTTTTTTTTTTTTTTTTTTTTTTTTTTTTTTTTTTTTTTTTTTTTTTTTTTTTTTTTTTTTTTTTTTTTTTTTTTTTTTTTTTTTTTTTTTTTTTTTTTTTTTTTTTTTTTTTTTTTTTTTTTTTTTTTTCAGTGGGTCGGTCTTTCTTTATCTCGTGCTATTACTCCCCCAGGTGTCTGCCTTTCCATGCGTGTCTCTCTCCCTGCTGCACGCATCTCTCTCTCTCTCTCTCTCTCTCTCTCTCCTGGTGTCTTTCTCCATCTCGCTCTCTCTGCATCGGTCTCTCTCTCTCTCTCGGTGCTTATGTCTCTCCCTCCTTCATGTGTCTCTGCCTCTCTTCCACTGCTAGGGTTTCTGTTTCTCTCTGTCTCTCTCTCTCACACACACAGACATACATGCGTCTTCTCTCTCTCTCTCTCTCTCCGTCTCTCTGGAGCGGTTTGTAAGTTTCTAACCAATCAGAACAGAGGAGGGTTGGCGGGTGAGTCATTCAGCCCTGGCTCTTCCTGCAGCATGTCTCTGAGCTCATGCCGACTCGCTAGCAGAAAAAACGCCACCGCCACCACCGCCACACACGCGCACACACACTATCAGGTTGACTCTCAATGCTCACCAACTACAAGAAACGGTTTCAGAAAAATAATAATTCATGTATCCCAGAATCCTCTGCTCTCTAGTTTTGATTGCCTCTATATTAAATACTAATCACTTTCAGTAAACAAGCACTCGAGTGAGACCAATCTGTCAAAATAAAGACATTTTAAATTCCCGTTCCACTTAATAAAATACACGCGCACACACGCCTTTCTGGGTTCGCGCTCCTGAAGAAGGGGCCACAATGACCCAAAGTATTGGCACCCTCTCTGAATAGGAGTTCATATTAATATGTGAAATAAACAAGCAGTTCTGTTGCAGATCTTTCCTCTTTCAACACGTTTTTACAAAACTCTGGTTACTAGAATGATCTACACCTTTATATTGTGCGACTCCTATCCAGGAGAGAAGAACAGAGGGATTTTCACCCACTCCTCCACACAGAACCCGTTTAAACCGGTTTTATATTCTCCGCTTTGTGCACGGACACCCTGTTTATTTTTCTGAAACGTGGTGAGACCGTGGCCCTTAACGTGGGACATGTGAAGTTTTTTTGGGGGGCCACTTCAGTCCCAACAGGAAGTACAGCGGCAGCAGGTACGTTCACACGCAGCGTAGTTATCCGTAATTCCTTCTTCCTGAGCCGTCGGTCAACGTTAACACCGATCACACACTGACCCGTTTCGGTTTTCTTCCCGTAGCCGCCGTATTTACGACCATAATTTATCACGGCATTCGAGTGACCTCAGAATTGGCCTCAACGTTTGTCTTTTGTTAGCAAGAAGCCGTCCAGCGAACTGTGGTGATATGCTGCGAATACACGGGTTAAAAGTCATTTAAAAGTAAGGAAGTGTTTACGGAGGGTGCTCTGGGCGGCCATTTTGATTTGATGTCACTTGCTGAACTGGGTGTCGAGGAGACCAGCCCGAGTTCCTAAGTAGGAATTCGTTTAAAGTTACGACTTTTAGTATGACCATCTGCACGGAAGCAACGGAGGAAGAAACAAGAAGCAATACCCCCAAAAAAAAAAATCAATGGTTGCTTTTGCTCCGTAATCATATATATATTTAACGCCATGCCAGCGACCATGGATATTATGAATCAACCGAATTTACAAAAAGTCCTAGAAGAGTTGAAACCATCACAACCCATTAAAACATGCCACAGAGATATCGGACTTTAGCACTAGGGCCATAAAGGAGGATCTTTACCTGCCGACAAAAACTTGAATGATTGTGGGAGTGGCCTATTCGGCAATGGGTATAGATGACACGGTGCCAGCGATGTCCAAAGTAGAAACCACATTTTCTACCAACAACAGGGTTGAAGTCGGAACAGATCTCAACACACATTTACACGTATTGAACGCACAACGACGCCGACTGGATGGTTTGGCGAAGCGAAGCTGAGGCACTGAAATCCTAAACTTCATGTCAATAAACAGCAGTCACTTGCGTAATAAACAGAAATAATAGTGTGTAGTGACTTGTGAGCTAAACTGTGTAGATATCTACAAGGTGATATTTATTATGTCAGATAATCAGCATTCCGGAGGTTTTTTTCGTGATTGTTGCGTTCAAAAATTTTATTTTTACATTTGCGATGCAGCTCACTTGAGTTTTTTGCGCTTACTTTGTAGAAAACTAGCCGAACTGGCGAAATCACGATCACACGAAATCGTTTCGTGCGGTCTTTCGCGGTAAACGAGATTGTTTATAGCTGCACACGTGTTCGACGCACGTGAACCGATGATGGTTTCGGCTGGACGCGCGTCATGACGTCGCGTGGACGCGTCTCGGCCGAAATCTGCAAAACTGGACGCTCCTCCGGATACTGCAGAGTTTGCTCGATTTTGCGTTCATTTCTACAATCGTAAAATCCTGAAGGGACTAGAATAGAATAGAAACCTGCGCTAATGTCGGAGCTGCTGTTCTGGAAAATGTATAACACCTTCTGACCAATCAGATCGCACGTGGTTGTTGAAATTACAGGTGTTGAACATGATCTCGATAGACGCTACGGCAAAAAAAAAAAACTCAACTGAAAAAGCTTTTTATATTCACTTAAGTACATTTATATATTTTCAATTTGAAAATAATTGTAAACATACTTGTACTAATATCTTTTAAACTGTAAAAAGTTTATACACCCCCCCCTTTTCCTTTTCAGTTTAAAAAATTTTTTTTTTTAATTTAAAAAATTTATTTTTAAGGCAGCACTAATGCATCGAGGCGGTTTGTGAGCTAACCTCCCGTATACATCTCCTGATACACATCCTGTAGCTTACAGTAGAAATGGCTTGGAGAGTCGTGACGCGAGTCAGGTGAAAAAATAAGTACACCCCGTGGAAATTGTTGACGTTTTTGTACGTACTTGGACGAGCAAACTTTTGATCATCTTTGAAACAGTTTCAATAAGTAAAGTTGATATACTTGAACAAAACCACAAGGAAATGATCTTTTTCAGTCGTTTATTCAACAGAAATATCAATAGATGTGATATTCTTCTGTGGAAAAAGTAAGTACACCCTTGGCCTCAGAGGCTAGTATTGCCCCCTTTAGCAGAAATTACTTCTTGTAGGCATTTTGTATAATTGTCCCTCTTGTGCGAATTTTTGACCACTCTTCTATGCAATATTCTTTCAGTTGTAAGATGTTTGAGGGTTTTCTTGCATGTACTTCCTGTTTCAAATCTCCCCACAACATTTCAATGGGATTCAAATCACGTCTTTGACCAGGCCAATCCACAACCCTCCTTTTCTTCTTTTTGAGCCATTCCTTGGTGGATTTACTCGTGTGCTTAGGATCATTATCCTATTGAAAGGTCCACTTTTGGTTCAACTTCAACTTTTGGACAGATGGTCTCACATTATCTTCAAGCACTCTTCGATATGATGCAGAATTCATAGTTGAATCAATGAATGCAAGCGGTCCAGTCCCTAAGGAAGCGAAGCAACCCCAAACCATAACATTTCCACCACCGTGCTTCACAGTTGGTATGAGGTGTTTCTCCTGAAAAGCTGTCTTTGGTCTGCGCCAAACATGTCTGCTGTTACTGTGGCCAAACTCCTCCATCTTTGATTCGTCGGTCCAGAGCACATTATTCCAAAAGGCCTGGTCTTTACCTACATGCTCATTGGCAAACTGTAGTCTTGCAAAGGCTTTTTCCTGGCACACCTTCCAAGCAGGTCAAATCTGTGCAATCTCTTTCTGATTGTAGACGCATGCACTTTGACACCAACAGACGGTCTGCTCTGGGACAGCCAGACCTGGACAAATCGGCAATCGTTTGAAATCTGCGTCGTTTGTAGATGATTTTCCTTACAGTGGAATGATGTCTTTCAAATCATTTGGAGATCTTTTTAAATCCCTTGCCAGACTCATAGGCATCCACAACCACACACCTCAACAGTAAAGAGAACACCAGACACTAGATATGAGCGGGGTATAAATAAGACCGGTTCCACCTGCACTCCCTAAGCAGGTTCTAACCACAAAATAGGGGTGTACTTCCTTTTTCCATGTGGCTAATCTGTGTTTTTTTTTGTTCATTGAAATTGTGCAAATCACTGCAAAATGTCAATTTTATGTCATTTGATAGAGTCTATCGAGTTTATTAATAGGCACTGTTTCAAAGAGGATCAAATGCTTGCTCGTCCAAATATGTAAAAAAGAAAGAAAGAAAGAAATAATTTGCATAGGGTGTACTTATTTTTTCACATGTCGGTAGGTTTATTCCTCGCTTATAGCACATAAAAATAAAAGAACAGGTTGGACGGAGCAGCTATCGATCGAGTAGTTAGTCTAGCGAGATGTTCATCGATGCAATTAATAAAGGAAGAGTGCGAGTTAAATACATAAATATCTGGAGCCCGTGGAGAGCTCTCGGTTTGGAGCTGTTCGATTTAGAAACAAACGGCATGTTTTTATGCCCTGAGCACATGCCGTGTGCAACGAATATTACAGGGTAAAAAAAAATTAAAAATGAAACACTCGCCCGTGTTGTCCGTGGTGCTCGTATTCCGTACTCAGATCCCGTCCGGCTGTTTACGTTTCAGTAAGCGAGTAGTCTGTGGTGTGGTCTGGGACTTTTACAGCGGTATCAGTGAACCCTGGCCTGTGTAAACTTCTGTGGTAATGCTAAGAGCCAAACCTCAGTTGCCGCTGGTGTGTGTGTGTGTGCACGCACGTGCCAAAAGCACAAGGTCAGCGGTTCTCTAGGTATAATTCCCAGCTAGAAAGGTCAAGGGATGGATAAATAAAGAGGGGAGCTTGGCCCGGTTTAAGGCAGAGCCGAGTGACTTAACATTCCACGCTTCACACGAGGTCCGAAATGAAAACCACGGCTTTGTCGAACCCAGTCATGAAAGAGGACATAAAAAATAATATATATATATATATATATATATCAAAATAAATAAAAACTGCTGCAAGTTTGAGATCAGTGCTCCAACGCTGAAAATTACAGGAGGGCGGGGTCACAAAGCGGACGGTTGGTTAATTGTTTCGAAACACGCTCGATAAAGCGCCCGCTCTCTTGTAATTTTCATTCGCGGCACAGCGGTCAGGATTTCCAAACCCCAGGGTGCTTCGTTTCTTTAGACTTCCATTTCTTCATCTCTTTGCTAGAAAATAAGTTCAGGTCCTTCGTCCATGCCTTTCTGCTGTAGCGCTTTTCCCACAACATGGTGCAAAATGACCCACAATCCTCCATTTCTACCACGAAGCGGGCCGTTCGGTTACCGTCTTCGCGCTAGCCGAGACTGGCGGTGCGTCTCGATCAGGTTCCGAGCTGGTGAATCAGTATAACCCTGGCGCACACATACCCGCACTGGCATTTATCAACAGGCACGACCGATATCTTTGACATTATAGATCATATAAATGTGTTCGTTTCCGTCACGGTACTTCAGGCAGAAACGTAGGCTCGCTAGCGGGGTTTTTTTTTTTAAATCAGTAAACACGTAAAATACTTAAACAAACCGTATATAGAATGCCAAATAACGTAATAACTCGTTCAAGAGCCACAATGACGAGAACATGCTGCTTATATTTGTAGCCAGAGGTTGCCAGAGATTTCGTTCCATGGTTTGTTTGTTGTTTTTTTTTTGGCGGGGGGTTGGGGTCGAGCTCTGAGAGGCTTCGGAAAACATGATGTCAATTCCACTAAGGGAACATTGATTCCCCCTGGTTTTAGCGGTGCATTGTGGGATTTTTGTTTAAGTTAGCGAACCTTCCGGCTCACTGGAAGGATTCGCCGATTGAGACAGCCCTTAAAATGGCCGCCACGCTAATCCGTGCCCTGACTACCGAACTAGGGAGCTGATTGAGACGCACCTTTCACCTGTTGCATTAAAAGTAACAATAAGTTGTTGTTTCTTTTTTTTTTTATTCTGACATACAGATAGTGGAAAGAAACGAGACGGATTTGTCGTCAGTCACGTTACTTTATCGAGTTTAAGACTTTACTTATAAAAGCCACAACAGATAGAATCTTGTGTGAGCGAAGTTATGTATACAAATGAAAAATACTATTAAAAAAATGCCCAATTTTAATGCTTCCTGATTGCCGTGAATTAATGAAGTACTAGTTAATTGGCGCGGTGTTAATTGGCGCGGACTAGCTAGCTAGTCGAATGTGAAAAACGTTGCAAGCTATTTACTGCTTATGTTAAATTTGCCATCACTCACGTTCAGAACATAAACGACAACGTAATCAACCGGAATGCTACTACTCATTACCGGATACGACGTGTCACAACATATCGTACCAACGTAACGCGATCGCTGCGAGAAACGTCTCAACAGTTCAAATGAAATAAAAACGCCAGATAACACCAGACCACACCGGGATATTTACGACCCCGTGTAATGATTTTATTTAACGGACCGCATGCATGTGGGCGGAGCTACAAACATTGCTGATTGGCCCAACACAGTTACGCTGATTAATGGCTCTGGAGGAAAACACTTCAAAATACTTAGTAGTGTGACGAGCTGATACGTTCTACTTTTAAAAAAGTTGTCCATTTTTTATGTACCTGATACGCAAGATTCGTATCGTCGTTAAAGAGAAAAATATTGGCACCCTTTGGTTGTGCTTAAGTGAATGTTTACTCCTCTTGATTTTAAATTTAATAATTTATTTATATATATTCAAATAAAAGTATTGGCACGCTTGCCTTTGAGAGCCTGCTCTGCTTCTTTGAACAAACTCACCTGTGCTTAAAGTCACCAGCTGATAAACTGGTCCACAGCTATAATGCGAGGACGCGAACAGGAAGCCATTTTGGATATACCTTGGCTAGAATTGCGGGTGCGTGTCAAATTAAAATGAAACTGAAACGGTAAATGCTGGGCTAAAGCTGTGAATCCAGAAAAAGACTTGGGAAGGATGACTTCTTGTGCGCTGTTACGGAAATTAAATCAGGAGAACGGTGTTTGACCGATCAGTAGTCAAACCTATACTGATCCTAAACTGTGTACAGGTATGTAGGAAGATCTTGGTGCCTCTGGTTAGTACGTGTATCGAGAGGGCACGCTGTGCATGTACAGTTCTTCCCACACACACGCTTACTGAACGCTGGAAATATTAAGACTGTCACGAGAGTCCTGGAAGTGTGTATCCCGATCTCTAGGTCATGTCCGTACTCAGTCTTTAATACTATTTAATGCCGTTTTCGCTGTCCAGCTGCTCAAATGAAATAAAACAGCGCTATAAAGGCTAGAGTTACGTTTAATCCCCGTTTAATGGTGGCGATAAAAATGCGGTCATTAGTCCCAGATGCCAGTGGGGTTTTTTTTCTTTTTTCTTTTACAAAATACGTGGACGCATTCAAGTCAATTCAGTACATCAGTGAGGCGGGGAAATACGGCGTAAGTAGGCCAGGGATGTAAAGATTCAGATTTTAATCAATACACGGGTCACAGCGAAAGAGGCGTGGTCTATGTTTGGTTGTAGAAGAGGCGTGTGTGTGGCCAGTAATACTGAAATTTACAAAGCATTAAATATAGTGATGTGTGTTTCAGGAAAAGCTCCAGAATCCAGTTCACTTTTCCGTGTCTCATGTCCGTGCGGGTTTCCTCCGGGTTCTCCAACTAAAATGGTAAATGGCGCACTTATATAGCGCTTTTATCCAAAGCACTTTACACTGTCTCCCGTTCACACACTCACTTTACACTGTGTCTCATTCACCCATTCACACACTCACTCACTCACACACACCACTGGTAGCAGAGCTGCAATGCAAGGCGCTAACTTGCCATCGGGAGAAAATTGGGGTTTTCTCGGGGTTCAGTGTCTTGCCCAAGTCACGTGGGCCGGGAATCGAACCGCCAACCCTACGATTAGTGGACAACCCGCTCTACCACCTGATCCACAACCGCCCACCTCCTAAACACGTGCCTGTAAATGGAGTGACTGCGATGCAGTAAACTGCCCCACTGGCTGTAAAGGAGTGTGTATGTTGATGGACTGCCAGGCAAACCAGGGCAGATTTCCAGCCTAAAGTGATCCCAGGATAGACTCCGGATGCACTGTTTATCCCTGATCAGGAGAACCTGCGCACCGAAAGTGAATGAATGATTGATTCTGAAATGGCACAGATCCAGTTCTACTTCGTCGGCAGTCCTGCATGAGAAAGACGTTTCTTTTTTTCTATTAACTTGGTTTTAATTAGCGATCTCATTTTAAGTCGATCGACAACAGACACAGTGCTTCCAACCTGCCAGCTTAACGCCGTGTTCCACGGTCCGCTGGAGTGGGAGATCCGAGCTCAGAATTCTCTCATCTTTGAGCTGAACAAAAAATAATCATCATCATCATCACTTTTAAAATGGACGCTTCCGCGTTCCTCTTTTCGGCAACACCAAGCCAGTCCACTAATGGTAACGAGTGATATAGATTTTCGACAGATTTAATAAGTAAATATATCTGCATGTTGACTGGTCTACAGTTAATGTGTGAATATACGGTGTAACTCATTTATAGGGAGTACTAACTCGGGGTCAAGGAGACAGTCCTGGGTTTCCGGGTAGGAATTCTGAGCAGAAAGGACGTTTATGTTGGAAATACGAATTTCAGTTGAACGCATCATGACCCTGTTTCAGAGTTCATCAATCCGTACAGGATTTCTTTTGTGATCGCTGCAGGCTATAATGTTCGATTTTGCTGCGGCTTTTTAAAGATTTGCGATGCAGCTTTGTGCATTATTTTGGGCGGGAGGTGGGGGGTTGGGGTTCAGTTAGGGCTAGGGCTACTACTTGAATTTACAAAATTGCAACTGCACGGTCTTTTACAGTGATGTTTGTTGGTCAATGAGACCTTTGCTGAACGCGCGCTGTGATGACGTCACATGACATCTTAGCTCAAAAAGTGTCTAATTTTGTCTTAAAGGTCTTTTGTTTTAAATACGATCAATTTATGTGCATCCGAGGTCAAAAAACACTTTAACATGCTCATCATTTAAACTGCAGCGTTATCTTTCAACCCCCCCACAAACGACTCGTTAAATGATCTGTTCTAAACGATTCGTTCTAAACTCCTCCTTTCAGAAAGCATATTCTGCTCTGATTGGTCAGACGCCAATAGCTAGCAGCTGAAGACCAGAGGCGGGGCTTTTTGTTACAAAGCAATGTAGCTTAGTACAGGGAGTAACGTCTGGAATCACTAAAAACTCGATTCAGCTGTTCAGAATCGATTCCTTTTTTTTTGGGAGTCGATAATTCAGTTTGTCGTGCGCTTTGATTTTTGAAACTTCGCAGACTTTTTACATTCACAAACAGCTACGTATACAACATGCTACATGAAAGGGAATATCTGAAAAGCCAAAATATGTGTTCTTTTTATATATATATATATATATATATAAAAACCTGAAATGGTCTTGTACTGAAGTGGAAACCACTTTTATACGTCAGGACAGGTGACCACCACGCACCATATCGTCTCAGAACTACAGATGAACAAGCAACATGATTGTCAGATACGCATGAACCTACATAAATCGGAACCTGTATTTCTTCCTGAAGGAGCACGAATGAAACAATAAATGTATGTGTGTATTGTTCCCTCCCACATGACGCGTGGTTTATATGTATCACGACAGCACGGATCAGCTGTTAAATCGGTTTACGAGCGTATCTGCTGTCGATTCGGCATCGTCCCCGATTTAATAATAAACATGTCATGAGTTTAGTGATCTCACATTGCTGTATGGTTAGGAAGTGATCATGTGGTAAATGAAGATCTACTTCCCCTTCACCTACGTGCACCACGGTCACGGCAAGCGCCACGACCTTCTCTTACCCCCAACATTCAGAGACATCATACAATAGGTGTGTAAGTTTGCAATTATTACAAAGAATTTAAGAATACCAAATTGATCTCACGATAGCGTCGATCGATATCTCAGAAAAGCGTATAGTGAGGATTTATCAGGAAACTGATATTAAATCATGATATCTCCAGCACTAATACACGATAAAAATCACACTATAGAGGCTCGCTAACAAACTGCTACACAAGTCGTCGGCTTCAGAAAAATAAGACAATACAATTTATTATTATTATTATTATTATTATTATTATCTAAAGGTCTAAAAAAATTATTAAAAAATAAATACAAAATATATACATTAAAAATAAAATTTATCTGTAAAAGAAATCTGCAAATTTGTTATGGGGTTGTTTTTTT
>CM022757.1:9316202-9423702 GCA_012411365.1 Ameiurus melas | reverse complement strand
TCTGTAGATTGAAACCTTGGAAATAAAGAAAGAAAGAAAGAAAGAAAACATCTAGAGAAGCCAAACACGTTCTGCACTCTCGACAGATCTTCAGTCCAGGCCTGAAGCCTACCTGCAGTTAAATCCAGAGGTTACTTTCCACCTCCTGCTATGCGGACATATATTTGAAAGCCTTTTCAGCAAAAAGGGAACTAAACTGTTCCATTCCTGATCGGATTTTCAACGAGAAATTACACACCGTCCCATCAGGACAGGAACCACAGAAACAGCAGTGCTGCGTTCAAGTTATAACTTGTCATTTTCCACCTACAACCAGAAAACACTTGCAATTTCATCTCAACTTGGGATAAGTCTTCTTAACTCCCGGTTCCTTGACGGCTAATCAACATGGCCGATGTAAAGTCCCGCTTTACTATTTATACACTAGTTTATCGCAATGTCAGCTGTATGTCAGTTAATACGCAGACACACTGCTTGGTTAAATCTGTAACACTGACCATACTGATCACTCTTTTGAAAAGATCGACATTACTAAGGTTAAGAAGGTTAGCTTGCTGCTAGAGCTACACGTCATTGCCACTACACGTCAAGATTTATTTTTCCCCCCTTTAACCTTGAATAATTTTTCACTCGGAACGGTTCGTCACTACGTCACTGCACGTCAGTAAAAGACGACGGCGGCGTTTCGTTTTGTATCTTCAGTGAACGGAGGCGGGACCGATCAGACGGGGGTTTACGGGAAGATACGTGGAAATACTCGCGTCTTTTTGGCTGACGGTCTCTCGATTCTTCCAGACGCTAGTCACTCAGTGTTAGCGAGAAATGGATAGACGCAGATTTTTACTACTAAAGGGGTTGAAACCGAAACGCTAACATCCTCTCACGCTGAGCGGAAAAACGAGGTGTGTACGTGTCTATACGGGTTCCCGTTTACATGAACATGATCTGAGAAGAGCATAAGGACAGATGACGTACTCTTCAAGGCTCTGCAGCAGCTAAACCCATACAATATCACCTTAGCTGTGCCTCCTCTTGACTAGCGACACCAAACTAACCTAGTCTCGTGTTAGGTAGGCAAAAACATTGATCTAAAGTCAAATATACACTCGTACGTGGCAGAAAGCATCAGGGGGAGATATCTGAAGCATCTGAGTGATAGATCAATTTATATTACTGACACTTACTAATAAAAGAAACCTCGAAGGTCTGTAACAGGCGGAATCGAGTCCGAGGCAGCGACATTTCAGCCAAAGACTAACCAACAAACCATGTTTACTGCTAACAAGCTGGCTACTGTAGAGCGACACCCCTCCCCACGGGCAGGACGTAATCAGTATACGGTCCTTTCTACAGAGAATGTCACTGGACCGACACAAGACGAGTACAGGACGAGTCGTCACAATAATCATAAATAAAATTGAAACTGGAATATCCCCAAAAGTATTTCTTTTTCTCCTAGATACACCAATGTATCTTATCTTCCAATCTTATCTTCCAAACACCTATTCTGAGTTCGGTGGTACTTTAAGGTCCACTTACCCAGGCACCTGAAATTATTTGTTAAAGGTTCTGGGTAAAATATTACACAAAAGTACAAAACATGTCCCCTTGATGACAGCACTCCAGAGACAAGTACATGGCAGCTACCTTGATTCCTGAGAGCGTGTACACACACACACACACGGATATTATCGGAGCCGATATTTATTTGCTCCCTATATTATTTATTCGAAGGCTATAAACACTGCTCTCTATATGCTTAAGCAATGTAAATCACAACGTAGCGGTGGGAGCATCGTGCTTTGTAGTAAAGTACAGGAGAGTATATACAGATAGACAGAAATCATAGTCTGTACTCAAGCCTATATTCCGTCCTTATTCTATTCAGAGTATAAACTCCACTCTCTATACGCTAACGCAAAGTAAAGCTGCGTTCAAAACCACAACGTACAAACACTGACTACGTTCACATGGACAGCAGGGACCTAATTATTGATCGTAATCTGATTTAGATAATAATGTGATTACGGTGTTTACATGAGTCGCTTTTAGAATACTCCTGTCATATTCCCGTTTTACATGCTATAGAACATAATTCGATTAAGAGCCCGCGTCATTACATCACCGCGCCACGCCGTCCGATGTCACTCCAGAATTTCACGTATCGGCATACAGTTGGTCTTCGTTATGGTACCGTATACAGTTATGGGTGTTTTTATTTATTTTCTTACGAACGCTTTGAGTGCAGTTAATTATTTGTCATGATGTACGTGCTAATAGACGACTGCTTGAAGCCGTGGGTGTGTCCCAAAACGCATACTTACCGTCTATATTATAGCCGAGATACATGTATTTTTCCCCACTACAGGCCTGTAGTAGGAAAGTACGCGGTTTGGGACGCGGCCGAACTCTCTTGTTCGCCGTAAAACGTAAAACTGCCGTGTGTGATCGTGTCCTGTCGCAAATTGCGGTGAAAACACTCACACGACGTTCATAATGTGATTAAGGTGTTTACATGTCTGTAATACACGTCCATAACGCGACTAAAACAGGAGTACTCCACCTGTCTTAATTCGATTAGAGCTTACTTAGATTATGACCTTAATCAGATTAAGGTCAGTAAAAATTGCTGTTCACATGGTAGTTTCTTAATCAGAGTACGGTCTTAATCGGGTTAAGAGCGGATTATTGTTGTCCATGTAAACACAGCTAGTGTGTTAATGTTATAGGCAGTTTATAGTATAGTATAGGATAGTATAGTATGATAGTTTGATAGATATATTTAGTTAGTTAGTAAGATAGAACTTACTCAAGTCTATATTCAGTGCATGTTTGATTCAGAGTATAAACTCCACTCTCTATATGCTAACGCAAAATAAAGCTGCGTTCAAGACCACACCGTACTAGAAGAAAACAGCGTTTCACCATTCTATCTAGTTTATTAGTATACTACAGTATAGTACTGTATAGTATAGTACTGTATAGTTAGCTAGACAGACGAGTTTTACTGGATCCTGTCCATATTTTATTAGGAATAAAAACACCACTCATCATACACTAAAGCATCACGAGGCTGCATTCAAAACCACACCGTACTAAACAGTGTGCTCATGTTATAGGTAGTTTATAGTATAGTATAGTATAGGATAATATAGTATGGTAGTTTGATAGATATATTTAGTTAGTTAGTAAGATAGAACTTACTCAAGTCTACATTCAGTGCATGTTTGATTCAGAGTATAAACTCCACTCTCTATATGCTAACGCAAAATAAAGCTGCGTTCAAGACCACAACGTACTAAACAGGGTGTCAACATTATAAGTAGTTTATAGTATAGACAGACAGACAGATAGACAGAGACAGACCTTAGTCAAGCCTATACTCAGTCCTAGTTTTATTCAGAGTATAAACTCCACTCTCTATACGCTAACGCAAAGTAAAGCTGTGTTCAAAACCACACCGTACTAGAAGAAGAAAACAGCGTTTCACCATTCTAAATAGTTTATTAGTATACTATAGTATTGTACTGTATAGTATTGTACGTAAGTTAAACGAATTTTAGACCTTCATGTATTAGGATAACGCCACATCATCACAAGCAAGTAAAGCTGCGCAAAACCACACGTACAAAACAGCTCGTAATAGTAGTATAGTATAGTTAGTAGACAACGAGTTTTATGATCTGTCATATTTTATTAGAAACACTCATCATACACAAGCATCACAGGTCGTTCAAAACCACACGTACAAACAGTCAAATTATAAGTAGTTTATAGTATGACAGACAGACAGATAGACAGAGACAGACCTTAGTCATTAAGTCTAGTTTTATAGGTATACTCACTACGCACAAAGTAAAGCTGTGTTCAAAACCACACCGTACTAGAAGAAGAAAACAGCGTTTCACCATTCTAAATAGTTTATTAGTATACTATAGTATTGTACTGTATAGTATTGTACGGTATAGTTAGCTAGACAGACGAGTTTTACTGGATCCTGTCCATGTTATTAGGGATAAAAACGCCACTCATCATACACTAAAGCAAAGTAAAGCTGCGTTCAAAACCACACCGTACTAGAAGAAGAAAACAGCGTTTCACCATTCTAAGTAGTTTATTAGTATACTATAGTATTGTATAGTATAGTTAGCTAGACAGACGAGTTTTACTGGATCCTGTCCATATTTTATTAGGAATAAAAACGCCACTCATCATACACTAAAGCATCACGAGGCTGCGTTCAAAACCACACCGTACTAAACAGTGTCAACATTATAAGTAGTTTATAGTATAGACAGACAGACAGATATCGAGATAGACAGAGACAGATAGAGAGAGAGAGAGACAGAGACAGACCTTAGTCGAGCCTATATTCAGTCCTAGTTTTATTTGGAGTATAAACTCCACTCTATACACTAAAGCATCACGAGGCTGCGTTCAAAACCACACCGTACCAAACAGTGTGCTCATGTTGTAGGTCGTTGTCGAACCATCAGCACTACACCCGAACAGAAAGCAAAAGCACGGCCCGGACCGCGCACTTGTAGCGTGTTCCGCTGTAGGTATCGGGACTAATTCGCCCAGTGTTGGTCATCTAATCACCACCATCCCCCCCACCACCGGACACCGTGGACCTGCGGGCCTGCTCTTCCACGCAGTTCCCCGGCTTGAACTTTGATCTCAACGCCGCCTCGGCTCCGGGTTTAAAGGGGACACCCGGTTTCACCCGCCAGAGGTGTCCAGGTGTTCGGGTCGTTACTTCACACTTCCCCTGCGCGGAGGAAAAAGCGTCATGCGGCGCAATTCACACACCAAAAAAAAAAAAAAAAAAGGCAGAGAAAAAGAAAAACACCAGCGTGTGTGTGTGTGTGTGTGTGTGTGTGTGTGTGAGTTTGTTGTTGCTGATGAATAAACAGCCTCCTGTTCGTGTAATAACCAGCGAGCCTGTTTACTCACAAATACCCGGAGAAACCTGACCGATCAAACGAACCGCCCGAAGAGAGAGAGAGAGAGAGAGAAAGAGGGAGAGAGAGATAGAGAGAAACATTGCTTACGGAATCGATGCGATTCTTTTTTTCCTTTTCTCTTCTTTTTCTTTTTTTCTCGCCTTCTTTCCTTTCCAACTTAATTCAGCGGGTAATCCGAGCACAAACTTTCCCCAAAGCTCTCACACGGATCCGATGTTCGGCGAGATGATTCGCGGTGAAACATTCCTCGTTCGGGTGAGACGCGGAGAGAGGGAGAGAGAAAGAGAGAGAGAGAGAGAGGGGGGAAAACTCCCAAAAAAACAACAAAAATCAGAATAGTAAAGTTGGAGCGTTTACTCCATCATGGTGGCCATGTTTAAGAGGGACCGAAGCACCGCCTGTCATCGCCTCGGACAAATAGGTCCACGCGGACACGGCTCCGCAGCGAAAGGGCCGGTTTTTAAAAGTTCAACGGCGCCCGAGCACCGCGTCGGGGGAGCGGGTACGAGCCAAAGGGACGGCCGGAAACGCAGGAGTACGCCGAGAAACACCGTTCAACGGCTGAGGGGAAAGTGTGTGTGACCCTGCGGAGGGATACACGAGGGCGCACTCGAGGTAACACGGCCCTTCAGTCATCACACGGAGGAGCGCTCCAAAACACGGAAGTGGAGTTCACAAACCGGATCTGCTTCTTCTGCTGACACGCAGAAACGGCGCATTATGTAACATTTGTTTTTAAATAAATAAATTAATTAACAAACAAATAAAAAAAAGTCTCCAATAGTTAAATGGGTGGATTTTAATAAGATTTGAGTCATTGTTTTTTTGTTCTGTTTTGTTTTTTACTCAATGACTCCGCCCATATTTCCACCCACGTACGCAAAGCCCCGCCCCCAAAACGTATTGTGTTTAAAGTAGATATTATTTATTTTTTATTATTGTTTTTTTTAATGATTATAAACACAGAGAGTGGACTGTTCTGTCCTTACAGGATTTCGCAGAGGTTTTTTTTTTTTGTGGTCTAAAAATGCTTTGACCGAATGCGTGTTGTGATGACGTCACATGCGCGTCTTGGCCCATAATCTACATAAATGTACAATTACATAGTTTACACACGCTCCGATTCTTAATCCCGCGTGTCGTTACCTGGGTGATCGACGTGATGATGTGTTTATGTTCTGTGAGAGTCGTTCACGAGTCCCTTGTTTGTCCCGAGCAGTTAAACTTCTTCAGAAAAAATCCTGCATATTCTTTACTTTTCCATCATAATCTGCATATTTATTTGACATACACACTTGACCTCTTTCCAGCAGCGGCTATATGATGTTCAGATCCATCTTTAATCGCACTCGTACCCGACTATTACGAAAGGTGCAAACGTTCACTGACGCTCAAGTAGGCAAAATGATACATTAAGAGCCGGGGGGGTGTAAACTTTTGAACAGGACGTTCGGTGTGAATTGTTGTCTTGTTTAAATATCTTCTCTCTTTTTTTTTTCATTTAGTACCGCCCTTCAGAAGCTACATAAGATATTTACATGCTTCCTAGAAGCTAACGTACAACAATCCTTTTGCTGAAAAGTCTACACACCCCTGGCTCTAAAATATAAAATATATAATTGTATACATTATGTATGAAAGGTTTAATGATGGTGACCAAAATTATGTTTGTTTGTTTTTTGTTTTTTATCTCAATTTTCAACTAAATTTAGCGATCTTCTTTGACATGTAAAAACTTTTAAACAGTTCAGGATTGTTGCCTGTAGCTGATTTTGTAAGTTTTAAAAAAGCTAAGTGGAGTTTGGCACACTTATTTTTTACTTGGTATTTTGTGTAAAATGTTTACAAAGACATACCAGTGCAGTGGCTGGGTTACTGATCAGAAGGTCTGGGCTTCAAGCCCCAGCACTGCCAAGCCGCCACTGTTGGGGCCCTTGATCAAGGCCCTTAACCCTCTCTGCTCCACGGGCGCTGTATCATGTCTGACCCTGCACCCTGACCCCGACTTCCTAACATGCCGGGGTATGTGAAGAAAAGAATTTCACTCTGCTGTAATGAATATGTGACCAATAAAGACTCATTTTATCAGAGACATGCTGGCTTGAGAACGACAAATAGTCAAGAGAGCGACAGAAATCAGGATAATAGTTCATGTTAAATTGCAGTAATGGTCCTGGAGGTCTTTGCATACCTAGTTTTAGTGTGGTGTTTCTAATAAAATAGCTGGTCAATCTATACTACCAAAGGCTGGTTGTAGACACTTTACCTTTATTGTGTAATCTTTTAGCTGGGAAGATGATTGCAGTGTACATTTAAAGTACATCAGTGGTCCAATTACCGTATATATATTCACATTCACACTTCCAGGGACAAATCTAAATGTGTAAAACCTGTTCCTTTGATGATACCACATCAGAAACGAGTAAAAAGGTACAGTCTGGTACCTTTATTCTTGAAAGTATAGAGTTGCAATTAAATGTAACTGTAAATGGATAAAACGTACAACTATAATGCTCTTTAATAGTTCTTTAGAACTAGCAAATTGTTGTGTGTTAAGGCAAATAAAACACTTCAGGACCTGCAGTTATCGGAGAATCATCAGTAACAGCGACGTCACATCATCAACGCAAACCCCTTTGTTGATGATTTTCCAATCACAGCATGCGCCCAAGTGGTTTATACCTTACTAGACTCTTCTGAGGATGGAGAGACGAGGGTGGCACCAAGCTCACCATCCTGACGGTCATCTGAATATTATCAGTCCTTGTGTCTTCACATTCAACAACACACACACACATATAGAGGAGTCTGTAAAAAGGGTAAAAGGAAATGGGTGGAATCAGCGAGATGTTGTTTTTTCCACACACTGCTCTCTCTCTTTCACTCCCTTCTGCACCTGGACTACTCTACACATCCTCACTAACATCCGCCACCTTTAATGAACCCTTTATTTTACATTTCCAGGCGAATACCGTCTTCAGTGTCAGGTTTATTTGCATGAAAAACTCTTTTGTGTGTGTATGTAAGAACGAAAGACAAAAGGGGGGTAGGGGTGTCGGGGGGTCGTCTGAATGAAACGCAACAGTGTGGGTTGTATTTCATCAGTGAGATGAATGAAAACACACACAGCCTATAATCAGCTCTCATTTCACGTAAATGCCTGCTGATTGATTCAATTATCTCACAGATAAGTCAATCAGTTTTTCCCCTTATATCCTGTGTATCCGTGCTGTACATTGTGCTCTAAACTGATTACTTATTCACCCTAAAACAAGTACAATGTATATAAAAAAAAATTCAAACACCCCTGTTTTTTTTGATGTAAAAAAAAAAAAGAAAGAAACCAAGATAAATCATGCCAGAGCTTTTTCCACCCTCAGTATGAAATTACAACGTAGAAACATTAAGTGAAAAACAATCAGAAACTTTGTATGGAACAATAGATAGGAAAAATATCATACAGATGTCATCAATGAAATGATTCCGATTAACCCCAAATAAAGACCAGCTGTTTCTGTAGGCTCTTCACAACACATCATCTTCACAACGGTTTCCTCTGACTGCTGAAGCCATGGACTGCAAAGCGCTTAGAAAGCCTGCATAGTATCTCACGTGTTGAATAAAAATATATAGATCAGGAGAGGGATATAAAAGAATCTCCGAAATACTCGGCGTACCATGGAAGACCGTGAAGGCCGTCAACAACGAGTGGAGAAAATGGGGCGTGAACAAGAACAGCACGTCCCTCCAAACTTCACAAAAGGAGAAGATAAAATCTTACCAGGGAGGCTTCCAAGAGACCTACAGCAACATGAAAGGAGCTGTAGGAAAAGTAAGATGTTTCCATATGACAACAAGACATGAAGTGTAGAAAAAGTTTTGTTGTAGTTGGGTTTTTTTTAGTTGGGTGTTTAGTTTTACAGTTAATTCAAGCTCTTGTGCATGAAATAAACATTGTTTTGATTGTTTTATTTGTGCAACATATAAAAATTTAAGTCAAGCGGACTTTACATAAAGTGACATGAAATTGATTTAATAAATAAATAAAATAAAAGTAGTTCAATTTACTGAGTATTTTCCAGGTGTAATGCGTCTAGTTTGACTCTTCACAGTTTTTTGTGATTTCATCTACACAGTTTATTCACGTAGATGGAACATGATTAGAATTACTCACTTGAAGTAAAGTTTACTTGATATAATTAAACTATTATAACCAGAGAAAACCCCCCAAAACAATTAGTAATTGTTATTACAGATATACCTCTGTATGTATGAAATACGTTTGTGCAACCACTTGACATTTAAAGAAAATTAATTCAAAGAGACTTTTTTTGCAAGGTTATTCACTTCATTAGTTTTATTTAAGTAGGTAAAATCTTGTTGAGATTTTTAAGAAAGCCCTGGATAAGAGAACAGCATACAAAGTTTCAGCACACAAACATACAAAAAACATACAATACACTTAGCATAACATCATAAAATTAGTGCAGAAAAGCAATGATATATTACATATCCATCTCCTTTACGAATCCTTTAGCACCCAGATCGGTCCTGACATGCGGAACATCTTCACAGAGACTAAAAGTGAACCAAAAGTGAACCTATGTACTGTACGTACAATGATGGCCATTGATCTCTATAGTTCCCATTGGTGTGTAGAGTATTTGTGGTCAGTAATAAAATGGAAAGCACAGTGATATACAGATCCCTCCAAAACTATTGGAACGGCAAGACTGAAGACATTTGGGTTTGAGAGCAAAAGATGAATACTAGACAAGAGTTTAGATTTTCAGCTTTTATTTCCTTGTATTTATATGTGGACATGTTATACGACAGAACGCAAGAGTATCAGACCACCCAACTTGTAGGCGAGCAAAAATATTGGAACATATCTAATTGGATTGACAGGTGTTCGGTCTTGTTACCCAGGTGTGTCCTGTTAGATTGATTGCTTAAACAATAAATAGCTCTGAACATCTATTCTTGGTTTTAAGCCTTCAGTTTCATCTGTGAAGACTGCATTTTTTGTAAAAAAGGATAAGCTAGTGTGGCGGGATGGAAAGGCGAAGAGAGAGAATATGGATAAGAGGAGCGGCAAGGCAACTCACATTAAGAAAAATCTCGAATAAAGTCTTAAAATATAGCCAACTACACCACCTAGGGACTATCACCCGAGGATATACATTTACATTTATTCACTTGGCAGACGCTTTTATCCAAAGCGACTTACAAATAATATACAATCACTCAAATGAACAGGTTCTTTTTTTCCCGAAATTTTCTTTTCCTGAATAACTAAGCCTAACAAGCAATCACACACCAGTTCTCCACACTAAAAGAAAAAAAAAAACCAAGCTAAATGTGTTTAAAAAAAAACAAAAAAAAAGGGGGGGAAAAAAAGTTGCCCGGGGGGCCCCCCCCCGGGGGGGGGCCCCCCATTGCAGGGCACAATCACATACACACTCACACATCAATTCATACACTACGGACACTTTAGACATGCCAATCAGCCTAGCATTCATGTCTTTGGACTGGGGGAGGAAACCACAGCGCTTTTCAAAATTACAAATACTAAATATTATTAAAAAAAGAGAAAAAAAATATCAGCACCAAGAGCAATTACATTTACAACATTTGGCAGACGTCCTTATTCAGAGTAACTTAAATTGATCTCTTTTATACAACTGAGCAATTGAGGGTTAAGCACAAGGGCTCAACAGTGACAGTTTGAACTCCTGACCTTCTGATCAGTAACCCAGAGCCTTTAAACACTGAGCCACCACTGCCCCAATTATGTAACCTCTAGTAAATGATTGTTCATACAACTTATAATTCAGCAGCAGTCCCCCATCTCAATCATCCCATCCCCAGAATACAAATTATACAACAAGAAAAGAAAATAACACAAATCCATACACAAGCACTAACAAAGGAAGAAGATACCAAAACAAAAAGAACAATGAAGCAAAACAAATTCACAATGGAGACAGTTATTTCCGTTAATTTACTTCAAGTCTTATCTGTTCCGATACTTTTATTCACCTGAAAATTGGGTGGTCTGATACAAATAGGTTCTATGTTTTTGAATACATTCATACATCCATTTTCTTTACCGTTTATCCTTCAGGGTCAAGGGGAACCTGGAGCCTATCCCAGGGAGCATCGGGCACAAGGCGGGGTACACTCTGGACAGGGGGCCAGTCCAATCCATCGCAGTTGTTTAACACATCTAGATATAAATACCAAAGAAATTAAAGCTGAAATCCTAAACTGGTGTCTCAAATCCATCTTTAGATGTTTCTGACTGTTCATACCTGTTTTTTATTTCTGTAAAGCTGCTTTGAGACAATGACTATTGTAAAAAGCGCTATACAAATAAAATTGAATTGAAAATTGAATTGAATTGAATTTTGATCTCAAACCCTTGGAGTCTTTGGTGTACAACAAAACATTTAATTGGCCTTGATGTTTGAATAGTTTCGGAGAGGACTGTACACTCTCTAGCATACGTGGACACTGGGTAATAACCTTCTTGCATGAAAGGAGAAAAAAAACAGGATTCATTCATATAAAGGAAATTTCACCTTCAGTTTAGACACGTTTTTCACAGTCAATTTCTGATCACTTAGAATATCCAGATATTTATATTGTGTGTTAATATGATTAGAGTAATTAGAAAGAATGTGGGAAAACAATTATTTATCATTAAAAAAAAAACAAGTAGTAACAAATGCTGACGAATCCCTTAAAAATGGAAATATTTATAAGACACACCTCGAGGGTTGCCCTTAAGACGATGGATAAAAATGTACAGGAAACCATGCAATTGAGTACAAAATGAAGAAAATGGGGGAAAAGACATGTACAGGAAAGTAATATAAAGTATATCAACCCAATGTTTAGTGGGTTACAGTTCACAGATGATCCTTTATTAACACAGGCAACATAAATGATTTAAAACGGTGTACACTCATGGAGTGTGAGGGCACAGAGTGTTCGAGAAAGTTCGTGAATACACCTAGCACAGCTTCTTCTCCATCATCTCAGATTTAAGTCATAGCTTCATTGAAAGAACGCCGACACGTGCAAAATGTGCAAAAATGTCAAGATCTGATCTAATCGAAAGGAAAAGCTATCCCCTATTGTTCTGTAGTGCAGTTATGTTGAATTCTCAAATCCGATTGGTCAGAGGGTGTTGATTAACACTTTCTGCACTTGTTATGGGAAAATAACCAATAACGGAGTGATGTTATTCATTTTCCTACAAGAGCGCACTGCAAAGGATTTTTGTTCCTCTTATACCAATGTCATTTATTTATGAATGAACAGTATAATACTTTTTGTGCATTTATAGTTGACACGTGAAACGTCCATGAGATAATTGGGGAGAGTTAATGGGAAGAGAAACCACAAAGAAGCGTAAAAGCCTCTGTCTCGAAGATGTCAGAAAACGTAAAAAGTTACAGCTTTACCTCAGACTGTAACAAAGCGCTGACACTGGAGACTCCTTCCGTAAACGTTAAATAAACATCTCCTTACAATAAACTTCACTGTATCAGCGCTTATATTTGTTAAATAACAGCAAACCTTTACTAGGAACAGCACGTTAATATATAAACCTGTGATTTGCAGCTACACTACAGCTACCGTAAATTAATCAATCAGCACTTACTGACCAATTAGAATCCAGGATTCAACAGTGCTGTGGTAAAAAACGTTTAATCATACACACTTTCAATTCTCTTGTAGTTATTCTTTGGGTAGAATTTCAGAATTTACGGTAGTTTAAAATGAAAAAATGATCAAATATACAGGGTTAAAAAAAACGCTTCAGTGGCAACCTCTAATCATTTTTAAATGATTTCAGTCCGAACTCATTTTGCACGTCTTTTTCTGCATGTGACGTAAATATTCTGTAATAATTTGTACGTACACTATTTGTAATCTAGCCTGCAACATCTTTCATATCGTCTGTGCAGCATCCTGATTAATTGTGCCCAAGTACTTGGCCTATCTTTGTCTAATCTTCTTGACATTTCTGTTTAAATTGCCAGATGTCACACTGCCTTTTTAATTTTAATTTTATTTTATTTTAGATCAGATCTGGAGACCAAGAGGAGATGACTGCAGGTTAAAACTCAATAAAAAAGGAGTTTATTGGAACAAAGGCAAACAAAACAGCAGGCGAAAAAATAATCATAGACAAAGTAGTAAAAAAAAAAAAAGGTCAAAATCATAGTGTTTATATAAACCAATAGCATATGAGTAAAAGGGCAAAACAGGAGAATAAACGGGAAAAACATAACCAACAGGCAAAGGACAAGAGGGTTTGAATTGTTGGAACAAACAGGCGAAGAAATGGACTGAAAGAAGTGAGTATAAACAGAAACTAATGATGCTAATTTACTATTGTGAGGGGATCGTTTTTTTTTTATTATTGAATATGTCCATTAAGTAATGTTGCTGGAGTTAGCAATTATAAATGATTTGCACAGGATGAGCACCTGGACTGTATGCCTAGTTTATGTGTATCACATGCAAGTGATATTAACACACACTGCTCAGTCATATAAAATGAGATCAATGTAAGTCGCTATGGATAAGGGCGTCTGCCACATGCCATAAATGTTTATTTGTAGGTCACATGACCAAACTTGTACAGTCATGTGAAAAAGAATACATACAGCCGCAAAATCAGGTTCCCAACCATACACCGTAAAGCCGGCTTAAGAATCAGGAAGAGTAGCCACACAGACTTTAAGCATGGATAGATGACCACTTGAATTTAACAGGTCTTTAAGGAACCCATGGGTATTAAGTATAGCACAGTATCGCATAGATTAAGTGCACAGTACTCAGGAAACATTTTCCAGTCACAGGCATACTTCAGCAGTATTGCTAGGGCTTTTGCAACGTTGCACAATCTCCAATAGTGTAGGTTCTCAGTCCCTTACTTTTGACAGGACTTACGTGAAAGTGGTCAGGATGTGGACACCACATTTAGCCACGGGAGCTGGGACATAAGATCCTTACCTGAGTGGAAGGTTCTCTGGCAAACCCTTCAGCCATGGAAACATCAGCCGGACATAGTGGTTGAAAACCATGTTTACTTTTCAGGATTAAACAACAATGAAGTAGGTATAATGCTCCTAGGAGTTGGGTAATTACTGTATTATCTGTACTATTTTTGGATGCAGCCATCGCTCAGATTCAGAACAAGGGTACGTAACCCTAACAACTATGGATGAGCAGCTGATAGGGAAGCAGAATGAGGGAGGAAAAAAAACACAATATAGGACTGCTTTCCATGGACACCATACCAGAAGGTGCCAGAAGGAGAGCACAGAGAACAGAAATTCACTATATGAAAGGTTCAAATCCAAGGATAACTGGCAAATAGAAATCTCACCTGTGTCACCAGCCACCTGATGCTCATCATGGGGTATTTGTGGTTCATAATGCCCATATAAAGGCTGTACAGAAGACCCAGAAAGCCACTAAAGCGTCAGGCAATGAGGATAGTCAAGCAGCTGATGTGGCATAGGAAGCTGAAGTTGAGGATGCCATGGAAACTACAATGATGCTGTTATGAAAGATGAATCTTGAAACTAAATGATCTGAAAGAGGACTTCTTCTGATTTAGGGTCAGCCACAATCTGGAGAAATGGTCTAGAAGACGCAGTGGCATTTATCCATCAAAATTGCGCATGATCAAATCAGATCATTCGATTAACCTACGCAAAATCCTATGCAGCCAATCATGTGGCAGTAGGACAGTGCAAAAACTTCATTTAAATGTTCACATCGATCAACAGAATGGGGGAAAAGTGTGACCTCTGTGACTTTAACCATTGCATGGTTGTTGGTGCCAGATGGGCTGGTTTGAGTATTACAGAAAGTGCTGATCTCCAGTCTCTAGAGCAGTGGTCACCAACCCTCTTCCTTGAGATCTACCTTCCTGTAGGGTGCATCTTCAACCAGAATCTATCACTCCTTTCTTAGTTGATCAAGAACTTCTTAAGGCAATGGTTGGATGTTCAGGTGGGCACGCCTATAGTTGGAACTAAAGTCTTCAGGAAAGGAGATCTCCTGGAACAGGGTTGGTAACCACTGCTTTAGAGTTAACACAGAATGGTGTGGGGAAAAAAACAACAAAAACATCCTGTGACCAGAGGGTCTGCCGGCTGAAACACCTTGCTGAGATCAGAGGAGAATGACCAGACTGGTCTGAGCTGACAGGACGTTTATAGCTCAAATAAACAACTGTGGTGAGCATCATGCATGTACTGTATCTCTGCATGCACGACACAACCTTGAGGTGGATGGGCTACAACAGTAGAGGAACCACATCAGGTTCCAGTCCTGTCAGCCAAGAACCAGAATCTGAGCTTATCATGGGCATAGACTCACCAAAACTGGACAGTTCCCTGTGTGGGAACATGTAGTGAGTAGTTTGCTACAAGAGAGCCCAATGCTTCCAACATACAACCGATGAATAAACTGAATAATAGGGTCTACATTCTGATCCTGTCTGTGTTTTTAAAAAGCATTTAATAAACCTACTTGAAGAGAACAGTTAACGGTCATTGTGAGTGCCATGAAAATCATTATCATGACATATGGTTCCATGACCTACGGTGCCATAGGTCAGCCAACCAATCTAGATAATAATATCACTTTAACTAGCGCAGGAGTGTCTGAACTTATCCTCAAAAGGCCAGTGTGGGTGCAGGTTTTCATTCATTCGTTACCGGGGTATAAGACAAGTTACCCACACTCTCAGCGCTCATTATCCCTGTGTAGATATCTAGAAGGTGAAATCAACCCATTTAGCTGTGTTATGAAGTTGACTTGTTTGTAGAGATACAAGTAGAGAATTCAACTTTCATTTATGGCTGTAACATTTTAAAATCATTACATTCTTTTGTTATATACAAATCCCTCACCAGTTCAGAAGCCAACACTTGTCCGGACATTATATCGCTCCCACTCAAATGATTCCAAACTGCACCTGTCTTGTTTAGTTTCATTTGTTCAGTGAATTTAACCTGGTTCACGCATCGTTAATCTGTCAGGTTTTGTTATTTCCCCCATACACATTCTAAACATTGTATATTGTTTGGTATTACCAGTTTGACTTTTGCTTCTGTCCGGTGTGTACGAGTTTGATTGGCCTGCATTGTTCAGGATATCTGATTGATTGATTGATTGATGGATTGAAGGATATCTGCCTGCTTCCTGGTTCATGGCAGAAAATTGCATGACAGCTTCATGACAGAAGATTTCACCATTGACATGGAGGTAGCAGTCTGACCAAATTTGGAATGCTGAAATGACATTAACCTGTCTGAACCTGTCATCAGTATGGACATTGGGACTCCACAATGGAAAAAAATTCGCAAACACTAAATTTCTCAACTCCCCATTCGCCTTATATTGAGCTCCATCCTTCATCCACCACCAGCGGTGCCTCATCCTCTTGTCAAATCTGCCATCTCGACTACCGGTATTGGGGCTTCCTGCTGCATTTCTCTCTGTATTTCACCCATCAGTTGGGAGCTTCCCTCTCTGGCAGTGCCAGTACTTCTACATTCATCTCACTGTTTATTGGAATTAAGCAAAAATGAACATTTTGAACACTCTTTAAATCATACTCTAGGGGGGGCAGAGGGTGGTGATAGACTCATGAGACTTAGGCTCCGTCATGGTCACTGGTTATGCTCTGAACTTCTGCACCATTGCCACCTTTACCGGCTGGAATGAGCCCATGCATTTTTGGACAGGCCTTAAGGAACACTTGTAGTGCAAACTTGTTTGGCATATTGACAGTTTAAGTTTAGATGCCTTGCAAATCAAGTGGAAACAAGGTCCCACAGGTCATCCTGCAAATCATGATTTGGACGAAGACCCATGCAGTTGGCTACCGACCAGCTGAACGCTGAGGAGAAATGAATAAGAATATTGAGGCTGTTTGGCTACTGTGGAGAGGTTAAACACAGTCTTGAGAAGTGCGCTCGGTAGATTGTAGGGTTCTAAATAAGACAGTATTGATACTCACTTCCTTTGCTGACCTCTGTTAAAGAGCAGTTCCAGCGCCCTCCAATAATATTGGCACCCTTGTTAAATATGTGCAAAGAAGGCTGTGAAAATTTTTTTTTATTGTATAATCTTTTGATCTTTTGTTCAAAAGATTCACAAAAATATTCTGCTCAAACGGATATCAAACAGTTGCAAACATCACAGAGGTTTATCAAAAAAAAACTTTGTTACATATAGGTGCACAACAATTTAGTAATTTAATTTAGTACACCTGGGTGACTAGGAATAGGAAATTGTTCAACAATGACTTCCTGTTTCACAGGCGTATAAATATGAGGTAACACATAGGCCAGATTCCCTTAGTCATTCACAACAATGGGTAAGAGTGAGGAATATAGCTGTGATGTGCAGCAAAAGGTTGTTGAGTTTCACAAGATGGGAAGTGTCTATAAGAAAATAGCACAAGCATTGAAAATGTCCATTTCCACCATCAGGACAATAATTAAGAAGTTCCAGTCAACTGGAAATGGTATGAATCAACCTGGAATTGGATGTGTGTCAATATCGTCTCAACGAACTGTGAAGAGGACGGTTCGAGTGGACAAAAAATCTCCAATGATCACAGCTGGAGAACTGCAGAAGTTAGTTGTGTCTTGGGGTCAGAAAGTCTCCAAAACTACAATCTGAAGTCACCTACATCAGCACAGGTTTGAAGAAAAAAGTCTCGAGCCTGAATCGAATGTTTTCAGTTTGCCATACACTACTGGAAATTCAAATGGGATGGGGTTCTATGGTCAGATGGCTTCAAATGTGGCGTGGTTGGATCTTCCAGCAGGACAATGATCCAAAACATCAAAATCAACACAGAAATGGTTTACTGACCACAAAATCAAGGTCTAGCCATGACCATCCCAGTCCCCTGACCTGAACCCCATAGAAAACCTGTGGGGTGAACTGAAGAGGAGAGTCCACCAGCGTGGACCTCGAAATGTGAAGGATCTGGAGAGGTTCTGTATGGAGGAACGCTCTCAGATCCCTCACCATGTATTCTCCAACCTCATCAGGTGTTATAGGAGAAGACTCAGAGCTGTTATCTTGGCAAAGTTAGGTAACACAAAGTATTGACTAAAAGGGTGCCAATAATTGTTGCACACCTATATTTAACAAAATAAATATACTGGTTTTGATAAACCCGTGTTGTCTTGGCAATTGTTATATATCCATGAGCGCAGAGTATTTTTATGAATTGTTTGAACAAAAGATCAAAAGGTTAACCAATAAAAACTTTTTTCACAGCCTTCTTTGCTCATATTTATCAAGGGTGCCAATATTAGTGGAGCGCACTGTAACTCCTGTTTCTTCAACACATTATACCGCTGAAGTGCATGCAACCTAATCAGCATTTGAGAGGGAGATTAGTGGAAAACTGTCTTTTCCAGCACTATAGGCGTTATGAAAACCTCATCATGCCACATGGATTGATAAATCTCCTCTCTGTCTTCTAGGCATTCAACAATCATGTGTTATGTGACATGCCGGACAAATTGTTATAGTGAATATAGATTTTAATACACTTGCATATCATATTTGATCATATTCAGCATGCATTTAATGTTCTGATATGTTTGCTTGATAACCAGTTGTTTGTCAAAGCTAAGAAATGCCTGTTTCACCAGACTCCTTCCTGAGCAGGGGGTCAAAACGGCAAAGCGGTAGTCAACTAGCCCGAGCCTCCTGCTGAAAGGAGGAAAAATAAGCTCAGATGGAACTCTGCTGCAACCCAAGCCTTCAGAGACCTAAAAAAGGTACACCTCAGCCCATGTGCTAAAACATCCTGATTCTAAATTGCCCTTTATGGAGGAGGTAGATGCCCCAGAAGTGGGAATAAGAGCCATATTGTCACAATGACATGATATTCTTCTGAACTCTATCTATGTCCCTTCTTTTCACTACAAAACTATGATGTGATGAAGTAAGCCGGCACTAGAGGAGTGGAAACACTGGCTGGATAGAACCTTACACTTATTACTAGTTCTGAGTGACCACTCCAGCCTTGAATACATCCATGCAGCAAAGAGACTTTTGCCTTGACAAGGCTGTTAGACCCTTTGTACCATCCAATGAACACTATCATGATAATTGTCGACCAATTGTCTAAAGACTTTAAACGGATTATCAGAATCTGTTAGAGTCCTAATTAGAATGGATAGTTGGAGAGCACCAACCAGAAGTCCAACCTAGACAGAGGCTCTGGCAGTGGATGAGCAGATCCTCAAGGCTGAATGAGTATGGGAGAGAATTCACATGAACTAACACCAAGCTTGCAGATGCCACAATGCATCGATCCATTTAAAATGATATAAATCAAGAGCCAAACCCGTAGCTTACTGTTTACTAACCCTACTTCCATGTTTCTCTACTCAGAACTGGATATGAGGCCAGACCATCTCAGGGCACCATGCAGATGGAAATTCACACATAGAGACTGTCAGGTTTTTAGGAAGAGAACCCAGAAGAAACACAAAGGGACGAGAGGTGAACATGCAGAACTCTACACAGAGAGTAACCCAAACCCAGGATTGAAGCGGGGACCCTGGAACTGTTATCTTTGTGAGCACTTTCCTGCACTATGATTGGCGATACAGGTATATAGCTTCGGTCATGTTTGTTAAGAAAGCCAGTACTCCTGAATTATCATAGTACCCAGAATTTCACAACACCATTCGGTCCAAAGATTACCCCGATGATATGGTTGTTACGCCTCGCTGGCAGAAGGCACTGCGCCGTGTACATGTGGCTGAACTGTGTGAAACGTTTTGGTTCGTTCTCTTCCTTTTCAGGTATTGGCTTATGTTCAATGGTGTGTCTTTATTTCCCAGGTGTCTATGCTTTAGTTTAATTATGTTGGTTATTTAAACCCCTCGTGTTGCTGTGCACATCGTGCAGTATTATAGCTATATGTGTTAACGTAGTAGCATGTATGTGTAGCATGCTAGCTTCGTGTTTATTCTCTTGCAATGCCTAGACTGTAGTCTTATGGTTAATCTAGTTAATCTTATTCAGTGTAGACTGCGCTCCCTGTGTTGGGTTTGTTTGTTTATTAATAAAGTCCTTGCTCCTGCGCTTACTTCCAGTCCTCATAGTCCTGTGTCGTAACAATGGTACGCTACTGATTCCTGTAAGCCGAAATATTTATGCAGGTTCTTCTGCAGTTAAATGTATGTGCCTCGGCAATTCTATTCAATTTCATTTGAAGAGCTTGTAACAATAGATACTGTCACAGAGCAGCTTAATCAGAATGAACATGGCAGGGGTGAGGCTGGTGAGAAAAAGCTCCCTGAGAGAACATGAGGAAGAAACCTTAAGAGGAACCAGACCCAAAAGGGAACCCATCCTCTTCTAGGTGACACTGGAGAGCGGGATTATAAAACATTATTGTACACAGGTGTAGAAGAGTAAAGACAGACGTTACCGAGAGAGTTTCCGGGATGTTCCATATGAACAGATTGTGAATAAAAGTCCTAGGATGAGCACATGACAGTGTTTGTGACTGCAGCAGCAGTTCATAGAGACAAATCCACAGAATCCATCTATAGCTACAGAACATGAGCCACAAGAGCAGAATGTTCCAGGTGAGGAAGGATGTGAAACAGACAGCATGAAAATACCCACGAACACTCAGATCCGCAACTTTACCTTTGAGAAAATCTATTTCTTGCACTGATTTAATTCATTCATAAACCATTGAAGCTGGAAATTTAATTTGTAGCCTGTTTGTATGGATGCTACTTGAAGTGCGGTCTTGACACGTCCTTTGCTGATGTTTGTCAGGATTTAACTGCGCTAATAAAACAACATAAAAATAATAATGACACCCTGAATCAGTTTTTTATTTAAGTGTGGAAAAATCACATCAACTACTTTTTATTATTTTTTTTAAAAATATGGCTGACTAGTAACAACGAATAGTCGTGCAGTCCTTAATATAAATCCTAATCTTCTCAAATGAGTGCTGATTAAAGACTTACACACCGAATCACAACATCGAAGTATTTTTTTTAGCAAACAATGACTGACTATTCAAAAAAAGAAAAGGATTGGTTAAAGTAAGGAACCTGTTATTACACTGCCTAAGTTGTATTTATCGCTTTTATATCAAAGCAAATGGGATAGAATCTAATCTAGGTAAATTTAAGCACTTTTACCAGGCTAATTTGGTTTTTACTGTTAATGTTGAACAATTAAAACTTTACATGCACGACAAAAAACCTATTGCTGTTAGTCCTTAAAAATAACACCAGTTCTTTTTTGCTATAATTAAACTAAAATGCATTATGACTATGTCGATTACGAAACTGAACATATATAGGTTCTATAGCATTGCTTGAAGCCTGAATTTCTTTAAAAACACTAACGAAGGTAATGTGAAACTGAACTGGTACAACTCTAAACTTGACCTGCAGTTAAACAAATTAATAGTCGCAATTTGTGCTGCAGTGAAGCATAAAAAACGAAGCGAAGGAAATTGCATATAAATAGAAAGGCACGGAGGACACACCTTCTGTACGTGAACTGACGCTGTATTCGACTAACTTGTCGTTTCTGATCTCCGAGTAGGATGAAATAAAGAAAACACCTCCTTAGCTTGGGAAGTTCTCCTCAACTCGGAGTTCAGAGTAAGGTTCAATGTCAAGCAAAGATCACTTCACTACTTTAAATGGCGTTACAGTACTATTTATATCAGACTCAAGAATATATACACGTTATTTGGTTAAATCTGTAACACTCGCCAAACACGTTATAAACTAGCTAACTTGTAAACAGAGCACACACCTACATGGAGGCGTCCATGTTTTTTACCCAACTTTTGTAAGTCGAACACGCTGAGCTCAGAAATGACACAATTCCAGGCTCTGATTCTCAACTTCCGAGATAAGATGAATGCAGAACAAGTCACAGAGTAACATGAGGAGCACCAGAACAAACTCATTTCAGTCCCTCCACGATTTCGTGATTTTGCGATCGCAAAAGGGTCCGCAAAATCAGGCAGACTACGCAATATTCTGAGAATCTGAGAATCTTTTCAGCAGGTTTTGGCCAAGATGAGTCGCGCGATGTCATCAAACATCTCACAAACATCACTGTGAAAGATTGCGCAAAACAATTTCGTGCGATCGCGATTTCGCCGATTCAGGTAGTCACATTTCTGGCCGCGACAATCACCAAAAAAATCCGCGGAATCCTGTACGGACCGTCATTTAAGAACACTCCTAGTAATGAAAGCAGATTGAGGCAAGACATCGTTCCAACGCTTGCCCAGGTGCAGCTGCTATATTATACTTACACATGTATACACTACCAGTCAAAAGTTTGTGGACACTCGACTGAAAGGTTTCTCGTGATCCTAAAAAACCCTTTTGATCGGAAGCTGTGTGATTAAATGTTTGAAATCGGTGTCGTAGACAAAAATGTAATTGTGTCGACGGTTCTTTCATTAGAAAACGAACATTTTATTTACAAAAATGTATTTTTAAACAGACGACTGAGTGAAATATTCAGAAAAGCAGCCGATAAGAGTCCAGCGTCGGTGTGAACTCCTTTAATACTGTTTAAAAAAACATCTCGGGGAAATTCCTCAAGAAATCGGTTGAGGAAAATGACAAGAATACATTTCTGGAAATTCAAGGCAAAAAATGTGTCTACTTTGAAGATGGTAAAATACTAAATTATTTTGATTTATTTGATCACAACATAATTCCCATAGTTCCATCTGTGTTACTCCAGAGTTTTGATGACTTTTGACTATTATTCTAAAATGTGGAAAAAAAAAGTGTGTGTGTGTGTGTATGTATATATATATATATATATATATATATATATATATATATATATATAGAGAGAGAGAGAGAGAGAGAGAGAGAGATAGCTTTATACCCAGAAAAGCTCTATAAACACAAGATAAGGTGTAAGGTAAACATGTACGTACATTACAAGTCTGAAAACACATTATCTCTAGTTTCTTTATTAAAATTCAGTGTTGTGTAGCAAAATCAATAGTTAATTCTTAACATATGAAAAATGTCAAATGTCTGATGAGACGAGATGAGTCCTCTGATCTGTAAAGCATCGCTACTGCTTATAAACTGTCCTTCGCCTGCTGATTATCTTGTTTTAAATGTTATATAAATGTTCACTTCTTTCAGAGATCAGACCCAAAACTGCAGACTCTAGCCACTTCCTGTTGTTTTGTCCCTTGAAACAGCTGATTCGATGGATTTAATCACAGATGTGCACAGACGTGTGTAGTTCTGCTCACTCACTAAACTGAACGCCCGCTTCTGTGACCAAAAACACACATCGATGAACACCTTTAGTCCTTACAGTGTTACTCGCCACTGAGAAAAGCTGTTTGTGGTCCGCAGATACACTACTTTGGTCACTTTTTGAGAACAGAAGTCTGTGTGTGAGTAATTTTTGCCAGGCTCGGCAAAGATACTGCTTGTCGAAGTCTGAGCTGCACTTCCATGAAGGAGTGGATCTGCTCGGCTCTGCCGATCCAGACGCTGTCGAGCTGGATGAATAATTCCTCATAACCGCATGTGTGGTGGCAAAAACGACAACGCCATAGTCCCTCCTGAGCCTATCCAGTATCTCGGTGCACTTCCTCAGGTTGGCTTCCTGCCGAACCAAGCTGTCACCCCCATTGGCGCGGTCTATCCAATAGAAGGAGGAGATGCTGTCTATGACGAGCAGGCAGAGGGCGGGCCGGCTGCACAGGATTCCCTCCAAATAGTGTAGTGTGAGGAGGAGCTGGACGGAGCTGGAGCAGTGGAGCACAGAGAGGCGACGCAGGCTGGAACGGACCATCTCCTCCATCTCGTTCTCCAGCGGCGACGAGGTCAGACGGGCCTCCAGGATACTCACAAGACGCAGCATGTCAAAGTGGTAGTCCGTGTCTACGAAGAAGGCCTCCACCTCCAAGCCTCCGCTGTGTGTAGGGAGGATGCAGCGGCTCAGGAGGTGGTACAACATCTCAGTCTTACCACTCCCTTCTACTCCGTGAAACTCAATGACATCACCTGGAGGTGAAAAACAAAAATTATTTTAATGACAAGTGCTTCAGTTTCAATTGGACGGATGGATGGATGGATTGTAATGTAAACAATAAATCGTGTACGACAAGCATTTAAGTTTCTATTGTATGGTTTGATCGAAGGATGGATAGCTAGATGAATGGTAATGTAAAGAAGTAATTAATAAGTGTTTCAGTGTCCATTGCATGGTTGCTTGGTTGGAAGTTCACTGGTAACAAAATATAATTAATGGTAAATGATTCAGTTTCTATTGTTTGGTTGGATAAATCAATGGCTGGATGAATTGATGGTTGGTTGACTTAATTGATGGATGGATGGATGGATGGATGGTTGGTGAAAATTAATGGATTGACGGATGCTTGGTTGATTGGATGGATGGATGGTTGAATTATTGGAGGGATAGATGAGTGTATGAATGGATGAATAGTTGGTTGAATTAATGGATGGATGGATAAATGGATGGTCGGTTGACTTAATTGGTGGATGGATGGTCGATTAAATTAATGGATTGACGGATGCTTGGTTGATTGGATGGACTGTATGAATGGATGGACAGTTGAATTAATGGACGGATGGACAAATGGATTTCAGTTTCCATGTTGCAGTGCAGTGCAGTGCAGGTGGAATTTTGAATTCAGTCACCTTGAGCTGGACCACCATTTACAGGGAAAATGTGCTGATCGATGTCTTTGAGTGATCGTCTCCCCTCAATCCTGGCTAAGAGCTGTGAATGACATGAAGTGCCTAGGTAATAAACTGCAGTAACATTAACCAGGCGTGACATATTTTCAGGTTGTCCAGTTTCCTCCCATCTCCCACACACACGACAGTATCTGGATGTGTGTGCATGGCGCCCTGTGACAAATACGCTCCGGATTTACCGGGACCCTGATCAGGATAAAGCGACTACTGAAAATGATTTTTTTTTTAAAGAACGTACAACTGTTTTGCTGACAGTTTGATACACATCATGTTTTGGATAAATGTATTCTAGTCTTGTGATATGACGGATATTTGGGTCATATAGCCCACCCCTAGGCTAGAGTAATTTCCCTTACAAATAACTAACTGACTAATAAGGGTGAATATTCGTCTATAAACTCTCTGCCCTAGTTCAACACTGGATATTAACCTGAGAGGACAATGATGGTGTAAAATCTATTATTTTATATCTTATATAGTAATGAGATTATGAGAGAGTGTGTGTTTAAGTTCTGCCTTACTTCTAACAAATCATCATGTAACTTGATTGCAATTTGATCTCTACACGTTTTTTTTTTTTTTAAATATTGCAAAAACAAAGTATACAATCATAAATCCTTCTCTACCTGTGCACAATTTTCAGCCATCCTGACCCGACCTGACATCTCCTCCAACTCTCAGCCAACGTGTAAACTCTGCGCATGCGCAGTACGGAGTGATCTGCCATCTACTTCCGGGTCAACCATTCACAGCAAAACAAAGTAGTTCAGCTTCAATAAAAAAAATATTAAAGTAAAAAAACACGACTGGTGCCTCTTCACGCGCACAAATATTTACTGATTTAAAATAATAATAATAATAATGATGTGCGGAAGTACGAAATAAACACACCGCGCATGCGCTATACTTAAACACTTCTCTGCTATAAATCAAACATTTAAGATTCGCTCCACAACATAAGATCGATAATGTTAATATCTGACAATATTTACAAATTAATCATGATATGTTCAGTTTAACTCCGCAGCACACAAACACACGACACATCTCAAGGACCCCTTTAAATGAAAGGTAGCTAGTGCGTTGGCCTGAATGAAAAATACATAAAAACAAATAGTAATAATAATAATAATAATAACAATAATAATAATAATAATAATAATAAAACACTAACACATGGGCTCCGTTCTAAATGAATGAAAACCATAGTGAACAAGTCCACTATATAGGGTATACATGTAGAAATTATTCACTATATGTAGTGCGATATATACTCATCTATCTATCTATCTATCTATCTATCTATCTATCTATCTATCTATCTATCTATCTATCTATCTATCTATCTATCTGTCTATCTGTCTGTCTGTCTGTCTATCTATCTGTCTGTGTATATCTATCTATCTATCTATCTATCTATCTATCTATCTATCTATCTATCTATCTATCTATCTATCTGTCTGTCTATCTATCTATCTGTCTGTCTATCTATCTGTCTGTCTGTTTGTCTGTCTATCTTAAATTATATATACACATTTGTAATTAATTTACATGTGCCCTTTTCCTGGGTAGTAATATATATATATATATATATATATATATATATATATATATATATATATATATATATATATATATATATATATATATATAATATTTATATTTACAGTTGCAGATACCTCACAAAGATCACATGAATGTAAATAAGGCATGTACAGTATATGGTGATATAAGTAAGCGGTCACATATCGCCCCCTGCTGGTTTCAGGTTTCATTAGATGCATTAAAACTGTATTAGTTTACATAACTGTTAAAAAACAGACTGTGTTTATTCCCCAAAACACACACATGCCATGCATATCATTCGCTGATATTTATAGTTTCATGTAACTTAATTCTATTATTTTTATATATATTATTTAATATAATTATTTTTAATGAATTTGTAAAGGCTATCATTTAAATCTCACTTGATGATAGTGTCCTATTTTAGACCTTGAATTTCTGAGTGGTCAAATGTAGTCCAGAAGACTGTAGTTTGTAGGGAACGGGGAATAATGCAGCATTTGGGATACAGGACAGACCTCTGTGTGTGTGTCTGGGGTGGGGTGGGAGGGGGGGCCGGGGGTAATACAAATATCCCTGCACAGAAGGGCATGGGGATTATTTTTGGCAGGTGCGGTGTTTCTATTTCTGTGCTTTGCCTGTGACTCGGGAAGCAGTCAGTCTGAGATGGAAAACAGAGAAAAGAAACAGTGTGTGTGCCATAAACTGGAGATACAGTCATCTCTGTAAAAGGTATTTATTATTATTATTATTATTATTATTATTATTATTATTATTATTATTATTATTATTATTATTATTATTATTAACCCAGTGTGTGTGTCTCTGTGTGTGTGTGTGTGTTAGTTTAAAAGTGCGTCAGTGTGAAAAGGTGATAGTGTGTGTGTGTGTTAGTTTAAAAATGCGTCAATGTGACTGTGTGTATGTGTGTGTGTTCGTTTTCAGTGTGACAAAGTGTGTGTGTGTGTCTGTGTGTGTGTGTGTTTTAAAGTGCGTCAATGTGATTGTGTGTGTGTGTGTGTGTTCGTTTTCAGTGTGACAAAGTGTGTGTGTGTGTGTGTGTCTGTGTGTGTGTGTTTTAAAGTGCGTCAATGTGATTGTGTGTGTGTGTGTGTGTGTGTGTGGTGTTTTTCATCACCAGAGTCAGGACATGGCAGTGCCTTTACCTCCATGTGTCATCGACTATGGGACTGGGTGAGTACAAAACACACACACACACACAAACACACACCACACACACACACACACACACACACTTTATTTTGGTCTGTCATAAGAGTTGAGTTAATACAGCACGCTTAGTGAGGATTACACTCAGCTGATCTGAGATCAGACCTCACAGACTTAATAACAGAATTCATAAGTTGTGTGAGGTTTACGCTTATGGGGGGCGGAGTTAAAGTAAAACAGGGGCGTGTCTCAGTTAAAAACTATGAAATGTCATTTGAGGTTAATATTACATACATAACCATGACACTATTAATAAACGAACAGCATTGTCCCTTCTTTGTCACATGGAGGACATCAGAGGAGACTCATCTTAATCATTGTTCATTTCGAGGACTGTTTATGGATGACATCATAAATAGCACGTAAAGTGCTCGGTCAGCTTATCCTTCAAACTCTGGGCAGGTTTTATTTACAGTGCATTGAAGAAACAAACAAAAAAAAGGCCAAAAAATTGTGATAAAATCGGTCACGTCTCGGTCACGATCTCATGATCTCTATTTAGCATCTCTTGGCACTCGATGGACTTTCAGAGCACAAAAAATAAGCAAAATAACAGGTGAACATGGTGCGCTGGATCAAGTGCTGTTCTATAAGCTGCTGGATAATGAGTGCGGAAGACATTTTGTTAAATCAAACCAAAATATTGCAGTGGTTTATGTGATAATTATAATTATAGGACTAATCATGTAGCAATATTTTGGTGAAATACTAGACTTTGCCATCACTGTGTTAGTCCTAAACATATCGAGTTTTAATTTCTGGACATTGTTTATAAAGATAGTGGTGTTCTTGATGTGATGTAGTGTTCACTAAGGAGCTACACAAGTCTACACAGGTTTAACACACAAGTCCAGCCTCCTTTTCTAAATGGTAAATGGTAAATGGCGCACTTATATAGCGCTTTTATCCAAAGCGCTTTACACTCTGTCTTATTCACCCATTCACCCATTCACACACACTCACCAATGGTAGCAGATCTGCCATGCAAGGCGCTGACTTGCCTTCGGGAGAAACTTGGGGTTCAGTGTCTTTCCCAAGGACACTTCGGTATGTGGAGTCACGTGGGCCAGGAATTGAACCGCCAACCTTACGATTAGTGGAGGAACCCGCTCTACCACCTGATTCACAGCCGCCCCACTACTGTAGTTTTCTCACTACTACATTAAATTATTATTATTATTATTATTATTATTATTATTATTATTATTATTATTGCCCTCTGTTTCAGCTACACGAAGATCGGTTATGCTGGAAACACTGAGCCGCAGTTTATCATGCCGTCCTGTAAGTACTGTAAGGTTAAGATTCCTAGCTCACCCATTCACCCATGTTCATCTTTGGTGATGCCGTGAACGCATCATGCTTTGTTAGTGCTAGCAGAGTGAAATACTTTTTCATCATTTCAGATTTTTGGGTCAGGTTTTTAATTAAACGACACCATAGGGAAGTGCTAATTAAAGCCAGTCTACAGTAGAACACTGCTTTTGTTCTGTTTCTAACCCTCAGATTTGCACTGTGTGCTCTTCTACGGTTTAAAAAGATATCGCTTTGGGTAAAAATCTAAATAGAGATACAGAAAGTGTCACAGAGTTATCGTCTTAATGTTCAGTAACTGCAGTGAAACTAAGAGGAAAGGTGTGTAGACACGAGAGTATGGAATGTAAATCCATTTCCGCTAGCTTCTACTGCATTTATGGAGTTCAATCAATGACACTTTTTAAACTTTGTAAAAAATACACTCTGTTCATGACTCGATTCATTTCATCGTACTGCATTCATGATTCGTGATAGCTTTTTTTTTTTTTTTTTTAAATTTCTGTATAATAAACAATGCAATAAAGTGTGCATTTTCGTCTGTGTAAAACGAAATAAATGAACGATTGCTATGAACAGAGGTTTAATATTATAAAGAAAATGTTCTGTAAGCTCACCATATCTTCAAAATAGTTAAATACATTTCCCCAAAAAATTTAGCTTGGATATACAACGTGTCTGACCTTAGGACTTGAAAATAATTGAAACACAATGAGCTCCGTAGCAGAAATAGAGCTCCAAAGTCGGTTAAACTGGCCTTTGGTGTTAAACTAACGAAGACCTCTTTTTAATCCTTATAACGCGGTCGTGTAACCAAATAACGCATGTTGGTCAGTCACTTCACCAGTGCAGATGATCTCACAGAGTCTCCAGGAAAGGATGTGGTCACGTGATCAGCGTGCTCGCTGTATATTTCAACTCTACAGGCTGTGCAGATTGGAACCTCTGGTGTTCAAACATTTAGGGCAAGTCCAACAGCGCTAATCATAATATACAGTGGGGGTCAATACATAGGAAGGCCATAGATTAAAAAAACTAGGGAAGCACGAGAGTGTATAAAAGAAGACATTATGGAACAGGAAACAGGAAAATGGCTCACACAATGACAGCCCCTGTATTTACGTGATATACTTCAGAAATTAGTGTATTCAGTTATGTGTTTCACATAGATGTGTGTTTTCTAAGAATATACTGTGTGTTGTCATCTGATGCTCACACACACACACACACACACAGGCATTGCGATCAGAGAGACAGCTGGAGTTGGAGACCAAGCTCAGAGACGCCTCGTGAAGGGAGTGGAGGATCTGGATTTCTTCATTGGTGATGAAGCACTCGACAAGCCCAACTATGCAACCAAGGTGATGTTACTGTATCACACATGAGCCAGGCCCAGTAGGATAAGTGTTTCTATTCACGATTGTCCAAGAATTGTTGTCAAACCCTATTGCATGGATCTGTGTATGTGTGTGTGTGTGTGTGTGTGTGTGTTCTAGTGGCCCATCAGGCATGGCATCGTCGAGGACTGGGATCTGATGGAGAAGTTTATGGAGCAAATCATTTTTAAATACCTCAGAGCTGAGCCAGAAGATCACAACTTCCTCGTGGTGAGAGCACTGACTCTTTCTCACACGCGGTACTTTTAAACAGTGTATGTTAAAGCGTACGGTGTATAGTACAGGAAACGAAGGCTAACGCAGTGAAATTGATGCTGTACATGTGATCAGAACATGACCTAGAGTCACTAGGATGCATTTCTCAACATCACTGTCCAACCCACTGTGAAGGTCATGGACATGGTGTTAATAGAGAAATTCTCTGATTATTCTCTATGGGAGAAGCTGATCACAGGTCCACCATAACCTGGACACTCCACACAGCAGGGCTTTATAAGGCATGTTGGAAACTCATTAGATATGTGGGAAAAGGTTCTCTAGTCTGATTTAGACCAAAATGGAAGATTTTGGCCTTGGTGGAAAGCCAGCAATCATCATTACCCTGAGCACCATGAAGAATGTGAAGCATGGTGGTGGAAGCATCATATTGAGAGTTACGCTTGGCCCCTTGGTTGCTTTTTGGACTAATCTCCTCCCTTCCCAGGCACTGATTTTGGTGGACGGTGTTCTCTTGGTAGAGTCACAGCTGTGCTATATTCTTTCCATTTTTTAAATAATGTATTTTAGTAATAATTAGTAATAATCTCCTTAATCATTGCTAGAATTGGATAAACATCTTCCAGTCTTCAGCAATGCAGTTTAGGTGACCCTATTCCAACTGTAGCCTCAGATTCTTGCGCTTGGCTGACAGGACTGGAAGCAGTCTCCTGCTGCTGTAGGTCTGTTGTGCATTGAGATGGTTTTAAAGAGTGGTTGATTATTTGAATTACCGTGACCTTCTTGGCAGCTCAAAATAGTCCGTTCTCCTCTGACCTCTCTCATCAACAAGATGTTTCGACCTGCAGAACTACCAATCACTGGATATTTTTTGTTTTGCGCACCATTCTGTAAGTATAAACTCGAGAGACTGTTGTGTGTGAAAATCCCAGGAGAACAGTAGTTTCTGAAATGCTCAAACTGGCACCAACATCCATACCACTGAGATCACTGAGATGTTTCCTCAGTTTTATGTGAACATTAGCTGAAACCTGTATCTGCATGATTTTATGCATTGTGCTGCTGCCACATGATAATGTGGCTGTCTGGATAATGACATGATTACATATGCAGGTGTACAGGTGTTCCTAATAAAGTGAGCGTAGGTGACGGTTATCCTAACATTTCGTTCTATTTTGGATTGTCACGTCTCTGTATTCATGTATCTGTATAAAATCCCCCCCGCTCTTTCTTTTATTACAATCAGACAGAGCCTCCTCTGAACACACCGGAGAACAGAGAATATTTAGCCGAGATCATGTTTGAAACGTTCAACGTTCCAGGCCTTTACATCGCCGTCCAGGTATTTCAGATATTTTTGTCAAACGTAAACATAAAATTAAAATAAATTTAAAAAGTGCTGTACAAAAAACATTACAATCCATCACATTAAATAACATTATAACACCAAGAATAAAAATACGTTTTTATTAATTTAACAAGTCTTAGACTAATAGTGACCAGTTATGAAAAAGTCGAAAAAGTTCTGTATGTACAGTATATATTACAAATAAATATGCGCATGTAATTCTTTGAATGCTAAGATCAGACTTGACAGAGCTCGTTACAGTGTCGGTGTGTAATATTTCTTGTGTAACTGTGAGTGTGTGTGTGGTGACCTGCAGGCTGTTCTGGCTCTAGCAGCCTCGTGGACGTCCAGGCAGGTCGGAGAGCGAACGCTAACAGGAATCGTCATTGACAGTGGAGATGGAGTCACGCATGCTATACCTGTGGTACAATGACCTTTTTTAGTATTAATATATCACTCAGTACGTTTGCACGGAGAACAATAATCCGATATGAACCCAATTAAGACGATACTCTGATTAAGAAACTTGCATGTAAACACAAATGGAATTAAGACATGTGGAGTATTCCTGTTTGTACACACCTTACTCATACTATTAACGTCGTGTGAGAGTTTTCACCGCATTGTGCGACAGGACACGTACACACACGGCAGCGGTCAACCATTTGACGGCAAACAAGAGAACACACCTTCGTCCCAAACCGCGTTTTTACCTACTATATAGTAGGTGAGATATATGTATTTCAGCTACTATATAGACGGTAAGTACGCGGTTTGGGACACAGCCCACGGCTTCAAACAGTCGTCTATTTGCACGTACAGCATGACAAATAATTAACCTAACTTGAAGCTTTCATAAAAGAAAAAAATAATGAAACACCCAGAACTGTATACGGCCCCATAACGAAGACCAACTGTATGTCGATACGTGAAATTCTGGAGGGAACGTCGGATGGCGTGACGTGGGGACGTAATGACGTGTGCCGATAATCGATCTATGTTCTACATCATGTAAAATGGGAACCTGAAAGGAATATTCTAAAAGTGAATCACGTAAACACCTTAATCAGAATATCATCTTATTCAGAATATGGTCAATAATTAGATTACTGCTGTCCATGTAAACGTAGTAAGTGTGATGAAATAAAACTCCTTAAAGGAACTACTAAAGGAACATGTCAAAAGAACCACCAGTGAATGTAGGCCAACAGGGGCTAGTTAGCATGACTGCCATTAATACCACGGTTTTTATTTCTATTCAAAAATCTTCTCCTGAGGAGACAAAAACCATTATCTGTGAACTTATTTAATTAATCATTCCACAAAATAGTTTGAATGAAGAGTTAATAAGTAAGTTGAGAATTGAGGTATTTTACAGGGTTTTATGTTAGTGGAAAGCATCTAGATCTAAAAAGAAAATGCCATTAATTTTAATTAGGCTCTTTCAGCGTGTAGCAGATATTTGTCTTGTAATTAACCGAAGCAGTGTCTATGAATGTTTAACCAAGGAACTCGTTTCGGGTCCCATTAGGTTCTGAGAGATTTAATATACTTATTTAATACTTATTTATATTTAATTGGCTTTCGGTGCAACTTTGTTTTGTCTTAATAGTGATTAAGTTGTACTCCTTGGGTGTAATACAATGCCAATATCTACAGTATATCTACACTATTTAGAGCTTTGAATATCCATATATACACCCAGATTTTATCCTGAAGTGGGTGTGGCCTAAACCAGAAGTTGATTTCTATACTAGATGTGACAGTCAGCATGGTGTGTGAATTCTGGCTGTGACAGTTCCTCAACCTCAGCTATATCACTGTGGTTCATAACTGTTTTCAACTAGAAACTTTCTAAAATTGCGCTCATGAAGTTATTATTGCTGTTTCTGCCTTTCAGCCATAGTTTCTAACAGATTTAGAAATATTTTTCGAAATATAAACAATCTAGTGGCCTACAGTAATCCACAGCTACTCTGAGAATGCAGTTACTAGGGATGAAGGCTGTAAATGCAACACACAAGCATCACGCATTCATGTTAACCCTATAAAACCCGGTGTGTTGTATCAAAATAATTCCAAATGTATTATGGTAATGTAATGATTTACGTCTGGAAGAGCGAAAGAAGAGAATCAAACGGAGATGTAAAGAGTACAACAGGTTAGAGAGTTTTGGACTGCATAAAATCATAAAAAAGCAAAAAAATACCTTATGGAGATTCACAGCAGAAGAGGACAAAAAAAAAGACTTGAATGTACAGTTGGAATCAAAATAATTCAACCCCCATTGCAAATCAGGTTTATTGTCAAAATGTACAGACTTTCAGCAGCTTGAAATGAACAAATCAAACAAAAGCAATTTAAATAGTTCAACACAACGAATGCTTCAAGTGGTTTCCCCAAATTCAACTGAAAATGCAACCTATAATGACATCTCCAGTTTCATAATCATTCAACCCCTTCATGGCAATCTTTACGTACTTATAAGAGCTCCTTTTGCTGTTATGATTTGCTGCAAACGAGATGCCGAGCTTCTGGCAGGATTCCTGAGGAATCTTCTCCCATTCCTCGTGAGCAATGGCCTCCAGTTCAGTAATATTCTTGGGTTTGCATTCTGCCACTGTCTTCTTCAAATCCCACCTGAGATTTTCTACGGGGTTCAAGTCAGGTGACTGCGATGGCCCTGTAGAATCTTCCAGGACTTCTTCTGCAACCAAGCCTTGGTGGAATTTGAGGTATGCTTGGGATCATTGTCCTGTTGGAAGGTCCAATGACGCCCAAGCTTCAGCTTCCTCACAGACTGCATGGCATGATGTTTTCTCCTAGGATTTAATGATACTTCAATGAATCCATCTCGCCTTCCACACGCTGCAGGTTTCCAGTGCCAGAGGATGCAAAGCAGCCCCAGAGCATCATCGAGCCACCACCATGCTTGACTGTGGACAGAGTGTTCTTTCTTCATTCTTCTTCCTCCAGACATTGCTGATCGATCCATGTTGTTTCATTGCTCCACAGAACAGAATCCCAAAACTTCTGTGGCTTATTTATATGATTTTGACCGACTTTTCTTGTGCTTTTGGGTCAGTAGAGGTGTAAGTCTTGGAGGTGTATGCCTTACTGTACTCACTGAAACCTCAGTGCCTGTTACACCAAGTCTCACTGCAGGTCTTTTGCAGTCCCTTGAGGGGTTTTCACAACCTGCCTTCTCAGTAACCTGGTTGCAACCGTTGATAGCTTCCTTTTTCTGCCCCGTCCAGGTATTTCATGAATTTTCTGCCCCTAGCCAGGTCAGGTATTTCATGTGTTCCAGCTCAAGCACACAAACACACTTGAAGCAGTCGTGTTGTTGAACTATTTCAATGGCTTTTGTTGATTGCCTGTAAATTTTGACAATAAACGTACAATGGGGGTTGAATCATTTTGATTGCAAAATGAACCGCTTTCCAATAGCGAATATAAGATGTTGAGATCCATCATTTCTTGTACTCGTACACAACTATTACAAAAAGTGCAAACATTCACTGATTCACTCAAGAAGAAGACAATATGTTAAGAGCCAGGGGGTGTAAACCTTTGAACAGGATGATTGGAATAAATGGTTATAATTTTGTTTTAAGATCTTACTTTTTTCATTTACTGCCCTTCAGAAGCTACACGAGATGCATACATGTTTCCCAGAAGACAAAATAATAACCCTTTACATGGATCATCCTGTAATGTAAACGTCTGACCTCAGCTGTAGCTTTGAGTTTGTACTGTATGTGCATCTGTTTTCTTTTCAGTAATCAATAGATCCTGTTTTGATTAGTACAGCTGATGTTATCTGGTGTTTGGTCATGCATGTTTTTTCCCCTGGCCTCTAGGCAGAGGGCTACGTGATTGGGAGCTGTATAAAGCACATCCCTATAGCAGGCCGAGACATCACTTACTTCATCCAGCAGCTCCTCAGAGACAGAGAGGTGGGGATTCCTCCTGAACAGTCTCTGGAGACCGCAAAGGCAATCAAGGTGAATCTTCAATTTGCTTTTATCATTTTTCTCTCCTACCCGCTACCTAATGCATAACAATTCTCGAGACATTCGTATAAAATCTGGGCATGCTCTCACTGTGATTGTATCGGTGAAATTAGATTACTGGGCTCAGCTTTGCTAGATCCAGATTTTTGCTCCAGGATGAGAAGGCAGCAATCAGATAGCGTCGTACAGTCTTAATAATATCAGCTCTATAAATATCATCTGCTTTGGAAATGATAAATAATGGAAAAATACGAAAAGGACATAAAAATAGTCAAATGGCAGACCAAATGAGAGCTCGTGATTGATGGTAATGAGATTTAATTATTGATTTCTGTGCCTTGTTAATGAGGAATGGCTTCAAGGCTAAGCTAGATCTTTGTAACAGAAATAAAAATACAATCGGCTAAGCCTACCACGTACGGGAACCAACAAGGATGGACAAAACTATGCTTTCACACCAGTAATTCACAGGGAGGAATAAAACAGTCGTGTCATGCTGTTCCATTCATCCATCCATCTTCAACCGCTTATTCCTGCTTCAGGGTCGCGGGGAACCTGGAGCCTATCCCAGGAAGCATGGGGCACAAGGCAGGGTACACCCTGGACAGGGTGCCAGTCCATCGCAGGGCACAGTCGTGTCATGCTGTTGTAGGAAAAAAATCAACATTGGAATGGTGTGATGAACTGGAGCTGTTTGGGATTATTTTCCCAAAGTACCAAGGTGTTTTATTTATTTTATATCACATACGTTTCCCCAGAGTAACCCAGAGCCTTAACCGTCAAGCCACCACTTCCCGAAATGCTAAAATAAACATCACCTTACACACGAAAAACCTACAACCTACACAAATGTTGTGTAAGCTGTTACTATAGAAACGATAATGTATCGGAATGAGCGCATTAATATACACCTGTGATTTGCAGCTGTGCTTCCATCAGAGCTTCCGTTATAGAAAATGAACATCAACACCTTCTGACCAATCACAATCAAGCATTTGACGGCGATGTGGTGTAATGATTTTTAAATATGTCTTTAAACACATTCACGCCCAGTATTGCAGCCAATCACAAGCCTTTATTAATCAGATGGATGTATTAAAGAGCACAGCGGAAGTGAGAGTGACTTAAAATGGATGAACGGATTACTGTGCTTCTCATAGGGAATCCGTGTGCTGTATTATGTGTCTGTTTTTTGTTTTTTTTTTAATTTGCCTTCAGGAGAGGTTCTGCTACATCTGCCCAGACATTGTAAAAGAGTTCACGAAGTACGACACAGACCCAGCAAAATGGATAAAGAAATATAAAGGCATCAATGCCGTCCGCAAAAATGAGTTTCAGATAGATGTGGGATATGAACGCTTTCTTGGACCAGAGATTTTCTTCCACCCAGAGGTAACTGACAGTGCTTTGGTCTTGCAAAAGTATTCACCCCCACATGCTTGAACATTTTGTAGTGAAATGGACTTAATTGGGATTATATGTCATAAATCTACACATAATAATATGGGAAGTTGTGAGAAAAATCAATATTGGATTTTTTTCCAACAATTGTATACTTATTGATCAATAAGTATTCATATGGCAATACAGTATAATCCCAATTTGGTCCATTTTATTTCCAGATTATAACAGTACAAATGTGGAAATGTTCAAGTTTTAAATTTGTACAATGTCCTTACTTTTCATCATAAATTTTCAGTACAAGGGTGATTATTATTTAGCTATTAATCATTGTTATTTACTTTTTTCATCATAGAAAAAAAACTGTAGCTCACGACCTTACCGCTTCTTAGTTTTTCATCTGTGAAGTTAACATTGTTGGGTACTCGGTGATTTGGGATTTTTGTCTGTCCAGTTTGCCAACCCAGACTTCATGGATCCCATTTCAGACATTATAGATGAGGTCATTCAAAGCTGTCCAATAGATGTGAGAAGGCCTCTTTACAAGGTACGTTACACCAACATTCATCACGTGTATATTATACCATGAATGAAACACTCACACAGTGTCATGTTGCTATAGAGAAATAATCAACGATGGGTTGGGGTGATAAACCGGTGTCACTGTTACCACCTCAAAGTATTATTATCCTCGAACAGCACATCCTGAAGTGTTTTAATTCCTCTTATACCACAGCAATTGGCAATGTTCTCATTTTTGTCTCTTAATAGTTACATGAAACATCATATTAACAGTTAAATAAACATCATATTACAGGAAACGTATATCAACTGTTGTTTTTAATCTGTTTATGTCTAGGATCGTCTGTACAAGTCACTGAGAGTGAGTTATTACTATACAAACTAGGGCTGCACAATTAATCGAACATTGATCACGATTACGATTTTGACTGATGATTAAATGAACACGATCGACTGCGATATTAACGTTTAAAGTTTGTCCTCTGCTCGTAGAAAACTGCCACTGTTTTCTCCACTCAAATCAAGCGCTTCCTAAACTTACGGCCAATCACATAGGGCGACGCAGGGATGACGTCATTTTGTAGTGCCAAAACCCGGAAACAGAGTTAGGATTTTAGCCCTCTAGTGGCCAGCTTTGCTTCAAGCTCCAGCACTTTTTGCGCGAGGAGAAATCATGACATTAGCATGATGCTAAATGGCACTACAGAGGTTGTCGGGAACATTAAACATCATCACGCTGAATGGGAAAAAACTTTGCAGATAAACTCGGGGCTCTACAGTGTGACCATTTCACTCACATTTGTGACTGAAAAGTATTTTGTGCGACTGTGAATAAATATTTATTCGCACCAGTGCGAGTGACCTGTTCGGAGTTGTATAATATAATCGGAATAAAAACTACAGGAAGTTCAAAATGCATTTACAGTTACTTTCACACTGCTTTTCATCTCCTCAGTCAACCGAACAAGTGTGTAAATACTGCAGAAAAGCCATTATGATGATGAGAGTAACTCTGTACATCATCTGCTTCAACTTCCTGATCTCAATAACCGCCATCTTTTATTGATCCCGCAAAATGACCCGAACTTTCACCTGCTCGTGTAGACACAGCGGCTTCGCGCGGGGTAAATTAATAATAATGCTGTAATAATAATAATAATAATAATAATAATTTTTATTATAATAATAATAATAATTATTATAATAAGTTTAAACGTTAATATCGCAGTCGATCATGTTCATTTAATCGTGGATAGTCAAAATCATAATCCCGATCAATATTCGATTAATTGTGCAGCCCTAGATTGTATAGTAACAACTCACTCGAAGTGAGTGGTACAGACGATCCTAGACAAACAGATTAAAAACAACAGTTGATATACGTTTCCTGTAATATGGTGTTTATTACACTGTTTACAAGGTGGGTTTAATTCAAACTTATTTTTTAAATAATCAAGAGTAGGAACTGTTCGGTCTGTAAACATACAGTTACTGCTGCTCTCCTTCACTAACTCTAATTCACTTCATTTAAACTCACGGTTGCCAGATATCACTAGAAAAGTCATCATCACTTGCCATTTTTTGATTTACCCCCACTAAAACACACTACTATCAGCGGACATAGACACTGTACTGGGGAAACCCATCTAAAGCTGATAAACAAACAAAAATAAGACCAATAAAATGTAAAGACAGAAAATGTGCTTAGTTATAAATAAATCATTTAATATAAAATATAGATCTAATTTCATAAAATATAAATAAGATGAGAAATTAAATAATGTTTAATTACTATGGGTTGCATTTAATATCAATTTGACATTAAGCTTAGTTCACAATTTCCTTAGAAACTGTTAGCCTTTTTCCTAATATGGATCATTTTTGTGTTAGTCTGCTTTTAATTAGGACTATTGTTTAAGATATTTAAACATAAATATTTTATGCTGTTTATTTATCAATTAACCAACTTATCTCATTGGTTATCTCAAAAGTTATTTTAACTCAATTAACAGTGACTGTGAGCAGAGAGCTTACATTAAACTGTGTATGACCTCCTGATTAAAGTTTAAACAAAAAAAGATCGGTACCTGGATCGGTTTCGGCTGTAAAAATCCTGATCGGAGCATCAGTAATGAACACCATTAAACTAAAGCGCTTTGCATCTGACGGGTAAATGAACTCACCCAATCACATCCTATATGAGATTATTCAGATATATACACAATATACACAGAGCAGGTCGAGAACTGACTCCAGCCCAGAACCATGACTGTGGAGATAATAGTGTAGCTTTAAATATATTTAAGAGGAGCAGACTTCAAACACTGAACATTGAGGTTTATTGTATTTGTTTACAAGGTGGAACGGCTTAACGATTGTTTTTTTGCACACAGTCTGTAAAATGAACTGAAAATATTACATTTAGTTATTCAGAAGGTAAATTAATGTGTCATGGTTCACACTATGTTCCTAAATTCTGTCCTAATTGACCAGCTCAAGTTTTCTCATGCCTACTTGTGTGTTATATTGTGATATGTTGTCACTAAAATCAATTAATAATCGTGATAAATAATCGAGATCTCAATATTGATAAAAAAAAAAATCGGGATTATTATTTTGGCCATAATCGTCAGCCCTAATACAAACTATTAAGCGAATGCATTCCGAGCTGCTGTAAGACAATTAATCAACACCTTCTGACCATTCAGATTTGAGAGTTCACTACGCTATGGTATAAGTATATTATATTAACGGCCTCTTCTAACTAACATCCAGGATGCTTGTAGCATCTGAGACGCATATCCAGTCTTTCCAACTAACAAGGTTCATGGATTTCTCAGCAGAATCACCACTATCATCTACACTCATTGGTGCTGCTAAGTTGTTTTAAATCATCATAATTTCTTCCCTCATGAGAGGAAATCATTATTACTGAAGACAACCCTCATGCCAATGTTTCAGTTTCTCAGCTAGAGGTCACTGTTCATCCACCAAACTCACTTCTACAGTAAACACTCATCAGCAAACAGAAAGGTTCACTTCCAACACCTCCAACCAAGCTGTATTCATGTGGCCGTAACTGAAAGTATTGGAACAGCAAGGCCAAATCTGGGGTTTTTGTGTGTGCTTTTCTTGGCTATACACTGAAGACATTTGTGTTTGAGATCAAAATATGAATATGAGATGACAGATCAGAATTTCAGCTTTCAATTCCTCATATTTAACAGGTGCACATGGCACCTGTTTTTCAAGTGTTAAAAAATCTTTTTGAATACATGGAGCTGTAAACTGATAGGTGTTTCTTACTGCCCAGGTGTATCCTGTTAAATTGATTGTTTAAATAATTAATAGCTCTGAATGTCTACTCTCGGTTTGAGTTTTCAGTTTCACCTGTGAAGACTGCATTCGTTGTTAAAAAGGGTAAATCAATATGAAGACCAGAGAGCTGTCTATGGCAGAAAAGCAATCCGTTTTGAAGCTGAGTAAACACGGACAATCTATCGGAGCCATTGCATAAGCATTGTGCATAGCTGATACTACTATTTGGAATGCCCTGAAAAAGTAAGAAACCACTGGTGTACTAACAACCAGATATGGAACAGGTCAGCGAAGGAAAACAACAGCAGTTGATGACAGACACATTGTGAGAGCTGTGAAGAAAAACCCATAAACAACCGTTCAAGTGCAGAAATGTAGAGGCCATACCACAAGATGCAAACCACTCATCAGCAATAAGAATCAGAACGCCCGAATGGAATTCACAATAAAATATAAAAGTTCCACAAAAGTTCTGGAACTGAGGTGAACCTCTACTAAAGTGTGGAGAAAGAATGGATCTGTTCATGATACAACACATAGAAGCTCATCTGTGAAACATGGTGGAGGTAGTGAGTGTCATGGCTTGGGCTTGTATGGCTGCTTCTGGAACATTCTCACTAATCTTTATTGATGATGGAACTCATGATGGTAGCAGCAGAATGTACTCAGAGGTCTACAGGAACTTTTTTTTTTTTGCCAATTCACAGAGAAATGCATCTAAATTAATCAGGAGGACCTTCATCATGCAGCAAGACAATGATCCAAAACACACTGCCGACTTAACAAAACACTTCATCAGGGGGAAAAATGGAGGGTTTTAAAATGGCCAAGTCAATCAACAGACCTTAACCCAGCTGAGCAGCAGAGGAGACTGAAGGTAGAACCAACAACTGAAAGAAGCTGCAGTAAAAACCTGGAAAAGCTTCACAAATGAAAAATGCACCAATTTGGTGATGTCACAGGCTTGATGCAGTTATTGCAAGCATGGGACATGCAACCAAATATTATGTTGTGTATGGTGTTATTTACTTTTAAGACGGTCTGTTCCTATAATTTTGCTGCCGAAAAATTGGGTGTTCTGCCACCAAAGCCATGATTTAAAGGTCAAATTCTGATCTGTCATCTCATATTTTGATCTCAAACCCAAATGTCTTCAACTTATAGCAAAAACCAATAGAATTGGCCTTGCTCTTCCAATACTTCCAGAGGGGACTGTAGTTCCAGACATGTGTAGAATCTGTGCTAAGGTGCATGGAAGCTGTTCTGGTGTCCCGACACCTTACTCAGACTCTGCATGTTAGTTTTCATCCAAGATGTCACCCATTATCCTGCTGATTGGGTGCAAAAATGTGCACATTTCCATTTTAATAATAATAAAAAAAAAACGTGAAATGCTCAGAGATATGCTACGACTAGGATTGAGGAAAAAATTTATCCCAATAGAGTATTTCTATAACAATTAATAGTGCTTGATTTGAATTAAATGATGGATACAAACCTACAGCTCAGCAGCCAACAGTTAATTACTGATTTTGTTGTTGTTTCTTTCTTTCAACAACTCAGTCGCTATGACCAATAACAATCATTTCTTGTACAAATCTGCCATGATTTTTTTTTTCTTTATAGATGATGTTTAGATAGATGAAAAAAAACATGCACCTCCATTTAAGTTGCACATGCCTCCCTCACTGCTCATCAGAGACTCTCAGCAACTGGGGCAAAACGAGTTTTCTTACTAATTGCAGAATTTTATCTTAACATCCGTTTCATTTTGAGATGCGGTCTCTGTTGCTATAATTAAAGATGATGCACAGTCAGCATGGACACTGAGAAGAGCTAGGCCCTGAGCCACTGCTCTGCAGATACATTCATCAGGAAAAGTGTTTTTCTGGTTTTGATGTACTTCTTTGGTGAGAGACATGGATACAGTGGTGTGAAAAAGTGTTTGCCCCCTTCCTCATTTCCTGTTCCTTTGCATGTTTGTCACACTTAAGTGTTTCGGAACATCAAACCAATTTAAACAATAGTCAAGGACAACACAAGTAAACACAAAATGCAATTTGTAAATGAAGGTGTTTATTATAAGGGTGAAAAAAATCCAAACCATCATGGCCCTGTGTGAAAAAGTGATTGCCCCCTTGTTAAAACATACTATAACTGTGGTTGTCCACACCTGAGTTCAATTTCTCTAGCCACACCCAGGCCTGATTATTGCCACACCTGTTCACAATCAAGGCATCACTTAAATAGGAGCTGCTTGACACAGTAAGGTCCACCAGAAGATCCTTAAAGCTACACATCATGCCGAGACCCAAAGAAATTCAGGAACAATTGAGAAAGAAAGTAATTGAGATCTATCAGTCTGGAAAGGGTTTAAAGCCATTTCCAAAGCTTTGGGAATCCAGCGAACACCGTGAGAGCCATTATCCACAAATGGCGAAGACATGGAACAGTGGTGAACCTTCCCAGGAGTGGCCGGCCGCCCAAAATTACCCCAAGAGCGCTGCCGACGACTCATCAAGAGGTCACAAAAGACCCCACAACAACGTCCAAAGAACTGCAGGCCTCACTGCTCAGTTAAGGTCAGCGTTCATGCCTCCACCATCAGGAAAGACTGGGCAAAAATGGCCTGCATGGCAGAGTTCAAGGAGAAAACCACTGCTGAGCAAAAAACATCAAAGCTCGTCTCAATTTCTCCACAACACATCTTGATGATCCCCAAGACTTTTGGGACAACATTCTGTGGACCGATGAGACAAAAGTGGAACTCTTTGGAAGGTGTGTGTCCAAGTATATCTGGCGTAGAAGGAACACTGCATTTCAAAAAAGAACATTATACCAACAGTAAAATATGGTGGTGCTAGTGTGATGGTCTGGGGCTGTTTTGCTGCTTCAGGACCTGGAAGACTGCTGTGATAAAAGGACTATGAATTCTGCTGTCTACCAAGAGATCCTGAAGGAGAATGTCCGACCATCTGTTCGTGTACTCAAGCTGAAACGAACTTGGGTTCTGCCGCAGGACAATGATCCTAAACACACCAGCAAGTCCACCACCGAATGGCTGAAGAAAAACAATATGAAGACTTTGGGTTGGCCTAGCCAAAGTCCTGACCTGAATCCTATTGAGATGTTGTGGTATGACCTTAAAAGGCCGTTCATGCTCGAAAACCCTCTAATGTAACTGAATTAGGACAATTCTGCAAAGATGAGTGGGCCAAAATTCCTCCAGGACGCTGTAAAGCCTCATTGCACGTTATCATGGCAGCTTGGTTGCAGTTATTGCTAGGGTGGCCCAACCAGTTATTAGGTTTAGGGGGCAATCACTTTTTCACACAGGGCCATGATGGTTTGGATTTTTTTTCACCTTTAATAATAAACACCTTCATTTACAAATTGCATTTTGTGTTTACTTGTGTTGTCCTTGACTATTGTTTAAATTGGTTTGATGTTCCAAAACAGGAACAGGAAATGAGGAAGGGGGCAAACACTTTTTCACACCACTGTATCAGGCATGATGTGTAATCATTTCTGGGTGAGTTTAATAATGTTAAAACCAGAGGATTTGAACTGATAAAGAACACTTCTTTGTGTGTGTATGTGTGTGTGTTAGAATATAGTGCTCTCTGGAGGATCCACTATGTTCAGGGACTTTGGTCGACGGCTACAAAGGGATCTGAAGCGTGTAGTTGATGCCAGACTCCGACTCAGTGAGGAGCTAAGTGGAGGCCGGATAAAGGTTAGCGATTCAGCATGAAATATATCAAAACATTAAAGGGCAGTTTGCTTCAGCTAAATGGAAGTGAGCACTGCATGAAATTCTGCAGTACTGACAAATAAAGGAAGGAAGCTATGCATGAAATCCAGTTTGCTGCTGGGTGAAGCTGTGGTAGCTTTCATTTTATTTCATTCCATTTTAGCATGCTAATAATATAAAGGCTTGCTATCTGTTAACACACTTGGGCAAACTTTATCATACTTTTACCATGGGTTACCACCCACTAGCTAGTGTGTTTAGTTCTATCCATTCAGAATGACGGCTACACATACGTTTATGTACCAAATTCAACAGCATCTTACCCAGAGGACAGAGCAGACCCAGGGTAAGTCTGATGAGGTTTGAGTAGTTAGGCACAACCCAAGATGATCTCCTGCAAGCACCAGGAACTGTGTCACCTAGACCACAGGCGGGTTGTGATTGGGGCACATCTGCTCAAGATCCAAGTGAAAACCCAGATACCATACCATCCAATTGAACACTCCACCGAGTTTGTTGTGAGCCTGCCCAAACACGTCTAATAAATTGGTGTAAAATGAGCAGGATGGAGAAATTTGATTTCTCCTCGGACTTGGTGACAAGACAATCCAGAGTTGAAAAAACCCCCCAAAAAACATGAACAGCACCCAGCAAATTCATGAACTTGTTCATATGGTATTGAATGAACATTTTAGAAACTGTGTTCAGCTTGTGACGATCTATGCAGAACCGGACTGCCCCATCCTGCTTCAGCACAATTACAATAATGCTGCTCCATTCACTGTGAGATTCCTCTATTACCCCATCCCCAGAATTTCTCCCAGTTCTTTCTGAACATCTTTTCTCTTGTGTCCAGGTATTGTGTATATCTGGCTCTGCAAAATGATGCCAGAAGGAATCTGAGTGGTGTTCTATTAGGTCAGTATGACCAACCAGGCACAGGAGAACAGGTCTGAAAGATCGGAATACAATTGGGAAACCACTACTCTCTGGGGCAGATAGAAATGGATGTGGTATTGGAGCAAGATTACAATACCTGTTTTTGGGCTTGCTGGTCTTACCTCTGCTCTACCTTCATCACCAGAGCAACAAGGACCACCTCTTTTCACTGTTTAAGAAAAACTGAGTTTGTAAATCTGCTATTTCCCCTGTCCTCTATTAATGTCAACCAACCTGTCATTTAACCTTGAATGGTCCCTGCCACATGGCAAGTAAATTTTTAGCTGGACGTCATCTTGAAATGAAAATTGCCTCAGTTAGGAGCGCTGATTATAGAGCCATTGTTGCCTTTCTTGGTCCTGGAACAGAGTCTCCTGTGATAATTGACCCAGTGTGAGTTTTGTTCTCAGGTCATGCACATACTGAGCTGTTTGTATAGTATTTAATTTTGTTCAGCATGCCTCTGAACACAGAACATCGGTCCAGAAAGGCTTTCTTTACTTTCAGCATAATTGCAGGCCTGCTGGCTTTCAGCAGTCAACAAAAATTTGTACCTGAACGTCCTATTTGCACGTTATATTGCAAGTCCAGCGATATTCATATCCGGATGTCTCAGCCTCAGCCCCTCAATGATGGTACAGACCCATGATAAATCATGCCCAAGCTGCTTTAGTATAAATCACAGACAGTGTTTAAATGATCGGGGAGGGATTATTCACCAATTAGAAGAACATTGACATTTTAGAGATTTATGATACTGCTTTTCTGAGGTAAATGTTTGCAAGAGTGTAATTGTAAGTTCAGTACCCTTGATGTACTCCTAGACAAAGTCTTTCTGGGAATGCACGACCTACAGGTGTAATGTAGGAGTGGGTGTAAAAATGTTGAGTGTTGATTTCAAGGTCCCTGTGTAGACAGAGATTCTTTCACAGAGGAAAGAGGAACTGGTTTTAGGTTATTACTAGAGATGCACCGAATGTTCGGCAACCGAAATGATTCGGCCGAAAATAGCAAAAAAAAAAAGCATTTTCATGTTTGGCCGAATAAGTGAAAATGCCGCATACATGTGACCGAACAATGGCGTGTTTGATGACGCAACCAAATAGCCTAGCAACCAGTGTGAGACGTGCAAATGTCACGACCTCGATGAGGGGGCCCGCGCACGCACAAGCTACGTGCTCTTCGGATTTTTACTGTGGACACGTGCGTTTGTTTTCTTTCTGTCACGTCGCGAGACGTAAAAGAGTAGAGTGCGGAAGCAGATAAATACGTATTTATTTAAGGGCAGGCAGACAAATCCTATATCTACTATAATACTCCGTGAGGTGTACAGGGACACGAGCGGTATATATCCCCAATATAATCAGCCGTATAGAACCGAATAGAACCATTATTTGTACTCTTGTCAATGCAGTTTTTAATGCAGTTTTTGTTGTAGGCTACAGAGTGTTCCATTCTTTCAGCAGTCAGTTCTAGGCCGAACATCGGCTAGTCAAGGGGCTCAAAATAGACCACATCCTAATATTTTAATTTTATCATTTATTTATTTAAAGTTATATTGTGCCTTGTTGGTAGCCTGTGCCAGCTGCAATGAAAAAAAAATGTTCAGTGTTAAATAAATATTTAGAAATTGTAGTTTTTGTAATTGATATTTTTCTTTGAAAAGCAAGACAAAATAGTAAAAAAAAAAGCACATTCTGATTATTTAATTTATGCAATGGTAAACAAAAATGGCAAAATAACTGGAAACCTCGGTCTTCGGCCAAGTTTTCCATTATATTCGGTTTCGTCTTCAGCCAGAATGTTCGTTTCGGTGCATCCCTAGTTATTACTTGTATTCTGTTACAGGACCATGTTAGTGGAGAACCTTTGTGTGTAATGTGTGTGTGTGTGTGTGTGTGTGTGTGTGAGTGTGTCAGTATGTGAATATGAGTTTTTCTTGTTACCTTACTGTCTTTCTTTCTTGTAGCCTAAACCAATTGAGGTACAGGTGATCACGCATCATATGCAGAGATATGCTGTCTGGTTCGGAGGATCCATGTTGGCCTCCACGGTAACACTTTGCGCACACACACACACACACACACACACACACACACACACACACACACACACACACACACACACACACACACACAAGCAAGCTTCTCAGTTCAATTTGTGGCTTTTAAAGTTTGACTTAAAGCACGCTCTAAATGATTGTTGAATTGTTGTCTTAAAGTTACATTTGATGCTATCTTACACAGTATTTCTGTTTTATTATTATTAATATTATTATTATGATTACAGCCCGAGTTCTTCCATGTGTGTCACACGAAGAAAGACTACGAAGAGCACGGCCCCAGTATCTGTCGACATAATCCAGTGTTCGGTATCATGTCCTAACGCCGGACTGTGACTGTAGATGCAGTCCTGCATTCAGTGCTGTGATCATCACTCTACTTAAATTAAAGCAGAAATGATTTAGTGTGAGATCAAAAAGGGAATACACTGTAGAACCAACTGGCATTTCACATTCCTCACTAAAAATATAGACAAGAAGTTCTGTCCTCTTCAGATTCCTGCACTTGCTGCACCACACAGGATCCATATAAGAGAAGCCATACACCGATGACTGTTTCCTTTGCGTCGAGCTCACTTTTGTGTGATATTTTAAGGAAATTTTAAGGATGATTTGATTTAGTCACTTTGCACATGGCTTGAAGCTTGTTGTGAAGACCGTGTACATACAATAGACACTTCTGTATTATGTGAGTATTTGAAAATCAGTTTATATTTGTAACAGAGGTCATTGTTTATGAGACATGGACAGGATAAATGGTCACCTTAAACATTGCATGGGCGTGAAATAATATATTTACAGAAGAGATGGAAGGACAGGAAGGGGAAATGATATTTATACAATGTTGAACTATTTCAGTACATTTAGAAATGTATAAACAATACAATTAAAAAGAATAATAATGTTTATTTTTTGTAGCGCCTTTGTACACACTCAAGGTCGCTTTACAATTAGAAAGCACTTATAACACAGCAATTAATCCTGTTTTTACCCTCAAAAGTGCACCGTTTAATTATTTAGTTGAACAGTGGCGTGTGTAGAAGCAATATGGATCTCATTTTAAGGAAAGATTAAAGAAGAACTCTGCTGTTCAAACCAGAGCGAAAATCTTTAATCTACAAAATTGATCTGTTTCTAAATCTGTCTCTGAATATTGCCTTTCACTCTGTCTGTCTGTCTGTCTGTCTGTCTGTCTCTCTCTCTCTCTCTCTCTCTCTCTCTCTCAGACACATCCATTTTCAGAACTGTGACTAACCCTGCTCCTGAAATGATTTTCAATAGAGAACCCTGACTATCAGTGGTTACTGTGGATCATGTGGTTAAGGTTTTGGCGGTTGTGGATCAGGTGGTAGCGCGGGTTGTCCACTAATCGTAAGGTTGGGGGTTCGATTCCCGGGCCACGTGACTCCACATGCCGAAGTGTCCATGGGCAAGACACTGAACTCCAACGTGTGTGTGTGTGTGTGTGTGTGTGTGTGTGTGTGTGAATGAGACACAGTGTAAAGTGCCAGAGCAGTACACATACACACGTTATGTATTAGAATGGTATTTTCATGTATGGTTGTCATTATGGTAACAGAAGATGAGGTGTAACCCTTGTACAATAGAGAGCAGCCCACTATTACATACAGCATTGAGTCAGTTCTAAATACTTATCCGGTATGTTTAAAAAGCATTTTTTTTGGCAACCATGAAGTAATGAACAGCTTTGGTCACTCAAAAACTATTAATTTTTCTAAAATAAATACTGTCTACACTGAGGAAGGGAAACTGGAGAAAAGTCATTCAAAAGAAAAGAATCCCAGATAAACTGGATAACTATATTTTTTGCATATAACTATTATATAATGAATATTATAAGGGTTTTTTATTTTCTTATTTTTTTATTATAAATAAATGAACTCGTTATCCAATAATGGGATCATATCACCATGTGGGATGGAAATGTCTGTGTGAAATCTGCTTTAAACTCACAATTGGTGTGTTTATTCACTGTTTAATTACAGACGCCTTGAAAATAAAAGCTCACCCATACACAAATGTTGCATACATTCAAATCATTTTTCTCATGGCCAAAAACATACTCAGGCATAATAATCATCTGATATATTTCATGAGATCCGCTGTAATGGATTTGTTAAGTAAGAATTGGAGCGTTTCAGAAAGCGGACACTGTACCGCATATAATCCGACCATGTTTTAAATTCAAGTGTCGTTACTCCTAATGGAATCTGTTTGAGCAGAAACATTGACCTGTGTGCCAAAGTTTTCACGTTGGCAGCTTTGTATAATAAAACATTTCAGATGTACGATTCTTTATCCACACACCATGGGTGAATGAGCAGATTTTTAAAAACGATGAAAAGCAAACGTCTCGACGACGTATTATAGGACTCGTTTTCTCGGTTGGGAAAGACATTGCGCTGACAGGTTTATTATCGGCACGCTCTTGTCAAACCTTGTACTGATAGATTTACTCCCTCCTGTTAAAGCTGAGAACAATTCATTACGTTTTAATACTCTTGTTAGATCATGAGCAGCTTCATCAGGGCTGATCTTCACGGGCTGCAACTTTTATTTGAGGGGTATTCACCTGAGTGACTACAATCGGGAACTGAAGTGAACAGTGTTTGAATTCTAGTACTAATAAGAGTAACTGTGTGACATCAAGTTAATAAAAACGGGGATCTACAAAGTAATAAAATCCGGCAGAAATGGAAAACATGGTTATCTTTATATAGCATTTATCAGTGGCTTCATGAATATATATAGCCATAGCCTTGAGGGATAAAGTGTCATTTCATGCTTGAGGCAGACCTTTTATAGCACTATTGCCCTGCTTTTGTTAACACGTCATTCTAACACACTGTCCTATATTACTGGTATTAAAAACAGTTTTCTTCCATTTAAGGAGCTCGGAGATTTGTTTTTCAGATTCATCACAAGGTCGTGGTTTAGAAACTAAGGCAGACCTTAGATAATAGACGTAAATCATGGTTCTTTCTCCTTCAGTGAGCTCAGCAGGGGTGGAGTGATGTGTGTGACCTTCCCAGGTTGTTGATCATGACACATGCAAGTGCGCTGGATGATGGATGATCTACGGAAAACCCTGCAGTGTCGGAATCGTGAAAGGCTGGATGAGCTATGTTTGAGTTCGTACTCGTTCTTACACACTGCTTCTAGGCTACAGTAATAAATAACCCGACGGAACTTCTAAAGATTGTTTTTTACGATTCCAGAAGGTTTCCGTGAAGACGCTGGTGGGTAACTCTAAACCTGAAGTCTTCTTGAGTTGAATGGGAAGAAATTACGATGTCAGTAACCTTGAACACGTTGCTAAAAAGGCAGCCACAGAGCCAGTGATGGTTTGAAAGACCTTACTGGATCATAAGATCCTGGAGTTTATGTAAACTGCAAAATATCTGAATCCCTGACAGGCATGATGATGTTTTTTTTTTATTTTTATTTTTAAATATGTTAAAATATTTCCCATACTGTATATAGGTCACGTATTAGATTCCATGATTAATTTCCGTAATCAGTCTCCTTAAAGTATCATAGCGTCCCCATTAGTCATGTGTGTGTGAATTTTATTACATACTGTGTTTATCTTTCTCTTATATGCACATGCTGCTCTGTGTGACCTGCATGTCTGACAGAATGCCCACTTTAAGATTTCTCCCAGCTCTGTGAAGTTCTTACTGCCAAACTCGCAGCTGAAGCTCTGAATCCACTTCCTCCTGTCCCCTAATTACCGCCGTGAGATGTCGGCTTTATCCCGATGCCTCTACTTTCTCTCTCCTCTCTTTCTCCTGTTTCTTCCTCTTCTCCGCATCTCAGTGACTGGACCAAGAGCTCCAGGAGACAGCATTCTGACAGCTTCCTATCTCAGAACTTGTTCTGCACTTATATAGCGCATTTTTAACCTTAGCAGTTCTAAAGCGCTTTACACTGCGTCATTCACCCGTTCACACACACACACACACACACACACACACCAATGGTAGTAGAGCTGCCATGCAAGGCGCTAGCTCATCGGGAGCAAGTTTGGGGTTCAATGTCTTGCCTAAGGACACTTTGGAATGTGGAGTCTTGTGGGCCGTTAATCAAACCTCGAACCCTTCGGTTTGTGGACAACCCGCTCTACCACCTCGAGCAGCTCAGCTGAGGATCATTTAAACTCTTCCTGCTTTGTATAATTGAAGCCCTCTATCACTGGAGGTCAACATACAGACAGGAGTAGCATGGACTTAATTCTATACATTACAGAGAAACAGTATGAAAATGAGAACCACCTCGATCCATCTTCTTACCCCAGATGCATGTTCATGAGCGAGCTATCGATTTTAATCTTCACTGACAATGAAATAAAGTCTTATGAAGTCACTGTCACTCATCATTTAATATCTATTACAGCCAGTCCAACACTTCACCGCATAATAAATCTTTCACAGGAGAGATCAATCAATACGTAGATATAGTGCAAAGTATATCTATAGAGCCGATCTGATGTGTGAGCTGATGAACAGACTGCAACATGATCTAGTTTTTACAGGGACTAGATTTTTACCACCATGTCCTGCAATCTGTCTCTACTTTTACACACTGCTCCACTCGGCTGTGTTATTCGGCTGGATCACATCCTCCTCTAACATCTCCTCTGTGATTTACGTTATTCCTCCAGAGCGACTCATTACTAAATGCAGAGTGTTGTTAGATGTTATCCTCGGCTTGTAGCTGGGATCTGATTGGCACACAATAACGTTATTGAACACAATGTTCCCCTAAAGAGCACAAACACGGCTGAGAGATTTACACAAGCTGACCAGGATCTCTAATGGGTTTTGAGGAGCGGCAGATGAATTCCTCTCAGAGTCGCTGGGAGCTGCAGGGGTGGATATGCAAATCGCAGTATGTGTGGCTCAAGGAGAAAAATGACTTCACTTTTTCATTCATGAGTCTGCATCTGCTATTCATTAATGCGGTGAATTAAGGGCAGCCTTGTTTTCTGTGTCTCCTCTTTCTCCTTCAGCACAAAGTGCTTAGGTTTATGTCCACAAAAATATGAATTCCTTTAACCGAAAAGTTGAAGACTGATTGGAGCATGTCATAGAAACATAAATTGTTTCGTAATGATGACAAATTGCTGCAATCATGTTTTTACATCTCTAAGCCTTTCAGACATTGGAGGCCATTTTATTGAAAAATACCCAACTTCAGAATAATGGCAGTTCTGTTTACATGTGTTATCCTCACATGGGAAAATGACAACCAGAGGGACGGCCAGGTCTTGGTAGATTTGCAGTGGTCTGATACTCTTCCATTTCAAAATGATCACTTGCACTGCTGGTCCTTGGGATGTTTAAAGCTTGGGAAATCTTTTTGTATCGAAATCCGGCTTTAAACTTCTCCACAACAGTATTACGGACCTGCCTGGTGTGTTCCTTGGTCTTCATGATGCTCTCTGCGCTTTCAACAGAACCCTGAGACTATCACAGAGCAGGTGCATTTATACAGAGACTTGATTACACACAGGTGGATTCTATTTATCACCATCAGTCATTTAGGACAACATTGGATCATTCAGAGATCCTCGCTGAACTTCTGGAGTGAGTTTGCTGCACTGAAAGTAAAGGAGCCGAATAATTTTGCACGCCCCACTTTTCATTTTTTTATTAGTTAAAAAAGTTTCAAAAATCCAATAGATTTCGTTCCACTTCACAATTGTGTCCCACTTGTTCATCAAAATTTTATATCTTTATGTTTGAAGCCTGAAATGTGGCAAAAGGTTGAAAAGTTCAAGCGGGCCGAATACTTTCGCAAGGCACTGTATATATTCAGGGAGTCACAGGTTTGATGCAGTTACAGAAAATTGCTTGCCTAAAAATTGGGTGGTCTGATACAAAAGGTTCTATTTTTTATGTTGTTTAACTCATGTAGATGTGTTGTTTAGTCATGTAGATGTAAAGAGGTCCTACTTGACCTCTCTGTGCTTTCGACACTGTGAACCATCAGATCCTCCTGTCAATTCTCTCCAACCTGGGCATCACTGGAACGGTTCTACGCTGGGTGGAATCCTATCTTTTGGACAGATCCTTCAAGGTATCATGGAGCGGAGGTATTTCTGAAACTCAGCAACTCACAACTGGCGTTCCACAGGGGTCAGTTCTGAATCCACTCCTCTTTTCCATCTATACTTCATCTCTCGGTCAGGTGATTGAGTCTCATGGCTTTTCCTATCACTGTTATGCTGATGACACCCAGCTCTATTTGTCCTTCCAGCCTGACGATCCATCTGTTTCTGCACGCATCTCTTCTTGCCTGTCAGACCTCTCAGTCTGGATGAAGGAACACCATCTTCAGCTTAACCTGGGAAAATCTGAGCTTCTAATCATCCCAGCCTATCCCTCAATCAACCAGAACTTCACTGTACAGCTCAGCTCACTCACACTCATGCCAACCAGGACGGCCAGGAACCTTGGGGTGATTCTTGATGACGGCTTGACCTTTACAGACCCCATCTCAGCAACTGCAAGGTCCTGTAGGTTCATCCTGTATAACATCAAGAAAATCCGACCATTCCTCACCAAACAGACTACACAGATACTAGTCCAGGCTCTTGTCATCTCTAAACTGGACTACTGCAACTCACTGCTTTCAGTGCTCCCAGCCAGCTCCATCAAACCCCTTCAGATGATTCAGAATGCTGCAGCGTGCATTGTCTTCAACCAGCCCAAGACAACCCATGTCACACCCCTCTTCATCTCCCTCCACTGGCTTCCTGTAGCTGCCCGCATCAAGTTCAAGGCCTTGATGCTCACCTACAAGACCTTGTCAGGAACAGCACCCTCCTACCTCAACTCTCTCCTGAAGGCATACATTCCCTCTCGCAATCTGCGATGGACTAGCGACCGGAGTTTAGTAGTCCCTTTCCAGAACCTTCACGCTTACCGTTCCCCAGTGGTGGAATGCTCTTCCGATCTCAATCCGGACTGCAGAATCTCTCACTATCTTCAAAAAACAGCTAAAGACCCACCTTTTCCGTGAACACCTAACCAACTCCTAGAGAAAAGAAAAAAAACCCCACACACAACGCACTTACACCTCTACTCTGTGCACTTTGCTTCCTCTGGTATTCAATTAATGGATCTTGTATAATAGCACTATTTGTATTGTTCCCTGCTTGATATATCGCTTTGCTTATTTGTAAGTCGCTTTGGATAAAAGCATCTGCTAAGTGAATAAATGTAAATGTAAATACCAGGAAATAAAAGCTGAAATCCTAATCTCTCGCCTCATATCCATCTTTTGATCCCAAACCAAAATGTCTTTGGTGTACAGCTTAAACAAATAGCACAAATAGCAGTATAGCACAAATAAATAACATGGAAGAGTAAACAGGCGCACGGTAGCTTAATGGTTAGCACGTTTGCACGAACTCCAGGGTCAGGAGTTCAATTCCCACTGTGGCTCTGTGTGTGCGGAGTTTGCATGTTCTCCCCTCCAGCAACACCAGCGCATTCATACAGGAAAAAAACCATTTATCTGTATGCAGTGTGGGGCGAGATTTACTCACAGGCCTAATTTCAAAACACACCAACGTATTCACACAGGAGAGAAGCCGTATCACTGTGCGGAAAGAGTTTTACCGACTCGAGTACTCTCCGACGACACCAGCCCATTCACACAGGAGAAAAGCCGTATTTCTGCTCACAGTGTGGAAAGAGTTTTAATCAAGAGAGTAATCTCCGACGACACCAGCGCGTTCACACAGGAGAGAAGCCGTATCAGTGCTCACAGTGTGGAAAGAGTTTTACTGACTCGAGTACTCTCCGATGACACCGGCGTGTTCATACGGCAGAGAAGCCGTATCCGTGCAGAACCAGACCTAAACCCGATTGAGCAGCATTTCGCCGACTGAAGGGAGAAACCCCTGAAACAAACGACTGAAAGAAGCTGTGGTTAAAAACCTGCAAAAGCTTTACAACAGAAGAAAGCAACAGTTTGGTGTCACTGAGTCACAGGTTTGATGCAGTTACTGAATATTGCTCGCATAAAAATTGGGTAGTCTGATACAAAGAGTTCTATGTTATGTTGTTTTACACACCTAGATGTAAATACCAATAAATAAAAGCTGAGATCCTAAACTCTGATCTCATATCCATCTTTTGATCTCAAACCCAAATATATTTGGTGTACAGCACAAAAAAAATCTATAGCGCAAATAAAGCACATCAATGACAGGACAGGGGGCGGAGTCAGGACTAGAATAAAAATAAACACACGTGGAAGAGTAAACAGAGAGAGAGAGAGAGGATTTGACCCTGTGTTTCACTCGCCTTGTGACCACCTCCCATAGGATTGCATCTAAAAATCTGTGCTGGCGTTTAAGATAAAACTTAATTCTTCTACAAAACATTTGATTTTCAATCAAATGTCTGCCAAAACCGGACACCGTGAAGACCCAGGCTCGATAATAACGCTTAACTGATGAGGAAAATGTTTGCTGAGGTACTCATCAGCAATGGCAAGAAAATGCTAAAATTAGAATTCCTACCGATCAGATTTATATAAATACTTATTTATTTAAAAGGTACAAGTCATCTATCTGCACTTGATGCTATTAGGTATGAAGCAGAGATCCATTTAGGATCTGGTCAGTGTTCTAGCCGAGCCCGAGCAGCTCAGAGAACCAGTTTCACTTTAACTTACCTCTTGGTGCATCTAGTTAGAATGTAGATAACCTCTCCATATACAACCAGAGTAATGAGCTTTTCTTCAACACCTTCAGAGTTCACTGTTGCTGTCAAGCTTCTTGAATAAAAGGTAACTGACAGATAGTAAACTGAAGAAAGCCATTTTCTGTGACTTGGCTGTCTACTAATGCTAGCGCGCATAAGGCGTCATGCGTCCTCAACTAGGAAGTGGCTCATACTTCTGGTTAGTTAAAAAAAACCCGCTAGTGATTTAATTTGAGATGAGATTACCTTTCTAAAATCCACACACTAGACACTAGTGCATAGTGTAAGTGTATAGTACTTCATTTGGGACACAACTTGAGTAATTTACTCTCCGAGGCGTGTTTTCGGAACAGAAGTAATATAATGAGTAAAGCTCCCCCGTGCCACGTGCAGAAAGACTAATCCATAATGAGATTCGTTGACGACGATTTTCATCATCTATTATTATCGATTTTATGGATTAGCAGTTGGAGATCTAATCCAATCACATACTATATGAGATTATTCAGATATCTCCATAATATACACAGTGGTTCGAGAACTGACTCCAGCCCAGAACCCTGACAGTGGAAATAATAGTGTAGCTTTAAATATGTTTAAGAGGAGCAGACTTCAAACACTGAACATTGAGGTTTATTGTATTTGTTTACAAGGTGGAACGGGTTAAAGGATGTTTTTTGCACACAGTCTGTAAAATTAACTGAAAATATTACATTTAGTTATGCAGAAGGTCAATTAATGTGTCATGGCTCACACTATGTTCCTAAATTCTGTAATAATTGCTGTTGTAGGAGATTTGGATCTCAGATATATGTAGCCTCAGTCCTGCCGTTATTTCCAGCTTAAAGTAAAATACAAGCGGAATTTTACAATCCGGAGGAACAATCACATGAGGAGAAAAAGAGGTCCAAGAAGAAGGAGCGGGGGCAAGCCAGCAACATGGAGGAAGACGGACTGGAAAGTCTTCTGGTTTGGGGGCCGCTAAGGAAGCTGTTCCTGACATTATGCACCTCCAGCGAGATCAGAGATTTACAGCTCGACATGTTGGATGTAAAAAGCTGAAAAAAACTGAAAAGCTGATATTGAAAAATGATTGGTGAAAGAATGTGATTGTATACGGAGTATATTGAATCAAATAAAATCTGAAGCTGAAATGTTAAGAGCGTGCTAAAAACAGGAGAACTGAATGCATTAGGAAATTAAATCAGAAATATGGGAAAATAGCACAAGTTTGTACTAAAGAACCGAGACACTCTGCTCTTACTAGACAAATAGATGAATTGGAAAAATTGATAGAACGCTTAAATCTGAGGAAAGCCCAGTAAAAACATGCATCCTGTTTTACATCCTGTTTTTACAGCCAGCGCGCAAAAACACACCGCTTTAAGGCGAGTGCTCAAAAAACACAATCCCCCAACCTCTGTCTCACTGTTAAAAATCCAAATAAGGGCATGCTTTCTGTTTTCTACATGGAGTTTCAGAGTTCACGCTCGTAACTGTATCCGGAGACCTTTTGAGAAAGCGTTGCTGTCTAGAGCAGAAACTTAGACTCTAGCACCCAAAACCATGAGCAAAAGACGTATATAAACTGAGGAAAGGCGAGTGTTCATTGCCACTCCTCGGGTGAATGCTTACTCCTTTTAGTTTCTTGTGACGGAAGGAAAATGATCAGACCCTGTGTGATCTAAACGGATTTTTTAATGTCTCTTCTTAAAAGAAAACCATTTTCAGACTCTGCGTAGTTGCTGGTTTTTCTTTATTTTATTTGATTTATATTCTTAGTTAAGATAATTGTAATCCTTTTGTTCTTTAATAAACCAAAGTCCATACAAAGGACGATTCGTATATCTTACTCCAAGAGTAACATTTCTTTGTTACATACTCCTTCAGCATAAGGGAAAGGATTTCATTGGTTCCCTAGCCCAGCGGCACGAAGACTCCGCCTTCTGAGAAGGTAAGAGGAAGTGATTCTACATGCTCCATCAGTTGTATGACAGCTTCACATATTCATTAGATCTTATTTTGGTTCAGACCAGCGCATTCCCCACGGTGTACGTTAGAGATACATTCATGTGGCTCGTCCTCTCCAATGGCTCTGCTTACCTCATCTACTTCTTCCAACTTCTCTGGCTTTACAGACAACCCTGTGGTTAGCTCAAATCTAAAAATCTGGTACCAGTTCAGGAAGAATTGTAAATTCATCTCCACGTCTGCCTTAGCTCCATTACTGAAAAATCACTCATTTCAACCTGCATCATCTGACCCCAAATTTGCTATCTGGCATGACAAAGGTCTCAAAACCTTCAAAGATCTCTATAAGGACGGGGCTTTTCGTAGCTTTGGAGATCTGTCGAGTGAATTTCAGCTTCCACCGTCGTATCTTTTTTCGCTATTTCCAAGTTAGACACTGTGCAAAATCGCTGTTTCCTACTTGTCCCTCCTTAGCCCCAAATCAACTATGGGATTATTTTCTCTCATCTGACCCTCTTCAGAAATCTTGTATTTCAAGAATCAGCTCACCCATCACTAAAATCAAGGTTGCTTGGGAGGGTGAATTGGGGTTGACCCTACATGAAGCCTGGTGGGACGGTGCCCTTAGCAAGATCCACACAAGCTCGTCTCTCTTTGATACAGTTCAAGGTATTGCACAGAATTCATTTCTCCAAAACAAGTCTGTCACAGATTTATCCCACTGTTATTGACAGATGTGATAAATGTCATGCCTCTCCCTGCAACCTCACTCACATGTTCTGCTCCTGCCCATTGGTATTCTCCTTCTGGCAAAAGTATTTTGATAGCATCTCAGAAATACTGTCCATTACTGTTAAACCCTCTCCTCATATTGCCATATTTGGGTATCCGTAGGATTATAACAGGTACAACTCGAACCAATGAGATCTCCTGGCGTTCACTTCCTCGTTAGCATGACGGCGCCTTCTTTTCCATTGGAAATCCACAAAGCCTCCCTCCAGCACTCAGTGTCTTAGGGATGTAATGTCTTTTCTAAAATTGGAAGCTAACTTTGACAAGTTTCACATGAAGTGGCAGCCTTTCTTAACCTTTTCCAAATCTCTGCCATCTTTGCCTTCTAACTGAGGGAATATCCCCCCCCCCCCCCCCTGCCCCCCATTTTATTTATTTGAATTTGATTTAGTTTATTGATTTATTTTATTTATTTATTTTTTTAATCATTAATTTTTATTATTACTTTTCTTTCTGTTTTTGTTTGGTATGTATGAACGTGTGAATGCGTATTCAAATCTGTATACATTAAAAAAAAACAAGTTTGGCACCCGATTTGTTGATGCACTGAGAGATACAAAATAATCTCTAACTTTTTTTTTTCTCCTTTTATACAAGAGGGTCTCAGTGTACTGAAGTTTGTTTGTTTGTTTGTTTTCCAATGAGCCATGTCCTTCAATATAAATATTAATAAAAAAATCTATATATATATATGCAGCAGTCGCAGCTTACTGATAAATAAAAGCAGCTGTTTGCTTTTACAATGCTTTCATGCATTTTCACCTTCAAGCCAAAGCTCAGGTCTTAATGTTCCTGCCATGTTTCCAAAAGTTTCAGTAACACTGCTTTTCTTCGCACGCACATGCATATGTTAACACGACAAACACCAAATTACCACAGGCGATTTACATTTAGCCACGCCCACAAGACAATAAAAGACAAATCTCACAGAGAACTGAAAATGTCTGAATAAAATGGTCCAGTAATGCAGCTCAGCCACTGCGTAAATGCTCTTGTGAATGGTTTGCGAGTAAATTTGTTCGTATCCGTCCATGATAAACGAGGCCCGTTGTAATTTAGACCACCTCCTCGACAAATGTACTTCATCTTAGTCGTCCTCTCTACAGTTTCTCTGAGGCGCTACAGTAAAAATTTAAACGTAATCTGATCACTCCCCAGCATCTCTACTCATCCTCTGTATCATATTTAAAATGATGGAAGGCGTGAATATGACACAACTGTGTGTCAGAAAAAGCTGTAAGCAATACACTTTGGAAAGAATTAATGTGAACTTAAATGGAAGTGGATTATTAAAATTCACAACCTCAGGGTTGTAATGATGAAAAATTAGGACGGACCACCATGTCCTCATGAATAATAATTTGTCTCTTAAAGCTTTTATTTAACAAGCTGCGCTCAGCATTTTTCAGATGTCCTGACTTTGCTATGGCAAACAGGAACAACATGACATCAGTTACAGTTACAAAAGAAATAAGCAAGTTTTTTTTATGTAAGCTATAAAAAATTCCACAACTCTGAAAATCCTTCATCACAGAAAGGTATGAGAACAACTGACAAAAATAAAGCATAAAAAAAATAAATTGACCGTGATATTACTATAACCGGTGTTATAATTCTGAGTGGTATATAGTTCATTTCCTATAACAGCAGCTCTGACAGTAGTGCAGCCGCAAATCACGCCCTGGTGATACATCCTATGTTACAGTTTCTATAGTAACAGCTCCACATAAACTGATTAAAAAAAAAGTATGTAATTTTTGACACAGTGAAATTTTCAATAAAGAGATTTTTTTTTGGCATTTACTGTATGGAAGGAGTCTCCAGTGTCATCACTCTGACTGTAGATTCCAGAGTCAGAGATTCCACAATGTTGTATCATGTGTAGCTATAAATGGGTTAAAAAAATTCAAAGTTGTTCTTTAATTAAAAAAACAAACAATTAACCGCTGAATTGCTGTGGTATAAGAGGAATAACATACATACATACATACATACTAATAACACCAAACCTTTCAGTTACCACCAAATACATAACATTTACATTTTTTCATTCAGCAGATGCTTTTATCCAAATGAGAACATACAAGCAAAGCGATATATCAAGCAGAGAACAATAAAAGTAGTGCTACTATACAAGATCCATTCATTGAGTTCCAGAAGAAGTCAGAAGACCGCAGAGTAGAGGTGTAAGTACTATTTATTTATTAATCTATATATTTATTTTTTAATTTATTTATCTATCTATCTATCTATCTATCTATCTATCTATCTATCTATCTATCTATCTATCTATCTATCTATCTATCTATCTATCTATCTATCTATCTGTCTGTCTGTCTGTCTGTCTGTCTGTCTGTCTGTCTGTCTGTATGTATGAGAGAGTTGGTTAGGTGTTCATGGAAGAGGTGGGTCTTTAGCTCATCCAAACAGTTAGTTTGGATGAGGTTGAGCTGTTTGCCGGCTTTGTGGGTTGCTGGTATTATGAACTGCTTGAGGTCAAATGTGGGAAGGAGAGCAAGAAAGTCAGCTGCATGTGGCTTGTCTAGATGAATGTTGAAATCACCAAGGACCAGAAGAGGAGTTCCATCATATGGGATGTTGGACAGTGACATGTCAAATTCATTGATGAACTTCCCCAGTTGACCTGTAGGACGGTAAACAACAAGAAAGTGCATATTGGCAGGGTCAGTGACTGTAACAGCATGAAATTCAACGGAAGTATATGAGCAAGAGGAGGAAAGACAAGTAAACTTCCATGTTTTGGAGAGAAGCAAACCTCTACCACCCCCACTCGTCTTTCGGACATGAGGTATAAGAGAAGTTGTAGTTGGAGGCTAGGGCAGAGGGTGTGGCAGTGTTCTCAGCATGGATCCAGGAGCCAGTCAAAGCCAGCACACTGAGGTTGGAGAGGGTTGAAAAGGCAGGAATGAAATCTGCCTTGTCGACAGCAGATTGGCAGTTCCAAAGTCCGTTTGAGAATGAGAGTGAAGCCGAGGCCACATTCAGAGAGCGTAGGTTGTCCAAATTGCGTACTTTTCTGGGAGTATGCCACGGTCTGCGCCTGTGGCAAATAACAGGGATAAACTGATGACACATGTTAGTGGTAGTACCTGTGTAAACAGGTAAACAGCAAGAGGAATAAAGGGAGGAAAAAGTGCACTTAGCAGCACGTCTGGTGTCTTGTCGGTGTCTTTGCTCGGTGGACTCGCGCAGGTAGACTCGCAAGTCTTTACACGAGCTTGGTCTTCACACCACAAGGGCTGACGCTTCCGCCTCAGTGTTTCTTAATTATTAAATACTGCTGTGTTTCACAGCTAAGCACGCCTTTTTAATGAGCAAAACAAAGAGTAGTCGCGGTAACCAGCGACTCCCGACCAAAATCGAATATGAATACTGGAGTTAGCTTTAATCTAGCAACGTGTATACAGCTCGTAGGTTTTAATCGCATTCTAATAGAATTCTAATCCCCGATTTCTTAATCTTTGTTTAAAATTAAGTGGTGCAACACAACTCGATTTAAAATAAAGCCCAGATCAACAAATCCTAGATCAGCTCTAAACTGTGCTTAATTGAATATTTATATGTGCAACCCACCCATAATGACTTATGAGAATGGTCACAAGTCCAGGCGCTGTTTTTTTCCCTCTTTATAATAAGCTCTTATGAGTGCTAAGCTGCGGTATTAGCAATGTTAGCCGGAGGCGGAGTGAAGGGGTGTGAGGGAGTGTCTATAAAATGACTGACGGGATAGCTGCGTAAACATAAACATGCAATCTGAGGAAAGGGGTTTTCTCAGCTAGGCAATACTGTTCTCCTGTGGTCACTACTTAAACCTTAGGTTTATGTCTTTAATCATGTTCTGTATACGCTCACTTTATTAGGAACACATGTACATTCATGTGTTTATCTAATCAGCCAATCATGTGGCAGCAGCACAATGTATACAGTCATATAGATACAGGTCAAGAGCTTCAGTTAATGTTCACATCAAACATCAGAATGAAGAAAAAGTCTAATCTCTGTGACTTTAAATATGGCATGGTTGGTGGTGCCAGATGGGCTGGTTTGAGTAACAGGATTGGTGTGTGTGTGTGTGTGTGTGTGTGTGTGTTGGTGGTGGTGGGGGGGAGGGGTGGGATGATTGATGCCCAGGAACGTGAGCCACTTTCATTGAATAAAAAAAAAGCTAAGTGAATTTGCTTCATTCAAATGCGTACATCTTTTCCATGTGATTGAATTGAGTTACATTAACACAATTTGTTTTCGAACATCCAACATGATTTGATCATGTGATTACAAAGCACAGAATTAAACCGAAACCTGCTCTCTCGCTCGTCATGATTGAACCTGTATCGCTCGCATGGTGACACTGTACGATTTTATAACATAATTGGATCATGTTAATATTACTCGAACCGGTCATGCTCATGCTGTTTACATTAAATTGAGCATAAGCAGTTCGATCACATTTGGATAAGAAAATGAATATTACCAATATTATATCACATATCCTCCTTTTTTCAGAGAAAGGCCGCCAAATATTCATTCGATCATTTATTTCTTATGAGACTCATATGGTTGACCTTACCCCATGTTACAGATCAATGCTGGAAGCGTGGAGGGTTCTCTCCTTTTTGATGATTCTTCACACACCAACTGGCATGTAGCTGTTTATTTACAAACCTTATTTTATAAGCCTTTTAGTCTTATTAGTATGTATTACATTAACCATGACTGGGAGAGTAAAATAGCTTCACCAGAGTTTAGCAAAAAGGACATCTGATGTCTTCTGACGAACGTGTGATTAGTGAAGTGTCACTGTAGTTAAGACTCACTCTGCAACACACACACACACACTCTTTGGTGGACCAGACTGTGAAATGAAACACATTTATCAAACACAAACACTTCAGGTCTCTGATATGTGCAGTAATACTGTATACGCTAAAGCAGGGGTGTCTGATCTTATCCAGAAAGGGCCTGTGTGGGTGCAGGTTTTCATTCCAACCAAGCAGAAGCCACACCTGAATCTACTGAAAGCCAAGATCAACTGATTAAACAGGTGGAATCAGGTGTGGCTCCTGCTTGATTGGAATGAAAACCGATAAGATCAGACACCTCTGATCTAGAGCCAGGGTTCTCAAACGTTTTGCAGTCGGGGATCCTTTTAACTGTAACGGCCATCTCATGCTTTATGAACATAATGCAAATACTTATAAAATAGAATTATTTACATGATTTACATACAGTATATACAAGAGTTTTTAAATTTTTGAAGTTTCCACACATTTTTATTAAAATTATATTATATTGCAGCTGACATTAATTATGAGCATAATAACTTTGATGGGTTGACATTTTCACCACTGTAAAAGTAGAAACCTTATACAGTACATGCAAATCCTTATTACAAAATAAGTCGCAAGTGAGAAAACTGAGGGGGCGTGGCCAAGCAGATTCAAAGCTAGAAATAGTAATAATAATATAAAAGAAGTACCTCTGAGTACTCAGTACAGACAGTCCTACATAGGCATTTTGCCATGCACCTTTGTTCGTTTTGGTTCTAGTACCATCACTGCCCGTCTTGGCATTGTTATCCTATTGTGTTCACCAGTTTTGTGTTAGCCCTGAATTAGCCGGTTATTTCCTGTATGTCCTGCTGTTTCTTTTTTTCGTTGCAAAGTCTTGCCAATTGTATTGTACACTTCTCCGCCTTGCTTCTCGTGTTTCCTAGTTGACATTTCCGTGTTTCGACCCTTGCCTATTTTCATGCGTATGATTATGAATATTTATATGATGCTCCTGCATACCTGTGCTCCGACCTCTGCTTGGACCTCTGACATCAGCTGCCCTTCAATATATCACACAGTGTGTGTGTGTGTGTGAGTTATAAACTGTAGCTCTGCAGTCTGTCTATAGTAGAATATGTACAGCTTTGTAAGAAGAGACCTAACAGTGAGTGCGTTTCAGGATTCGATCGATTTTGCTTTCTAAATGTGCTGCGGGAAAGTGTCATTGATTTTCCCACCAAAGTGCACGAACGAAAACACCAATTTGTGCTGCTATAAATGTGCCTGAGAGAACCGACTCGTGAATTCAGATGAAAGGGTTTATTTCTGAATGTTCCCTCCATGAGCTGCCGAGGAAACGCTGCGGTGTGGCTGCAGCGTGTTGGAGCTGAAACTCACGTCTACATGTGTTAAAGAGAGACCAAAATTCTAAATGTGCTCACAAGCGCATATGAGGGAGAGGTGTGCAAATAATCAGATATGCGTATATGTAAAAATGGCCTGGAGAAATCCAAATAATAGTACGGATCTGGATGTGGAATATAAATGCAAACCGAACAGGTTTCTTACAGAGAAAAATGAAGATGAAATCACCTTATGGTATAGCATAGTGTGTGTGTGTGTGTGTGTGTGTGTGTGTGTGGGTGTGGGTGTGTGTGTGTGTGTTATGTGCTTTAATGGAGATGTGAGACATCATGAGTTCCATCATCAATAAAGATTAGTGAGAATGTTCCAGAAGCAGCTGTGCAAGCCCAAGCCATGACACTACCTCCACCATGTTTCACAGATGAGCTTGTATGTCTTGGATCATGTTTTGGAGCAGGTCTTTTCTTTCTCCACACTTCTTTCTCCAAAAGTTCCAGAAATTTCTGGATCATCTCTATATTTCTTTCTGATTCTTACTGCTGATGAGTGGTTTGCATCTTGTGATATGGTCTCTATGTTTCTTCTCTTGAAATCTTCTTCAAACGGTGGATTGTGATACCTTCACCCCTGCCCTGCCCTGCCCTGTGGAGGTTGTCAGTGATGTCACTGACTGTTGTTTTGGGGTTTTCCTTCACAGCTCTCACAATGTTTTTCGTCATCAGCTGTTTTCCTCGGCCGACCCATTCGGAGTCTGTTGCTCAGTAAACCAGCGCTTTCTTTCTTTTTCAGGACATTCCAGATTGTTGTATTGGCTATGCACAATGCTTGTTCAATGCCTCTGATTGATTTTCCCACTTTTCGTAATTTCAAAATGGCTTGCTTTTCTCCCAAAGACAGCGCTCTGATCTTCATGTTAGTTTATCCGTTTCAACAACAAATGCAGTCTTCACCGTTGAAATTGAAGGCTCAAACCAAGAATAGATGTACAGAGCTATTTATTGTTTAAATAATCAATCTAACAGGACACACCTGGGTAACAAGAAACACCTGTCATTCATATGTTCCAATATTTTTGCTTGCCTTAAAATTGTTGGTCTGATACAAAATGTGGGGCGGCTGTGGCTCAGGTGGTAGAGCGAGTTGTCCACTAATCATAGGGTTGGCAGTTCGATTCCCTTTGGAAGTGTCCTTTGGCAAGTTAGCACCTTACATGGCAGCTCTGCTACCATTGGTGTGTGAATGGGTGAATGAGACACAGTGTAAAGTGCTTTGGATAAAAGCGGTATATAAGTGCAGACCATTTACCATTTAAAATGTGCTATGTTCTATCTCATTTAACACGTCTACTCACAAATACCAGGAAATAAAAGCTGAAATTCTAAACTCTCTTCTGATTTCCATATTTTGATCTCAACTACAAATGAATTGGCCTTTCCGTTCCAATAGCTTTGGAGTGGATTGTACGTTTCTTTCTTGTTATAACATCAATTTGAAACAAAAACCAGTTAGCCTTGTTATATTAATTGGACTGGCTGCTGTACAAGTCCCTATGAATGAATTCTTACTATAGAAATAATAACATATTAGAAGAAGATCATTAATATAATATAACCTATGATTTACATTACAGCTGTTACTACTGTCAGAGTTGCTGTTATAGAAAACAAATCTTCTGATTTGAGAATTTCAACCCTAATAACGAATAATTTAGTGCCACTTTTCAGTGCCCCTTATTGGCTTAAAGGTTTTTATTTCCAAAGTTTGTTTCAGATCAAGAGAACGGATTGAAATACAGTACTGAACAAGTTACACTGCCAAACACATCCAAACATTATGATCCTGGATGGTTTATCAAACAGAAAGCCCTAACTGTACATTATGTTCCGGCTGAGGCACAAAAGAGCAAACCCTTTATAGCTGTAACATCTCAAGGACAGTGTGTTCCACAAATAAGCATAACCTGGAAGTTCCTCACAGCGGATGCTAAATAAATAAATAAACTAAATGCCTCTGGGTTTGGAGTTTTGCAGCTTATTTATGGCTTTTATGACAAAAACCCAGACTAAAGAACAGAGCTGACAGGAAATAAACCCTCAGTTTAATGAGCAGTGGTCATAACAGCAGTTGTAAAACCTCAGAAAATAAAATTATATCTGTTCTGACAAAATAAACCAGCGGTCAGCTTTAGTCTCAGTGTAGACTGGAATTATCTTCAGTCTGAAATAAAATCTTAAAATATTGTGCTTATATTTTACAGTAATGGATTTTTTTTCCAATCAGAAGAGTCTGAAAGCCAGTGTTACGGCAAATGAAATGACAAATTAAAGCACAAATAAAGTGTTAAATAAAGCACTCATGTCACCCTCACGGCTGTGAGAAATAAATCATTCTCTCCCTTTTTGAAGGCTCTCCAAACAAACCACTCCAAAGGGAATGAAATATGAACAAATCAATTCACAGTATAAAAAACAAAGAGGGTGTTCCCAGTGCGATATCCCAGTACAGCATCCTATATGTGACATGAAACAGAATTCTTTCCTATAGTTTAATATTTCATGTCTGTAGAAAATAATCTCTTATAGAGAATCTCAGCATAGAAGCGTAGAAGCAATTTTCCATCTGTTGTTGATGTCATCATCACTAACACATCAAAGACACCGCCTTGCTGCTACTGGATTCGTGGCTTCTCAGATCTATAGAGCTCTCCTGCAGGCTCTTAAGGGTAAGATTTGATTCTGTCACCTAAATATAGACCCCATGAAAGCCAAATGTAATATAATGTACAGGTCTTCGTTGAGGAGGTTGCATATTCCTGATCTCATTCCTGAAGAGGAACTGAGGAGAACTATTCACAGCATTTTTAATAAGAAATGGAATTACTGCAAAACCTACCTGAAGAATGACATTGTTCAATACATTTAACCTTGAGCTGAAACACAAAAATAAATACTTGGTCAGGAAAGTGCACAGTAGGAGTGTAACACAATGGCACTGTTTGTATGTGTATCTGTGTTCGGATTTAAACCTAAAGCGGGTGCTTTTATCTATCTATCTATCTATCTATCTATCTATCTATCTATCTATCTATCTATCTATCTATCTATCTATCTATCTATCTATCTATCTATCTATCTATCTATCTATCTATCTATCTATCTATCTGTCTGTCTGTCTGTCTGTCTGTCTGTCTGTCTGTCTGTCTGTCTGTCTCTGCCTGCCTGTCTGTCTCTATTCTCTTCACTGAAATGAAGAGGCAACCCTGCTCTAGCATGGCGATGCCCGTATGCACAAAGCAAGCTCCATGAAGACGTGGTGCGTGAAAGTTGGAAGAAGATGGAAGAACTTGAGTGTCCTGCACAGAATCCTGACCTCAACCCCACTGAACACCTTTGGGATGAACTGGAACATCAACCTCACCCCAGACTTCCTCACCTAACATCAGTGCCTGAACTCACTGATGTTTAAATCCACATGCTCCAAATCAAGTGGAAAGCCTTCTCAGAAGAGTGTAAGTACGTATAACCGCATGTTAATTTCTTTTTAACAAGCTGGATTCACCTTCTGAACATCTTATAAGAGAGGAAAGTTCAATCGAGTGTGTTATGGCACTAATTTACATAATAATGCAGCTCTCCATGAGTAGATCTGATCTTGCTCAAGGTGAAAGAAAGAAAATAATAAAATAAGTGTTTCATCAAGACTTTAATAACCTACTAATATTAGTGCTTTATCCATGTGTGTAGTCAGTGTGTTGTTTATTACGGCAAATCCAATAACCATAGTCTAATCATAGTCAAATTAGGAAAAAGGTAAAAACACAGAATACGGAAACTAGAACATGCCACAAATGCACAATAATGCTGCGTCCTAATTCGCCTACTCCATCCATCTATCTTCTACCGCTTACTCCTTTTCAGGGTCATGGGGAACCTGGAGCCTATTCCAGGGAGCATCGGGCACAAGGCGAGGTACACCCTGGACAGGGTGCCAGTCCATCACAGGACACAATTAATTCGCCTGCTATCTGTCCTAAATAGTATCCAAGATTACAATTGGTGTCTCCCAAATCGTAGTATGTGTGGTGCCCAGATGGTCTACTATTTCCGATTTTCAATTTGTGGACACTTTTTCATCTAATTTTGCCTAAAATTCCTTGCATACAGCAGGAGGAGGAGCTTTCTGAAGGCTTGCTTCGCCAAATTCAACCTGCAAACATGGCGGAACATCGGTGATCGATGTGTCCGTTCATCCTTCTACTGTATAGCTTTTCCTACACAGGGTTGCGAGGGAGCCTAAAGCCTCTCCCAGGGAACTTGGGGCACAAAGCGGGGCACAAGGCGGGGCACAATCACAGGGCAAAATCTCATACACATTCCCACATTACGAACAATTTACAGGTGCCAATCAGCCTACAGACCATGTCTTTGTACTGGTTGAAGAAACCCCAAAGCACGGGAGAACACTGAAGCTCCAACCCTATGATTATGATTATGGACAACCCGCTCTATCACATGAACCACAGCCGTCCAAATAATATAATCCGATATTAACCCGATTACGATGATAATCTGATTAAGAGACTAGCATGTAAACAGAGATTATTGATGACCTTCATCCGATTAAAGTCATACTCGAAGTATAGTTGGTAAATGCATGGTTTCAGATGCAGCCCACAGCTTCAAGCAGTCGTCTATTAGCACGTATTAGCGCGACAAATAATTAACTGCACATGTGATGTGTGCCGTTAATCAGTCTATGTTCTATATCATGTAAAACGGGAACATGAAAGGAATGTTCTAAAAGTAACTTATGTAAACACCTTAATCAGGATACTGTCTTATTCAGAATAAGGTCAATAATTAGATTACCGCTGTCCATGTAAACATAGTCATTGTCTCAAAGCAGCTTTACAGAAACATATAAACACAGTATACAGATTTTAAGTGTGTGAATTTATCCCTATTGAGAGGTGGCAGGAAGGGAATCTGTCCTCATCTGGGTAACAACGGATAGTGTGAAAGTAAAAGAAAGTTCATTATGTTTTTTTATGTGAAGTCTGTTTGTTGAACTAGTCCACTGTTCACTAAAGGAGACCTGAGTGTAAAACTGCATGTGGTAAATACAGTCCCAAGGCCATCGCAGCAACCGTAGTCCCAGCAACCACAGCGAGAGCGTCCATGTGGAATTGAGGTCCAAAACCTTCTCCATGGTACTTCATGTGGCACCGCCCTCAGCAATCTCCAGGCTGTAGCCTCCAGTATATGAGAGCTCCATCCAGAGGTAGGGCATCCATGTTGTATTTCCTTTGAATATCAAACACTGTAAACAGAAAAGCTGTAACACTTTCATCCATTCATTTATATTCAAAGAGAGAGAGAGCTTACCATGCTGAGAAAAAAAAAACCAATAGAAACCATCACAGAAATTCAGATGGTTTCCATTACAAATACCATTACAAATCATCAGCAAACTATTAAAAATATTACCATTATCAGTCCTTAATGGTATCCATTAGACATAACATGCCACCAGTAGAAGGCAGCGAATAGAGTAGACACCCACAGGGACCATTACAGTTTCCATTTAGCCCAATACAATTCCCATTATAGTCATAAAAACCATTACAAATTCTATGAGGGTTACTTTCCTAATCTACTTTCCTAATACTTTCCTGAGTCAAACTTTCCTAATCAGTTTGACTCAGATCCATTTTGATGCAGTACATGACGATTGACATCAGACAACATGAGGTGAGTCTGAGAACATCAACTGTTATGGCTTGTGAGAAAAGGTCTGATCTACGGCACACTAATCTACACTAATTTCACAAGACACCGAGCTGTCTGTAATGTTCAAGGTTTAATTAAATATTTTGTTTGTTTCATCTTGAATGTCGCTTCCTGTCTCTCATTCTCTCAGAGCTTGAACTATAATGTGAATGAATTATTCAGGATTAGATTTGTCATGCAAATTCAATCTGTTCCCATTAAATGCAGACCTGTCAATCATGACTGTTTTTAGCACAGCGGTTTGTTGTTGTTGTTGTTGTTGTTGCTGTTATCAGGGTCAGTCAGTGATATCAAACCGCTGATCTGACGCAGGGCTTTGGCTTTCATGTTCTCTCAGTATTGATATGAGAGACACACAGGACTGAAATGTCAGTATCACACTGTGTCCTTTAGTTCAGAAGCAGTGATCTGTGCTCCTCTGGCAAGTTTCAGATTGTTGTAGTTCACCATTCATCAGATGTCAGTGACCCCTTCCACTCGACTGTGGTTTTCTGACGCACATCACTGGCATCAGAAGATAAAAGGCAGGCTGTGTTCTCATATGAACAATACAGTACAGTAAAAAGCTGGGGGTCAGAGTTCAGCGGTGATACTGAGGCCCGATGTCCAACCAAAATGTACTTACATAAGCGTCAAAATTTTCCAACTTCTTAAATGTCCTCAAGTATTAAAAAGTAAAACTGGTAACATTCATTTAATGGCATGTCTTCATGCAAATCGTAGCTTTGCACTAACTGCCTCATTTAGCTACATAGAGTTATTATTGCCCCGGCTTGTGTCCCATGTTCCCAGGATAACCTCCAGGTTCTACGCGACCCCGTAAGGATAAACGCTACAGAAAATGTGTGGATCGATGGAGATATTATTGCACCTAGTGGTCAAAGATGGGAACTGCACCAAGCACTAATTAATGCCCATGAGAGGGGATAAGCAGAGGACAGGGTGAATAGGCAGGGTTTGCAGCGTCATAATTTGTAAAGCACATTGGGGGTGATTTAAAAATACACCACAGCCACAAAAATCTTGTTTTATGACAAATAATCAGTCAGGATTTCACAGAGGGCTTTTGTGATTGTCACGGCCAAAAATGCTTGATTTCAATTCAGCATTTTTTAAAAATTGATGTTTGTTGGTATACGAGACTTTAAAAATTGTATTTTTTTAGCTGTACTCGTGTATGACGCACGTGAATCGAAGAGGGCTTTGGCTGAATGAGCGTCGTGACGACGTCACATGATGTCACAAATTTGTGGAAAATCTGTGGTAATGTTTTTAAATTTTAAGCTCCTCAGAGTATTGTGGTGTTTTCTTGACTTTGTGTTCATTTCTGTGATCGCAAAATCCTGGAGGGACTGAAATAATCTGAATCAAATCTACAAAATAGTAATTCTACAAAAAAGACAGAACAATTTCTGTTCTAAGATACAATGAGGTGCATTAGTCTGAGAGCACGAGTGAAAATGCTTCTATTCTGCAGTGTTTTATATCATTTTTCACTACAAATGATATTATCAGCAATAAATTATGAAAATTAGCATCTTGGTTTTTAAATTTTTATTTATTTATTTATTTATTTATTTTACAGTTTACATGAATTTCTTATATGAGTACTTGATTTATCCCTCTTTTGCTTTAATGACAGCATGCGCTCGAGCTCCTTTGGACTCCACAAGTTTGTGTAATTCCTGATGATCTTTTTTTTTTTTTTTAAATACAAATGAGTTAACATATCACAAATAATGACTTAGAAATAGAGTAGGACATTTATATAACAAGTTATTGAACATCTCCGTTTATGGTTTAAAATATGTTCACAATTCTAAAACTTTCTGTTCATCTCCAGTTTTAAATGAAACAAAATTCCCAGAAATCAGAAATGCGTGCGCACCAGTGACCTTGCAATTTAATCATTTTGCTTGAAGCTATGACATTATTAATGCTATCCTGCCTGCACCAAAATCTGTAGTCACAAGCGGCTGGCTGTGAGAGGTTAAATCAGTTTCTTTCCCAATCTGTATGAGGTGAATGCTTCCTCTCTCTGTATTCATTAACATATAATAAACGCCGCGCTACTTCATGGTTTATGCATTTGGAAAAACAATGAGAAGATAAAAAAAAAATGTTTTCTGCTTATCAGGACGTTGTATAATGGTAGCACTGGTGCGCAGCAGGGAAACTGATTAAACACAGTAAATCTGCTTCGTCTACTGTGGAAATGAATATACATTCCTTTGAATGAATGTCAGTAACCATGAGAGCATGCTGAATGAGGAAATACAACTAAATCTGAAGATGAACTTCACAGTGTTCGAGATCAAAAAAGAGTGGGGGTTAAGAGGTTATTGCTTTGCGTTGTGTTCATTTGTTTTTCATTTTTTCCACGACACACTCTTGAATAGGAAATGAATTAATTTCCTTATAAAATTATTCTTTTTTGAGTTATTTCTACTTGGTTCCCCACAGAGTGTCCACCTTTCGAAGTACACTTCAACATGAACATAGTCGGTTCTTCTACACACACTTGTCTCTGGTTAGGATGTGTACTCTGGAACTATCGTATCCTGTTTTCATAAAACATTTGACAAAAAAAAAATTATGAACATATGCAGAAACAAGTGTTGGAAAATTCTTAAATTATAGCAGCTGGGAAAGTCTGATAATTTTTTCAGCTGTCATGTCGATCTATTTTTCCTTTATCTTTACCAGAGCTGTATCTCCCTGTAGTTCTTGTCTTGGCTCACTCTGAAGTTAAGCAGAGTTGAGCCTGTCCAGTACCTGGATGGGAGACCTCCTGGGGAGAACTAAGTTTGCTGCTGAAACATTGTCTTTTAATAATTGATACACTCAAGAGGATGACAAAAAATTCGACATTTTGCAGTAATTTAAATTTTTTAAATTAATAAAAAAAACAGATCAGTCACATGGAAAAAGGAAGTACACCCATGCATTTATCACACCTTAAAATCCATAAAAATTAGAATGAGGTGGTCAGGATTGAGTGTCAGTGATTAGAACCTAATCAGAGAGTGCAGGTGGAATTGGTCTTATTTATACTCCTCTCATGTCTAGTGTCTGGTGTTCCCTTTGTTTTTGAGGTGTGTGTTGTCATTTTCCTAAGATCTAAAGAGTTCCGTAAGGCCTTCAGAAAAAAAAGATGTCCATGCCTATGAGTCTGGCAAGGGATTTAAAAAGATCTACAAATTATTTTAAATACGTCATAACACTGTAAGGAACATCATCTATAAATGGTGCAGATTTCAAACGTTTACCGATTTGTCCAGGACTGACCGTCCCAGCAAATTCAGCCCAAAAGCAGACTGTCTGATGCACAAAGAAGTCTATGCAAGACTACAGTTTGCCAATGAGCATGTAGGTAAAGACCAGGCCTTTTGGAATAATGTGCTCTGGACAGACGAATCAAAGATAGAGTTGTTTGGCCACATTAACAGTAGACATGTTTGGCACAGATCAAAGACAGCTTTTCAGGAGAAACACCTCATACCAACTGTGAATCGCGGTGGTGGAAATGTTATGGTTTGGGGTTGCTTCGCTTCCTTAGGGACTGGACCGCTTGCATTCATTTTTATTTATTTATTATTAACATCTTTTGTCATGTTGAACAAATAGGAATTTTCATAAGACGCACACATGAATAAGCCTGTGACCTTACAGTCAAAGTAGGTTAATACCAATTTCTTTCTGTTTCATAGGAAAACTGATCTCTTTGCCCTTTTCCAGTTTTCCCGCTTGCATTCATTGATTCAACTATGAATTCTGCATCATATCGAAGAGTGCTTGAAGATAATATGAGACCATCTGTCCAAAAGTTGAAGTTGAACCGAAAGTGGACCTTTCAATAGGATAATGATCCTAAGCACACGAGTAAATCCACCAAGGAATGGCTCAAAAAGAAGAAAAGGAGGGTTGTGGATTGGCCTGGTCAAAGACGTGATTTGAATCCCATTGAAATGTTGTGGGTGGATTTGAAAAGGAAGTACATGCAAGAAAACCCTCAAAGATCTTACAACTGAAAGAATATTGCATAGAAGAGTGGTCAAAAATTCCCACAAGAGGGACAATTATACAAAATGCCTACAAGAAGTAATTTCTGCTAAAGGGGGCAATACTAGCCTCTGGGGCCAAGGGTGTACTTAATTTTTCCACAGAAGAATATCACATCTATTGATATTTCTGTTGAATAAACGACTGAAAAAGATCATTTTCCTTGTGGTTTTGTTCAAGTATATCAACTTTACTTATTGAAACTGTTTCAAAGATGATCAAAAGTTTGCTCGTCCAAATACGTACAAAAACGTCAACAATTTCCACGGGGTGTACTTATCTTTTCATATGACTGTATTTGTCTAGTGCTCAAAATATTTGTATCCACCCCTTGCTCTTCCTGCTATAGGATGACACCACACTCCAGCTAAACGTGCATCAAAAAAAGACTTTACTGGCAGCAGACACCACCGCCAAAAAGGATCCTATTACACTATTAAAAATTCCATCTTTTTTGAGTTGTAGTTCAGGTGGAAAACTGGCAACCCTACCCATGACCTTAAGCAAGCTCCACATTAAAAGTAAAAAACCTTTCAAATAAAAAAAATATGTATATAAATAAATAAATAAATAAATCAGTGAATGCAACAGGCACAGCACATCTGTTAAAACTTGCCTCTGCTGTCTTGTGCTGAAATCTCTGACAAGCGAGAGGTCGATCTCAGAAATATGTTAACAAATACTGCGAGTCTCCCCAAGGTCAGAAAACCGATCTAATGCAGCTGAAGAACAACAATATTGATTAGCTACAGACGTAGTAATCGAGCTGGAAACAGACAGACAGACAGACACACTTCAGAGAGTTTAGATAAATCAATTAATAATTACACTCTCAAATACCACCAATAAAACCATTTTCTTGGACTTAAATCATGTTTAATGTATTTGTATTCATTATGCAACTCTGAACGCAATCATGTCATAAAGAATATATAATCTTATATTACAGTCTTGGTACAATAACTACTGCAAAGACAATATCATTAGGTAAAAATCATATTTCTTAGACTTCCTTTAAAATGAGATCAGTTTATAATTGTAATGTGGTTGTTCCCTGGACAGCATGCTTCAGTCACATCAATATTACGTTGTTATTGTTGTTATTGTTGGGGCTCATATGGAGAGAAACTGAAGTATGAAAACCAAAGCGAGCAGTAATGCGATGCAACTGCTGTTCTGCTGTCTGTGTCTGAATCTGGACTTTGGGAGAATATCACAGAACCTTTGGACGTCCTGAAATGTATTATTCCACAAATCTTCAGTAATGTTTGTAGGCATCAGGGGAAAGCAAATGAAAACATGAACTTGGAAACTTCGAAAATAACACACTTAGTAAAACACTAAGCAATCGATGAGACTTTGAGATGATGCACTGACACAAAAGGGTATAAGCAGATTTAACACAGGACAGGTGAACACATTCAGGTAACAAACTAATGACAGGACAAAAGGGCAGAGACCAGACTGGAATTTGTAACTAATACAAACACAAGCAAATGGTGGTGGTTGCCATGGGAACCGTGACATGATGAATTCAACCATGTTTTCAACATGTTAACAGTCAATTTCTTTTTGTTTTTACAATAAAAGTTTAAATTGTTACGGCCCAGTCTAGGCAGGGCCGCACAGAGTGACCAGCTCGGGATTCAAGTTGATTGATCTTTAAATATTAAATGAGGGAGCTAGGAACAACACAACAAGGTCATGATTTGTTTATTTTCACATGATTTGTTTATTTACACATGATTTGTTTTTCCACATGGGATTTTTAAATATTTGTATGTTAATTCTTCACATGTAGGGGGTGCAGTTTAATTTATCCAATGCTATTTGCAATGCTACTCTCTTTTTTTCTCTTCAGTCTTCCAGCTAATCCTTACCATCTCAGCACTGTTACATATTCGTCCCGGCATAAATTTCAGACTCCCTGCTGTGTATATTTCACATAAAGTTCCGGCAGACAGCAGGAATTACTCTGAATGTGAAGACTGTGTGAAGGTGAAACATTTTACTGCTTCCGATCATGTTGTGTGTGTGTGTGAGTTTGTAAATCAGTATGGTGTCACCCAGCACCTTAGGACTTATACATATACACTCCATTTCCTTTGCCTTGTAGTCTCTTTGTGTGTGTGTGTGTGTATATATATATATATATATATATATATATATATATATATATATATATATATATATATATATATATATATATATATATCTACACACACACACAACACATATATATATATACTATATATATATATATATATATATATATATATATATATAGTAAAAACAACAATATACTTATTCTAACTAAATAAGCCTTTATTTGTCACATGCACATTACAGTACAGTGAAATTATTTGCTTTGCATATCCCAGGTTGTTAGGAAATTAGGATCAGAGCACAGGATCAAGAGAGGGTCAAGGGCCTGGCTCAAGAGCCGCCTAACTAATGGGGCTTGAACCCCCAACCTCCTGATCAATAACCCAGAGAAGAGAGAGAGAGAGAGAGAGAGAGTGTGTAATGCCACTATCTGTATCTGTTCATTCTTAATTGATTTTCATTTACACTCCTACACAAGAGAAATAGAACAAGAGGAATATGACAAGTCTGTATTTTTCCTCTTTTACCCTCTCCTACCTCTCTCTTCCTCATCCTAAGAATCTGACATGACACACTGACAAGCCTCAGCAATTTCCACCCGTGTGTGACTGATAAGAGATCAAATCAATGCTACCGTAAAGCTGACAGCTGAGATTTGTTTATTAAATATCAAATGGAATTACAGTATATCTATAGATAGAGAGAGAGGGAGGGAGCGAAAAAGAGAGAGCGAGAGAGAATGAGAGCGAGTGAGAGGAGAGCGAGAGAGAGTGACAGATAGATAGATAGATAGATAGATAGATAGATAGATAGATACATAGAGAGAGAGGGAGAGAGATTGCACTCGCTCCACAGCTAGCGGACGTGCGTTAAGAAAACTGCTGCTCACGTTTGTATATTCAGAGTTTAGTTACTCACATGCTTACGTTTTGCTGTCTATAAAGCATTGTGTCTTTCACGTGAGAAAAATAACTCACATTTAGTGCATTTGCCTTGATAAATTTACATTTACAAGTATTTACTTAGCATGGGCGGCTGTGGCGTAGTTGGTAGAGTGGGTTGTCCACTAATCGTAGGGTTGGCGGTTCAATGCCCTGGTGACTCCACATGCTGAAGTGTCCTTGGGCAAGATACTGAACCCCAAGTTGCTCCCGATGGCAAGTTAGCGCCTGGCTGCTCTGCTACCATTGGTGTGTGAATGGGTGAATGAGACACAGTGTAAAGCGCTTTGGATAAAAGCGCTATATAAGTGCACATTTACCATTTACTTAGCAGACACTTTTATCCAAAGCGACTTACAAATGAGAAAAATACAAGCAAAGCGATATATCAAACAGAGAACAATACAAGTAGTGCTACTGTACAAGATCCATTCATTGAGTTCCAGAGAAGCGAAGTGCACAGATGCAAATACAGGTGCAAGTACAAATTGTTTTTTGTTTTTAATTTAATAAAATTATTCTTTTTTCTTTATGAGTTGGTTAGGTGTTCATATACAATGATAAATATACAATGTTTCAGTGAAAAAAAACACCTCTTCAAAATCTAATATGAGTAAACAAATCAAAGAGAGTAGAAAGGAGTGAGGATTGAGTTAATGTGGTAAATGTGAAGGAAAACATTGGTTCTGTTTCAGTGTTAGACGTGTAAACGTGTTTGAATATATAACATAAAACCCTAATTACTCTGTTAATAACAAGGCTTTATTTTAAGAATGTTTCTGATTATTTGACTTTTTATTATGAAGACATTTTGAATAGTATAACAGTGTCCTGAACTCACAGAAACGGGCTTCCACAAATGTAATACCTGCTCTTCGGATGTGTTAACTCGCACATGCAATCGCTGGTCCTCAAAATGTGCGAGCAAAATCAATGAATTTGCATAAACACAGCCCTTTATTTTGCAGCATTGTGTGGAAAAATAGAAGCTGTCTTGCTCACGTGAAAGGCGTAATCCTATGTAAATCTTGTTCGTATCTCAGCTTGGAAAACAGCCACCAGGAAAATCAACACCAGGAAACACGAAACTATGAAACAATGCAATAGAGAAATACGTTGCGGGGTATACATTACCAAACTAATCAATGAGCTAACACAGAACAGGCGCACACGATAAAGGAGGAAACCAATGACACGACAGAGAAACAGAAACCGAAACACTTTTTCCCATAACCATGATGTGAAGGTGGAATCCGTGACACTCGGGCAAATTGTTTCTGGGTGTTCGCACATGTTTTTATGCCTAAACCTTAAAGAAACTAGGGCCTTATCCAACAACACTCCTTCGTGAACTCACGCTTTCACACTCTGTTTGTGTCTCATCTTCTGTCAGGATGTAAAACAGAAAGCTTCATTACTGAAGAGAGAACAAATGTGTTATTAATGGCTGACACGTCCAGAGGAGGAACTCGGAGGCAGATCTGAGAGTGTGTGTTGTGCTCATGGGGGTTATAAAGAGAAATTAGATTATTGTTTAATTCCAGCTAAGGGACTGTGTAATCACACTAACTGTGAGTCCTGACCCCAAAGGGACGCGGAGGAACAATTAACTTAATGAGAAAAGCTTAATGGAGGGAACCTGATGAGAAATTATGTAAACAAGGATGTGAATATATATGACGGATGTGGTTGCTCATTAATCATAGATATGGTTAATATCTTTGAACTTGTATATGAAACTGAGTCATTGAGCTGATCGCTGTAAAACGCTGACACGAGCGATTACACAAGAAATTGTCGTCCCCCCCCATTACGTTCCAGTTACGTTCCAGTTACGTTGGATGCACAAGAAGTCCTGAGAGCTTGCATTTAAGCACACTGGCTAACGTGAGTCACTGCGATCTTATATACAGATCACGCTGTCAACTTTACATCGTTTATTTATTTCCGTTACACACCAGTGAACACACCAGTGAACAATAAATGAAAATGATGAGGGAAAAAATAAATATATATATTTTTTTCATGTCAATGATGTCATATCACAGAAAGCGATTTCATCAAAATACACAAATGAAAACAAATAGGATTAGCTGTTCGATTACTGTAGGAAAAAAGTAATGGCACCCTATAAAATGAGTAAGAGTTGGTGTGTGACCATAGCCATGTTTACATCTGTGTATTTTTATGCAAATTTCGCAAGATGGAAACACCAGATGATCTCTAAAACATGCGTAAAAACCTTATGTGCTAAGCAAGTGATACACCGTTTTTGCTGGTAATTAATGCTCAGTTCTCTAATAAAGTCTCAAATATATATATATATATATATATATATATATATATATATATATATATATATATATATATATATATATAAATACACGCTTTATGTTCCTGCCCAGAGAGCTACTTCGCACATATACTGTACAAAACTCCTGTGTTATTGTTTTCTTGTTCTTGTGTACATTTGTACACTTGTGTAATTTGCAGTAGGGATAAAAAAAAAAAAATTAAAAATTTTTCCAGCAACTACTGACACAAAGTGATTAATGAGCTATATGTCACCGCTTAAGAACATTTCTGTAGGTCTTTATCATTCGACATTATCGAACAGTACTGTAGATATTCATCTAGATTTCATTCTCTCTGTGAAAAGCTCTCACTGCTACTGAGAGTGCAATAAAAGAGATCTACTGAAGGTCATTTTACTGTCCATATGAAGCCTGGAGATTTTCCAGCTCTCTGCTGTATAAATCAGCATGGCACGCACACACACACAAACAAAAACACACACACACACACACACACACACCGGACTGTGAAGGGAAATTCTCCAACATCTGCTCTGTGATGCAGGAGGAAGAGCTTTCTATACGAGATTTCCTCTTTCTGTCAGGAGGAGCTTGACAGTGATGGAGAGAAAAAGATAAGATGATGTGTCGTTTAATCTGTTTACTATACAACAACAAACTCTCTCTCTCTCTCTCTCTCTCTCTTTTTCAGAGGCACAACCACTCACCTGATTCTATACAGGTTTTCAATATATATATATTTCATCGACTGTGTTATTTCAAGACTGCTCACAGAAATGGTCATACACATACTTGAACTGACTAAAGAATAAAGAAGTCTTCACTAAAGAATTGTTCGTTTAGTCTTGTGTGAGAATGCAAGCTCAGTATTAAAAATCAATACTCAGAAATTTAATGGAAAATGAGTTCAAAAATGAGTTGGGTTCATTTAAAAATGACTTTTGCATGGTTTTAGTGTAATGTTTTTAAAAAAATGATTCAATCTCCAACCTCACAGATAAACTATTCATCCAACAGCCTCCGGCATTGCAGATGACCCCTCCCAGCCCTCTCACTCCTCTCACCCTGCCATCTGGCAGAAGATACCAGAGCATCCATGCCACCACGACCACCAGACTCCAGATTCTTCCCTGAGGCAGTTAGATTACTCAACACCTGCTGCCTCGTTGTGCTCACCTGGAATAGTCGAACACCTAACCCAGTACTAACCCCATAACACACCAGGATGAATGTAGGGTGATATTATAATGTATTTTAATATAGGTAAATGATTTACACTTAGATTTCAAAGTAAAACATCTTATTCAGGTGCAGTTTCAGATTTTAAAATGTGAAATGTCTTGTATTTGTCACGTTTGGCGAATGGAGGCCGAAGCAATTGCAGATTTTTAAATATTTATTTTAAACACACGAAATAACGAAACAAAAACACTAGGACAACTGGGCATAACACTGTGGCAAGAAACAAACACGGAGACAGAAGTCGAGTCTACAACAAAACCAGGAGAAAGTGCAGACAAGGACTAAAATACAAATGGTGCTAATTAACAAAAACGGAGGTGCATGTGGTCAGGTGGTTCAGCTGATCTTGAAGGGTGATCATGACACCCCTCCAGGCGCCACCTGGCGCCAAAATCAAGCCTCCGGGGCCGCCTCCGCCAAAACCAGCAAACCAGGAGGCTGAGCAGCTTACACCAGACAGGAAAGCGGTGAAGGCAAACAGAAGGGACCCCCGGGAGAGGAGAGCATGCCTCACCGAGGCAGGGGAGCAAGTACCTGACTAGGCACGGGAGCAGGGTCTCCGCGAAGGCTCACGACGAGGCTCCGCGGCTCCAGCGGGTCCATCGGGGGCAGCCCCCACGGGGTCCGCGGCTCACGGGCATCTCCAAGCGAGCGGCCAGGGAGAGGCGAGGTCTCCGCAGGCCCAAGGGAGGCCGCCCGGGCATGAGGGGAAGGAGACCTCCGTGGAGCAGAAGGCGCCACTGCGCAGGGGAAGCACTCGCGGAGAAGCCCTCACAGCAGTGCAGAGGCACCGCACCAGCAGGAAGCGGCACACCTCACCGAGCAGGAAGGCGAGCACGTCACAGCCGAGCAGGAAGGCGGCACGTCCCGAGCAGGAAGGCGGGGCCCACAGCCGAGCAGGAAGGCCGTCACACCAGCAGAAGGCAAAAACCCAAAAAAAATAAAATCCGTCGGATAACAGTATTTTAGATCTTAGAGAATACACTGATAATTAATTAAGATGAAGAGATAGCTTAGACAAATAGAAGCTTTTACAGCCAAGCAGTATTTAAAGGGATAGTTCACCCAAAAATGAAAATTCTGTCATCATTCACTCACCCTCATGTCCGCCCAAATCTGTACGCATTCCTTCCTTCTGCGGAACACAAAGGAAGAGATTTTGACGAATGTTGGTAACCAAAGAGTTTTGGTGGCCATTGTCTTTTATTGTATGGACAGACAAAAAAAAAACCCCACACACTGAGACATTTCTCAAATATCTTCTTTTATGCTTCGCAGAAGAAATAAAATCTTTTGGGACGACAGGATTTTTGAGGGAACTATCCCTTTAAGTTGACAGAATAATACGTTTCTATCTGAACTTATACTTTCTAATTGTTTCAGAATTTCAATAATGTACACATGAAGCTTTAAAGTGACAGTGTTTCAGGTTTGATGTTAAAAAAAATAACCTTATGACTTACAACAATATGATTGTAGAGAAACGTAGTGATGTTAGAAAGATGTTTCTTTAGAAATGTACAGAATCAAAGTATACACATTGTTAAGAAAAACAATAATATAGTATATATGTGGAAAAATAGTTTTTAGACAGAAAACTGTCTTTCCCTCTTTCTTTCTTTCTTTCTTTCTTTCCCTCCTTCCTTCTTTCTGTTATTTCTTTATTTCTTTCCTTCTGTTCTTTCTTTCTTTCTTTCCCTACTTCTTTCTTTCTTTCCCTACTTCTTTCTTTCTTTCCTTCCTTCTATTCTTTCTTTCTTTCTTTCCTTCCTTTTGTTCTTTCTTTCCTTCTGTTCTTTCTTTCCCTCTTTCTTTCTTTCTTTCTGTTCTTTCTTCCTTTCTTTCCTTCCTTCTGTTCTTTCTTTCTTTCTTTCTTTCCCTACTTCTTTCTTTCTTTCCTTCCTTCTATTCTTTCTTTCTTTCTTTCCTTCCTTTTGTTCTTTCTTTCCTTCTGTTCTTTCTTTCTTTCTTTCTTCCTTTCTTTCCTTCCTTTTGTTCTTTCTTTCTTTCCCTCTGTTATTTCTTTCTTTTGTTCATTTGTTCATTCCCTCCTTCTTTCTTTCTTTCTTTCTTTCTTTCGTTCTGTTGTTTCTTCCTTTCTTTCCTTCCTTTTGTTCTTTCTTTCTTTCCCACTGTTATATCTTTCTTTCGTTCGTTAGTTCCTTCCTTTCTTCCTTCCTTCCTTCCTTCCTTCCTTCCTTCCTTCCGTTCTTTCTTTCTTTCTTTCCCTCTGTTCTTTCTTTTTTTTTTCTTTCCTTCTGTCCTTCCTTCCTTCCTGCTTTCCGTTCTTTCTTTCCTTCTATTCTTTCTTTCTTTCTTTCTTTCTTTCTTTCTTTCTTTCTTAATCAGGGCGGGAACAGAGTCCTACTGCACTGAACTTGCACAATATTAAGGCTTTCCAGCATGGCCGATCAGGAGGAATGATGACAGGAGATCTATCCATCTAACAGCATCCTTGTAACAGCATCTCAAAGAAAACAAGCACCGTTATGTGTCATAAATACTTTATTTTCAGGGAATATTTGTGTTTTCACCAGTGTTTCACTACCGAATCCATGGCAAAACCCAAATTTTTACAGTAAATTGAGCATGGTGAGATTAAAAGACTGTGTATCGGGAAAAGATGGCATTGGCAAGAAAGTGTTGTCCTCGCAGACTGCATGTCTGCAGTCTTTACATTCTCTAAACGACTCATGAACTTTAGGAATTACTGGTTTGAATCAGTCTAACGAATCCTTACTGAATCAGTGAATCAATCATTACTAATCCATCAGACCACTCATCTATAATAACAGTGCATTTATGACCCATAACATTGCTGGTTTTCTTTTGTTACATGACATTGTTACAATGATGCTGTTGATATATGTGAGTTTGGTACAGTATGACTTCGTTCCTGCGATGATTGTTAAACAAAACCTGGTTACTTGGAGTGAGAACGTGCAATGTATCCGTTATCTGATTGGCTTGAGTAGACGGTAGGCAGAGTCCACCTATTTGTGGATTTGTGTGCATGCTTGATGCTAGAAATGTTTCAAAATCCACTAATGGACAGGATGCGATGCACAAATGAACGCCAGGCAGAGTTGTGTTTGTGACATAAAAAACACATTTGTAAAAAATGTCTTTGCAAATCTCATTTGATCTCGCTAAGTAATTTATTTGCGGATCGTAATCCATTTATTAATAATTATGAAACAATTCCAACCCCATATTAGATGGACTGGCGTCCCATTAAGGATGTGTCCCTGTCTCACACCCAGTGTGTTCCTGGGATTCGCTCTGGATCCACCATGACCAGGATAAAGTGCTTACTAAAGGTAAATGAAAATGGATTTTTTTTTTTGTACGCAGAGACTTGCCTTAAAGCTTGGCGAGGGAACAGAGGATAAACACATGCGGTGTCACGTGTAACACAGCAAAATATTTAACCGCAGAAAACATTGTTAGACATGTGCTTTTTGGCCAGTGAAACGTGAGTGTAGAAAATTTCTACCTTCTTACTGCGTTATTGTTCTGCTTTTTGAGCCAGACACTTCTTTTTGAGGACTTTGTGGGCTCTTTGGCTTTCCACAATGCGGGGAGAATTCCCCCAGTATTTAATCTCCACTTTACTCACTGATTCACAGCTGCTTCAGGATCACACACACACACACGTTCCTTCACACTCCTTTCCTTGTGTGTGTGAAACTAGGAATATAGGAAGATAAAGAAAGGTGCAATGTTAATGCAGAATTTCTTATGGATTTAAGGCTTTATTTACATGAACTCACACACAGGTGGATAAAGAGCTGCTTTGAAACCTGAACATGAACACAGGTGTGTTAGAGTTTTAAAGAGAAGAGCAGATTCAGGAGCAGGTGAGGATCTCCTTCTCCTTCTATAACTGGCTTTATACAGAAAAGCTATAAAGGTAAAGATGCTGACTTACTTCTTAAAGTGTATATGATGTGATGTAGATTCAGTGCTCTGATGTTCTGCTGTGTGTGTGTGTGTGTGTGTGTGTGGTTGCAGGTCCGAACCAGATGTGAATATGAACCAAACAGCTGGAGTAACAAACCCATACAGGAGGAGAAGCTCCACAGGAGGGAAGGTGAGTGTATGATGGACGCTGATTTGTAACATGTTCTTGTGGAGGCTGAATATCTGTGTTACACAGTAGCAGTGCTCCAAATACTGCATAAACAACCCCTGGACTCACCACACTTAGAGGATGTTCACCTGGCTTTTTTACTTCTTTTTTTTATACCTGTACCTACTGCACCACGTAGCGTATCTGTAACTACTGCTCCACGTAATGTATCTGTAACTACTGCTCCACGTACCGTATCTGCAACTACTGCTCCACATAACATATCTGTAACTACTGCTCCACGTACCGTATCTGCAACTACTGCTCCACATAACATATCTGTAACTACTGCTCCACGTACCGTATCTGCAACTACTGCTCCACATAACATATCTGTAACTACTGCTCCACGTACCGTATCTGTAACTACTGCTCCACATAACATATCTGTAACTACTGCTCCACGTACCGTACCTGTAACTACTGCTCCACGTAACGTATCTGTAACTACTGCTCCACGTAGCGTATCTGTAACTACTGCTCCATGTACCGTATCTGTAACTACTGCTCCACGTACCGTACCTGTAACTACTGCTCCATGTACCGTACCTGTAACTACTGCTCCACGTAATGTATCTGTAACTACTACTCCACATATCGTACCTGTAACTACTGCTCCATGTACCGTATCTGTAACTACTGCTCCACGTAGCGTATCTGTAACTACTGCTCCACGTACCGTATCTGTAACTACTGCTCCACGTAGCGTATCTGTAACTACTGCTCCACGTACCATACCTGTAACTACTGCTCCACGTACCGTATCTGTAACTACTGCTCCATGTACCGTACCTGTAACTACTGCTCCACGTAATGTATCTGTAACTACTACTCCACATATCGTACCTGTAACTACTGCTCCATGTACCGTATCTGTAACTACTGCTCCACGTAGCGTATCTGTAACTACTGCTCCACGTACCGTATCTGTAACTACTGCTCCACGTAAGCATCTGTAACTACTGCTCCACGTACCATACCTGTAACTACTGCTCCATGTAATGTATCTGTAATACTGCTCCACGTACGTATCTAACTTCTGCTTCATAACATTGTTAACTACTGCTCACGTACCGTATCTGTAACTACTGCTCCACATAACTGTAACTACTGCTCCACGTACCGTACCTGTAACTACTGCTCCACGTAACGTATCTGTAACTACTGCTCCACGTAATGTACCTGTAACTACTGCTCCATGTAACGTATCTGTAACTACTGCTCCACGTACCGTATCTGTAACTACTGCTCCACGTAACGTATCTGTAACTACTGCTCCACGTACCGTATCTGTAACTACTGCTCCACGTAACGTATCTGTAACTACTACTCCACGTATCGTGCCTGTAACTACTGCTCCATGTACCGTATCTGTAACTACTGTTCCATGTACCGTATCTGTAACTACTGCTCCACGTAACGTATCTGTAACTACTGCTCCACGTACCATAACTGTAACTACTGCTCCATATGTGCATCTGTAACTACTGCTCCGCATGTACCATATAACTTACTGCTCCATGTAATGTATCTGTAACTACTGCTCCACGTAACGTATCTGTAACTACTGCTCCACGTAACGTATCTGTAACTACTGCTCCACGTAGCGTATCTGTAACTACTGCTCCATGTACCGTATCTGTAACTACTGCTCCACGTAGCGTATCTGTAACTACTGCTCCACGTACCATACCTGTAACTACTGCTCCATGTAATGTATCTGTAACTACTGCTCCACGTACCGTATCTGCAACTACTGCTCCACATAACATATCTGTAACTACTGCTCCACGTACCGTATCTGTAACTACTGCTCCACATAACATATCTGTAACTACTGCTCCACGTACCGTACCTGTAACTACTGCTCCACGTAACGTATCTGTAACTACTGCTCCACGTAATGTACCTGTAACTACTGCTCCAAGTAACGTATCTGTACCTACTGCTCCACGTAATGTACCTGTAACTACTGCTCCACGTAACGTATCTGTAACTACTGCTCCACGTAATGTACCTGTAACTACTGCTCCACGTAACGTATCTGTACCTACTGCTCCACGTAATGTACCTGTAACTACTGCTCCACGTAACGTATCTGTAACTACTGCTCCACGTAATGTACCTGTAACTACTGCTCCACGTAACGTATCTGTAACTACTGCTCCACGTAATGTACCTGTAACTACTGCTCCACGTAACGTATCTGTAACTACTGCTCCACGTAATGTACCTGTAACTACTGCTCCACGTAACGTATCTGTAACTACTACTCCACGTATCGTACCTGTAACTACTGCTCCATGTACCGTATCTGTAACTACTGTTCCATGTACCGTATCTGTAACTACTGCTCCACGTAGCGTATCTGTAACTACTGCTCCACGTACCATACCTGTAACTACTGCTCCACGTACCATACCTGTAACTACTGCTCCATGTAATGTATCTGTAACTACTGCTCCACGTACCATACCTGTAACTACTGCTCCATGTAATGTATCTGTAACTACTGCTCCACGTAACGTATCTGTAACTACTACTCCACGTATCGTGCCTGTAACTACTGCTCCACATAACATATCTGTAACTACTGCTCCACGTACCGTACCTGTAACTACTGTTCCACGTAACGTATCTGTACCTACTGCTCCACGTAATGTACATGTAACTACTGCTCCACGTAGCATCTGTAACTACTGCTCACGTGATACCTGTAACTACTGCTCCAAGTAACGTATCTGTACCTACTGCTCCACGTAATGTACCTGTAACTACTGCTCCACGTAACGTATCTGTACCTACTGCTCCACGTAATGTACCTGTAACTACTGCTCCACGTAACGTATCTGTAACTACTACTCCACGTATCGTGCCTGTAACTACTGCTCCATGTACCGTATCTGTAACTACTGTTCCATGTACCGTATCTGTAACTACTGCTCCACGTAGCGTATCTGTAACTACTGCTCCACGTACCATACCTGTAACTACTGCTCCATGTAATGTATCTGTAACTACTGCTCCACGTACCATACCTGTAACTACTGCTCCATGTAATGTATCTGTAACTACTGCTCCACGTACGTACCTGTAACTACTGCTCCACGTAACGTATCTGTAACTACTGTTCCATGTAACATATCTGTACCTACTGCTCCACGTAACGTATCTGTAACTACTGCTCCATGTAATGTACCTGTAACTACTGCTCCACGTACCGTATCTGTAACTATTGCTCCATGTAACGTATCTGTTACTACTGCTCCACATAACGTATCTGTACCTACTGCTCCACGTATCGTACCTGTAACTACTGCTCCACGTAACGTATCTGTAACTACTGCTCCATGTAATGTACCTGTAACTACTGCTCCACATAACGTATCTGTAACTACTGCTCCACGTAACGTATCTGTAACTACTGCTCCACGTACCGTATCTGTAACTACTGCTCCACGTAATGTATCTGTAACTACTGCTCCATGTACCGTATCTGTAACTACTGCTCCACGTACCGTATCTGTAACTACTGCTCCACGTACCATACCTGTAACTACTGCTCCATGTAATGTACCTGTAACTACTGCTCCACGAACCGTATCTGTAACTACTGCTCCACGTAATGTATCTGTAACTACTGCTCCACATAACATATCTGTAACTACTGCTCCACGTAACGTATCTGTAACTACTGCTCCACGTACCGTATCTGTAACTACTGCTCCACGTAATGTATCTGTAACTACTGCTCCACGTAACATATCTGTAACTACTGCTCCACGTAACGTATCTGTAACTACTGCTCCACGTAACGTATCTGTACCTACTGCTCCACGTAATGTACCTGTAACTACTGTTCCAAGTAACGTATCTGTAACTACTGCTCGCATGCGTATCTGTAACTACTGCTCCACGTAACGTATCTGTACCTACTGCTCCATGTGTACCTGTAACTACTGCTCCAAGTAATCTGTAACTACTGCTCACATGTGTACCTGTAACTACTGCTCAGGTAACGTATTGTAACTACTACTCCACGTATCGTACCTGTAACTACTGCTCCATGTACCGTGTCAACTACTGCTCACGTGCGTATCTGTAACTACTGCTCCATGTACCGCATCTGTAACTACTGCTCACGTATGCGTATCTGTAACTACTGCTCCACATACCATACCTGTAACTACTGCTCTCCGCATGTAATGTATCTGTAACTACTGCTCACGATCGCGTATCTGTAACTACTGCTCCACATAACATATCTGTAACTACTGCTCCACGTACCGTATCTGTAACTACTGCTCCACGTAACGTATCTGTAACTACTGCTCCACGTACCGTACCTGTAACTACTGCTCCACGTAACGTATCTGTAACTACTGCTCCACGTAATGTACCTGTAACTACTGCTCCAAGTAACGTATCTGTAACTACTGCTCCACGTACCGTATCTGTAACTACTGCTCCACGTAACGTATCTGTACCTACTGCTCCACGTAACGTACCTGTAACTACTGCTCCACGTAACGTATCTGTAACTACTACTCCACGTGACGTGCCTGTAACTACTGCTCCGTATTACCGTATCTGTAACTACTGCTGTCCATGTACCGTATCTGTAACTACTGCTCCACGTAGCGTATCTGTAACTACTGCTCCACGTACCATACCTGTAACTACTGCTCCATGTAATGTATCTGTAACTACTGCTCCACGTACCATACCTGTAACTACTGCTCCATGTAATGTATCTGTAACTACTGCTCCACGTACGTACCTGTAACTACTGCTCCACGTAACGTATCTGTAACTACTGTTCCACGTAACATATCTGTACCTACTGCTCCACGTAACGTATCTGTAACTACTGCTCCACGTAATGTGCCAACTGCTGCGCCCGCTATCTGTAACTACTCCATGTAATGTACCTGTAACTACTGCTCCACGTAACGTATCTGTAACTACTGCTCCACGTAATGTACCTGTAACTACTGCTCCACATAACGTATCTGTACCTACTGCTCCACGTATCGTACCTGTAACTACTGCTCCACGTAACGTATCTGTAACTACTGCTCCACGTACCGTATCTGTAACTACTGCTCCACGTAGCGTATCTGTAACTACTGCTCCATGTACCGTATCTGTAACTACTGCTCCACGTACCGTATCTGTAACTACTGCTCCACGTACCGTATCTGTAACTACTGCTCCACGTACCGTATCTGTAACTACTGCTCCACGTACGCGTATCTGTACCTACTGCTCCACGTAACGTACCTGTAACTACTGCTCCACGTAACGTATCTGTAACTACTGCTCCACGTAACGTATCTGTACCTACTGCTCCACGTATCGTACCTGTAACTACTGCTCCACGTAACGTATCTGTAACTACTCCTCCATGTACCGTACCTGTAATTACTTCTCCACATAATGTATCTGTACCTACTCCTCCACGTAACATATCTGTACCTACTGCTCCACGTACCGTACCTGTAACTACTGCTCCACGCAATGTACATGTAACTACTGCTCCACGTACCGTATCTGTAACTACTGCTCCACGCAATGTACATGTAACTACTGCTCCACCTACCGTACCTGTAACTACTGCTCCACGTAATGTATCTGTAACTACTGCTCTACGTATTGTACCTATAACTACTGCTCCAGCGTAACATATCTGTTACCCCTGTGAAACAGGAAGTCATGGTTAAACAATTTCCTGTTCCTAGTCACCCAGGTGTATTAAAAAATGTCAAATATCAGTGGGAATATACTTCACATATATTTTTCTCACATGGACTCACAGGGGTGCCAATAATTGTTGCACACCCACATTTAACAACTATATATTTTTTTGGATAAACCTCTGTTGTGTTTGCAATTGTTTGATATCCATTAGAGCAGAGTATTTTGTGAATTATTTGACTAAAAGTGTGTGTGTGTGAGCTGTGTGTGTGTGTGTGTGTGTGAACTGTGTGTGAGCTGTGTGTGTGTGTGGTGTGTGTGTGTGCGCGAGCTGTGTGTGTGTGTGCGAGCTGTGTGTGTTGTGTGTGTGTGGGGCTGTTTGTGTGTGTGAGCATGTGTGTGAGGTTTGTGTGAGAGCTGTGTGTTGAGCTGTGTGTGTGTGTGAGCTGTGTGTATGTGTGTGAGCTGTGTGTGTGCGAGCTGTGTTTGTGTCAGAGAGCTGTGTGTGTGTGAGCTGTGTGTGTGTGAGAGCTGTGTGTGTGAAATGTGTGTGTGAGCTGTGTGTGTGTGTGAGCTGTGTGTATGTGTGTGAGCTGTGTGTGTGTGAGCTGTGTGTGTGTGTGAGCTGTGTGTGTGTGAGCTGTGTGTGTGTGAGCTGTGTGTGTGTGAACTGTGTGTGTGTGAAATGTGTGTGTGTGATCTGTGTGTGTGTGTGAGCTGTGTGTGTGTGTGAGCTTTGTGTGTGTGAGCTGTGTGTGTGTGTGTGAACTGTGTGTGTGTGAGCTGTGTGTGTGTGAGCTGTGTGTGTGTGTGAACTGTGTGTGTGTGTGTTTGTGTGTGAGCTGTGTGTGTGTGAGCTGTGTGTGTGTGTGAACTGTGTTGTGTGTGTGAGCTGTTGTGTGTGTGAGCTGTGTTTGTGTGTGTGTGAACTGTGTGTGTGTGTGAGCTGTGTGTGTGAACTGTGTGTGTGTGAACTGTGTGTGTGTGAGCTGTGTGTGTGTGAGCGGTGTGTGTGTGAACTGTGTGTGTGTGAACTGTGTGTGTGTGAGGCGTGTGTGTGTGTGAGCTGTGTGTGTGTGAACTGTGTGTGTGTGTGAGCTGTGTGTGTGTGAGCTGTGTGTGTGTGTGAGCTGTGTGTGTGTGAGCTGTGTGTGTGTGTGAACTGTGTGTGTGTGAGCTGTGTGTGTGTGAGCTGTGTGTGTGTGAGCTGTGTGTGTGTGTGAGCTGTGTGTGTGTGAGCTGTGTGTGTGTGAGCTGTGTGAATAGTTTTGTATTTGGATTTAAACCAGAAGTGGGTGTGGCCTAAACCAGAAGTGCTTTCTATATGTCTGTATTTCTGTACTGATTTCATCTCCTTCCTGGTTCAAGCGTCTAATTCCGACAAACCCAGTACAAACTCGGGGGTCCACCAGATTTCGACAGATTTTATTTTAGGAGCTGACGCACTCGGACCACTAGAGGTCTCTGTTGATATGTTCATGCTGATGTTTAACTTCTGCTCACGCCGAGTCTCCTATGAACACGCTCAGTCCTGTTTGTCTTTCCTCTTCTGCTCCTGTATACTGTGATGATCTGCATTTCTGTCAAGCTGCTCATATTGTTGACCTGAAGCTCGTCTCTTTCATGCTAGTCATAGGAGTTCCTCGACTATTCATTTTTACTACTTGTCCAATCATTCATAAAAGTATCATTTTACTTTTCCTTTAGCTAAAGCAATAACTGATTCAGAGTGCGGCTGTTTTTAGACTGTTCATTTTATTGCAGCTAAATACTCATAAACCACAGCAAACCGGACTCCCCCTAATCACAGTCTACAAATAGTTTACACTGGTAACAATGCAAAGAAATGAATAGCTCTTATACCTGTGCAGTAAAATAATAATAAATCTGTGTATAATCTTGTAGTATTTAAAGATGTACCACGTGCATGAGCTGGAGGCTCCTCTATCCTGGAACTGAGAGTGCGCAGCATGGAAGCTCGTGTCCGTCATCAGAGCCCTCCTTATGCCGTAATGAGTGGATGTGATGTCTGCAGCAGGATTTGGGAGATTTTGCAGCCATGTTCAACTCCAGCTTTATTAGCATCTGGAAATGAGTCCGGATCTGCGTCTTTGAGCCGGGATACAGTGGCTGATCCGACTCTAATCTGACTAAGCGGGATCGGATAGTGATGCGCGACCCCCGGTTCAGAATGTGCACGGACACACTCGCGCTTCATACAGAAGTGACAGTGGTCCATTAAAGCAGAAGTTCTCAAACTTTTGTAACTAGAGCCCCCAAAAGCCTCTCCAATCATGTGGCACAACCCCCTTATAAACACCCCCCCCCCCACCCCCGACGTCTTCTGCTATCCTTACTGTCTATCTTGCAGTTTATTTCCACCACAACAACGATTACCAAATCTATTACTCAACTAGTCTGTGTATTATGTGTACAAGACTCTCCATATTGGTGGATTAAGCTCTGAACATTATATCTGTTGTGTGTTTAAAAACATGTCTTCCTTCTGACAGTCGTCATGCTTCCGGTCCACGTCCGATCACACACCGATAGAGGCAGGTTTTGTGTCTGGTGGACATAAATGGTTTTGACGGATCAGGTGTGTCAGGTGTATTATTTTGAGCTGAGATCTGAAAACAAAGCATAACCAGAATCTGGTTCGGAGACTCAACAGAACAGAGACGCTAGCGTACCGTAGAACTTTCCTGACAAGGTTGTGAACATTTACCGAAAGTCTGTGCACATCATCTCTCACATGCAGACTCCCAGGAGCTTCGGTGTTTTTAAACTGAGGAGAGTATTTGTGCTCTAATGATGTTGTGGTGCGTCATTTCATGCTCCTTCGGCAAGTATACAACGTCCCTGACAGCAGATTGCATCATGATTACCGCGGATTTCATCGAGTGTGTAAAAGCAGGAAGAGGAACGTTAATGCCTGGAGCTTTTGTTTCTCTTCGGTGACAGTATGCGCTGTGGAGATGCAGAAGGTGAGCGGTGTGTGTGTGTGTGTGTGTGTGTGTGTGTTGGGGAGGCTGGGTATGTTTTAATGGGACATGATAGGAATGTCTGACAGTTTTAACTGACGTTTCACAGATCCTCGTTTTTTCTCTCCGGGTTTTTGGTTACAGGAATTGAGGCGTAGCGCAGCATTAATTAGCTGCATTGATATTTACGTCAGTGGAAGCTCCTCACAAGGACAAGACAAGACAAATGTTGGTGTGAGTATAACGTAGGATAATCATGTGTTTATATATAAAAGGCCTCAAGCGTCGATCTCCATTCAGTACATATTTATTAGTAAAGTTGAAGTTTGGAGACGTCTTGCAGAATCTGCAAAATGTTAATAATTAAAAATAAATAAATAAGACGGATCCTGTTCACCAGTTTACACACCCCAGCCCCCCATCCCCCCTGGTTCTTAATGTATCGTGTCACCTTCTTGAGCGTCAATGAACGTTTGCACCTCTTGTAATAGTCGTGTACGAGTCCCTCGGTCATCCTCAGTGTGAAAAGATAGATCTCGACATCACATAGCTACTGAAAGAACTCAAATATGTAGAAGATGCTGGACAAGTAAAGAATGTGCAGGACCTGGAGGATTTTTCTGAAGAACAGTGGACAGTTGAACTTCTCAGGATAAACAAGGGACTCGTGACAAAACATACAAACACAGTCGCTGATCATCCAGGGAATGACACACAGTATTAATAATCAAGCGTGTGTAAACTTTTGAACTGGTTTGTTTGTGTACATTCAGTTTTTATGGACTATATGTAAACATGTGTTGTGTGAAATAGCTTATTCAGGGAAAGACTAAATAAATAAATAAAAAAAACCCTGTAATTTTTATGATCCCTCTTATTTATTTTGAATGGTTAACCTTTTGCAGATTCTTGCAAGCCGTATGTAAACTTATGACCTCAACCGTATATAGCTCACTATTACAATAATAAGCATAGAGATCTTTGTGGAATGTACCGTAAACGAATCCATTAATTACAGAACCTGCGTTAGCCAACAGGAAAGAAGTGTACTCTCTGAAGTGTGCCAGCTATCGATCACGTCCTCCATCATTATTATTCCTCCAGTCCATTCTAATCGACATTTATCACTCGGTTCCCCACACTCGAGTGCATGTAGATGATAATTGATCTTTGAACTGTGTCTGTGTGTGTGTGTGTGTGTGTGTGTGTGTGTATCTGGAAGTATGCCCTACCGTCTACCTAATTAATACGTTTTAAATGTCTCCTATTCATTATCTAGATCTTTAACCACACGCGATCAGGAAGCAGAGAAGCTCATTTGGAGTGTAAGATGGGTATACGGAGTCACCTGTAATCAATCTGTCACAGGGCAGCATGCGCACACACACACACACACACACACACACTTTCACAAACTGACTCACACCTAGGGGCAATTTAGCAAGGCCACTCCACCTTCCCGCATGCTTGTGGGAGGAAGGAGGAAACCGGAGAACCCAGAGGAAATGGTTTATAAACGCAGGTGAAAAAAGCTGTGAAGAGATAAAATTAAACTATTACCACCCCAGAGGTGATTATTTATCAATACAGTACTATTAAATCATCTAAACTAACGTTACAAAGCACTACCATCACACTGGCGCACTATACAATAAGCAAAAAAACAAAACCAACCATTACACTTAATTCTTTGCATTTTAACACCCACACCGCGCCCCCTTCTATTTTTTCAAATGTTACATCAGTGAAAAATCTCAACTACATACGTTTTTTGTTTTCTGTTTACGCGGAGCACCCCCGTCCCCGTGAAGGAGCTGTTACTATAGAAACGATAACGTATTAGAATGAGCAAATTAATATAATCCTGTGATTCGCAGCTGCGCTACTGCTACTGTCAGGGCCGCTGTTCTAGAAAATTAATCAACACCTTCTGGCCAATCAGAATCCAGAATTTCCGAGTCGATAATAAACTCTTACCACTGGAATATACAGTAAATAGGTAGGAGTGTTCTGTAGTGTGGAGATGGACATAGTCTTTTGCTATAACTCAGTGCTTTACTGTACAATAACTACAGGAACTACACTATTTAGCATGTTTTTACTTGTTACTTGTTACCTTTCACTAAGCAGCGTTACACAGAGCTTAGCGTTGGCTTCGTATCTGTCCTAGAAACAGCTTCGTATATATGCTCTGAGGTGTTTTTTCTGCTGTGAAAACACGCTGTAATATCTGAAGCGATATTCAGACGGAGACGGTGGCGAGACAGTGCTGGGTGCTTAAGGACAGGAGCCTTATACAGTAAAAACCAGACACGTGATTAAAACCGCTCGTTTTTCATAATGACAATTGCTAAATTTTTGTATCATGGTTGTCATGTCAGGGTTTTGGGATTGTTATTTTCTCCCGTTTACAGTTGTTTTTCTCATTCTTATTTTCCCCACAGCGTTTCGACTGTTTTCCTTCTTGCACAGCACTTTAACCACTTCATTTCTCCATCACGGGATACGTCTTTTTTGACGTGAAATATTAAAAAACACAACAGCAACTAGTTTTTTTTTTATTAAACCCTGGAGTATCAAATTATTTTAGTAGCTTTATTCTACAGATGAAACCTTAATACATCTAGCCTTATTGAGTAAAAATCCTCATAGCTCTGATTTCAATCCTACCGTGAATCTTTCTCTTAAAATTAATTCTGTTGAATTGAAAATTGAATGCAAATCTAGCACATGCGGGCAGCAATTTTTTAAATTGTTTATCATCTAAATCAAAACTGATTAATGCTGTGGAGTGTAACGTGAGGCAGACACGCAGCCATACGAACCTTCACACGACCACGCAGCTCGTATCTGTGCTGCGTTTGCTCTGTATTTGAGACTGTGTTTCCATTTCTTTCTCTCTCTCTCTCTTTTTCTCTGTCTCTCTCGCTCTCGCTGTCTCCTGTATCAGCTCCTGCAGACTGAAAAACAGAAAAGAACAGAACAAATGCTCCACTTCATGCAATCATTTTTCACTTTGCACAGAAAGCGAGAGCAGGAGAAAATAATGAATCTGGGTGGGAAATAACGAGACCTGCCATTAGAGCCGAGCAATCAGATTAATATTTGCATGTGCTAGAGCGCAACACAGTAGACTGTCTTTTTAAAAAGGTGATAATCAATATTTCATAACCTTTTGCTCGATATGCAGATCAGGACAAACGCTGGACAATCCGGGAACCTGTGTAGAATAGAGCAGGTTATGTACCGTAGGTTTTGTGTTATCAAGCACAAGTGGACTGCATGTGTAATGGTTTAATCATACACCTCAGCACAGTTTACACCCACTGCTGTGTTCATTATCTAGTGTAATTATATTTCATATTTCTGAAGAGATCGCGGTCAGCAGGTCAGCTATGAAACTGATTTGTGAAAAACTCCACACTGAAGAACATTAAATATGATATTATATTATATTGTTATTCAGCAGCGATCAACTTCTTGTCTTGAAATAAAACATAGCTTGCCATGTTTCAGAGAAACCATACTATACGAATTATAGTATAGTATGGTTTCTCTGAACATAGTATAGTGTATAGTATAGCATAGTATGATAGTATTACTATACTCTATACATTATACACTGTACTATACATTATATTATACTATACTATACACTATATTATACACTATACTATACATTATATTATACTAAACATTATATTATACACTATACTGTACATTATATTATACTATACTATACATTATACTATACATTATATTATGCTATACTATACACTATACTATACATTATATTATACTAAACATTATATTATACATACTGTACATTATATTATACTATACTATACATTATACTATACATTATATTATGCTATACTATACACTATACTATACATTATATTATACTAAACATTATATTATACACTATACTGTACATTATATTATACTATACTATACACTATACTATACACCATACTATACTAAACACTATATTATTGAACCCCCGACCATCTGATCAGTAACCCCGAGCCTTAACTGTTGAGCCACCACGGCCCTTATGCATACAATACTGAGATTTAAAATAAAATTGACAAATGATATGGTGCAGTGTTCTGGGCATTGTATATATTCCCTCTGTTTGTTTTTATAATGGGAAGAAAGTTAAGAAAGCACAAATAAAGAAAAAAAAAACCCAGCAGTGTTTTCTCTCCTCGTATAACCTGTCTTGGTTCGCTGAGTATTTACTCACGCTTCAGCCGTGAGCAAGCAGTCAGCTCTGAGCTCAGCAGGGTTGTATGTCTGTGCGCAGGTAGAATAATGAGTTTACACTAAACAAATATTGCCTTGTGCCTCAGTCTCAGTCTGTGAGTGCTCACAGTAGTTTAGTGGGGCTGATATCAGGAACACTGTGTCAATGAAACAAATGTAGCAGTGAAGCAAAGTAGACCCCACACCAGAGCTGCCAGTAATTGCTTTTGGGTTTTGTCTCAGGAGTCCTTTAAGTTTGAAAGAAACATTGCATTGCAGACTTTAAATTTAACGAGCTTTATGTGCATTACGAGCATCTTTAAGGACGTATACTTTAGGTGCACAATAGCAAGTGACAAACTGATATCATGAGATTTAACTTTTTTTTTTTTTTTTTTACCAGAGGCCGAAAAACCAGAACTTTCACCTGTTTTGGGTGTGCCTATATTCGGCATTGAATTTTTTTGTGATGTCACAGTAGTGCTTAATGGCTCAGGCATTTAGAAATTTGCAGTTTTTCACAAGTACGTTTTTTTTTAACCTCGCCTACTAGGTTTTGTAATTTTAATCATTTTATTGTGGCAGTTGTATGCAGGGATTAACTATCAAAAAGCTTTAGCTCTGTTTACACTAGTGCGGTTTCATTTTAAAATGAAAACGATCCTCGTCCACACTAGTGTTTCAGAAACAATCTCCGTCCACACTACACGACTGAAAACGCATGTCACATGACCATTCATGCACACTGGGCATGCGCATACAAGTGTAAACAGGAAGTTGGTTGCTAGTCCAAACCGGTGCTCCGTGTAGGGATTACTCCGCTGGAAATGAGATTTATTGCGATTGCTCTAATTGTAGCTCGTCACTTGCGCATGTAGCAGCTGCAGTATTATAAAATACAGAATTTAACTGCACAATGGCTGGTAAGAATGACGACAAAACCAAAAAAGCTTGCAGTTCACTCTCTGTGTTGTGTATATACGATCGAGGTAGCGTAACGGTCATATGGTAGCAGCTTGACGAATCAGGGAAGGATACACGACGATCCAGAAGACCCAACCAGGGGGCGAATGTGGGTGAAGCCACACCTTCGTTTTCAAAAGTCTTCGTTTTGGTCTGTTTACACTGAAATATGAGGCCGGGGATTTCAAACTAAACCGTTTCCGAAAGTCACCCGTAACAATGGTTATGCATTTTAAAACAAAAACGCACTAGTGTAAACAGGACCTTAGTTGTGCTGTCTGTTTTATCTGTGTACCACTGTTATTGTGGAGAAGTGTCAATTGTTTGTCCAGCAGAAGGCTGACGAAGAGTCACGATAATCTACACACAGAAACCCAACAGTGTCCTGCGCTCATCTTATAACAGACTCGCAGCGATAAAATAATTAATTGGCTTATACTAATTGAAAATGTCCAATAAGACGATTTCCATTCCGCTGGCAGAATGGCACGCCAATGTACCGTGAGAAAGTGTTCCTCAATTCTATGCAAATTAGATACGATTCTGTGAGGCAACAAATGCAAACGTTTGGCTCGAATGGTTCCTCAGACCAGGCGAGTGTGGTCTGACGTTTCTTCGGTTCCACGCTCTCTTTAGTTCCAAATTCCCATTTACTGTTTGGAAGAAAAACTTATAACCATGCTTTCGTCTGGTCTTCGTACCTATCGTTAAATGTATGTAGAGGTATTACGAAGAAAAATAAAGTGTGGAAGGAAGTAGCTCAATTTGTAGTGTGCACGTAGCACTAAGCTTCGCTAGTACGAAAGCTAGTATGAACATCAACATATCAGCAAACTAATGATTGTTTTATTTGTGTTCATATTTGTGTATTTTTGTTGAACTCTTTAGCTTTAGACTATACATTTCGGCTACTACCATTTCTCATTGAAACTTAAAAATAAAAAGATTAGACAGTACACGCCCACAAGTGAGGAAGGATAAGTGGTACAAGCAGCAACCTGTCACCTGCTAGGGTACGACACCAGGGTGCTTCGGAGTTACTGATTTCTAGGTTGTGTAAAAGTTGAACTTTTGTAATTGGAGTCTAATCTGCTGTTGTTTGAGATTCAGAACATGTGATGCACAGAAGTATGAAATTGTGTAGTGAGGGATTTAAAAGCATTACAGCCCCTCCTACCGGTTTGACAGAAATTCAGATGATTATAAAACTTTAGCAAAGGGCAAGACCTCCTGAATCTTTTTAACTCTGAACTTAAAACTTGCACAAAATACAGTACCAATTAGCAGAGAATTGAGAGCAAGAGAGAATGAGAGAGAGAGAGAGACAGAGAGAGAGAGAGATAATCGCTCCTTCTGTAGAAGTTTAATGTTGATTTTACTGAGTGATGCTCATTATCCCATCACTTACTCATAACACTGAGTGGAATTGTGTTTCATAGCCTGACCTGTGTGCTCTGAATGTTGACGCTGTAGAAGATGATGATAATGATGATGAGAGACAGATGGAGGAATTAGGGATTGACATTATGGAAATGTAATGTTTCTGAATAAGGGACATTTATTGAGTGAAATCTGTAGCAATGTCACTCAGATGGAACAGCAGAAGATGGAGGGGAAATAATTTAAATATAAGATGTGCCTCCAAGCTAAAAGTTTATGACCCCACAGTGAGGAGAGTGTGTGGAGTCGTACATAGAGGCATATTTTCTCCCAGCATCTGTGTACAACTGAATAAAATTGAGTGACTCAGCACACTCAGACGTGAGCACTAACTCATCACATCTTTTATAAAAACCTAGGGGTACAATGTTGCCAATGCAAAAATGTCACAATACTATACTATAAAACATGATATTGATTGGAGTTTTATTCCTCTTATACCACAATCTGTCAATGCTAACATTAAATCTTTTATAAACATTATAATTTCCATCCATTTAAAGTTATATTTACTGTTGTAGAATGTCTGCAGATCAACTAAATGTCTGTTGATCTTACATACTGTATAATATAGCAGCGATACACAGTCATTAACTCATCAGCATCTCTATTTTCTTAAAGTTAATCGGACAAAAACTCAAATTCAGCTTGGCAAGTTACACTATCCAAAACTATACTATACATTATATTATACTACACACTATCTTATACTATACTATACATTATATTATACTATACACTATACTATACACTATATTATACTATACACTATATTATGCTATACTATACATTATATTATACTACACACTATCTTATACTATATTATACATTATATTATACTACACACTATCTTATACTATACTATACATTATATTATACTATACACTACACTATACACTATATTATACTATACACTATATTATACTATACTATACACTATATTATACTATACTGTACATTACATTATACTACACACTATCTTATACTATACATTATATTATACTACACACTATCTTATACTATACTATACATTATATTATACTACACACTATCTTATACTATATTATACATTATATTATACTACACACTATCTTATACTATACTATACATTATATTATACTATACACTACACTATACATTATACTATACTATACACTATATTATACTATACTATACATTATATTATACTACACACTATCTTACACTATACATTATATTATACTATACACTACACTATACATTATACTATACTATACACTATATTATACTATACTATACATTATATTATACTACACACTATCTTATACTATACTATACATTATATTATACTATACACTATACTATACACTATATTATACTATACTATACATTATCTTATACTACACACTATCTTATACTATACTATACATTATATTATACTATACACTACACTATACATTATACTATACTATACACTATATTATACTATACTATACATTATATTATACTACACACTATCTTATACTATACTATACATTATATTATACTATACACTATACTATACACTATATTATACTATACTATACATTATCTTATACTACACACTATCTTATACTATACTATACATTATATTATACTATACTATACATTATATTATACTATACACTACACTATACATTATACTATACTATACACTATATTATACTATACTATACATTATATTATACTACACACTATCTTATACTATACTATACATTATATTATACTATACACTACACTATACATTATACTATACTATACACTATATTATACTATACTATACATTATATTATACTACACACTATCTTATACTATACTATACATTATATTATACTATACACTATACTATACACTATATTATACTATACTATACATTATATTATACTACACACTATCTTATACTATACTATACATTATATTATACTATACACTACACTATACATTATACTATATTATTGTCACGCCACGGCCGCTAGAGGCCGCTGGGGCGCAGTTTAGACGGGCGCGCGCAGGCGTGGTTAGTCTGCACGTGAGCGCGATCTTACGGCAGGTGTTGGTGTTTAGTTTGATTACCTGCCTTATTTAGGTACCTGTGTTTCCAGAGCACGTCGCTCGTGATTGTGATTGTGTGTGTGTGTGTGTGTGTGTGTGTGTGTGTGTGTGTGTGTGTGTGTGTGTGTGTGTGTGTGTGTGTGTGTGTGTGTGTGTGTGTGTGTGTGTGTGTGTGCGTGCGTGCGTGCGTGCGCGCCCATAAGCCCAATGCTTATGTAATGGCTCTAATAGATTTCCCCTCTTTTCTCAGCTTCATAATGGCTTGCTTTTCTGCCATAGACAGCTCTCTGATCTTAATGTCGGTTTATCCTTTTTAAGAACCAATGCAGTCTTCACAGGTGAAACCCCATGCTCAAACCACACTTTAAAACCAGATAGTTCATTTACCCAAAAAATTTGAGGAAACTAATTCCCTAAAAATCTTTACGTTGATAGATCAATTTCTTTAAGCCAAATACACTTAAATATAACAAGTTTGAGTTAAACTTTTGATGTATTTAAGTGTATTTGGCTTAAAGAAATTGATTTACCAACTTAAAATTTTTGAGGTAATTAGTTTCCTCAATTTTTTTGAGTTAAATGAACCTATCCAGTTTTACAGTGCACGAGTAGACATTCAGAGCTATTAATTCTTTAAACAATCAATTTAATAGAGCACACCTAGGCAACAAGAAACATCAGTCACATGTTCTAATAATTTTGATCACTTGAAAAAATGAGTGTTTCAGACAAAAGGTGCCATGTTCTAAGTTAACACATCTACAGTATCGCACCAAAGTGAGTACACCCCTCACATTTTTGTAAATATTTGATATCTTTTCATGTGAAACACTGAAGAAATGACACTTTGCTACAATGTAAAGTAGTGAGTGTACAGCTTGTGTTACAGTGTAAATTCCCCTCAAGTCCCCTCAAAATAAGTCAATACACAGCCATTAATGTCTAAACCGCTGGGAACAAAGTTAGTATACCCCTAAGTGAAAATCTCCAAATTGGGCCCAATTAGCCATTTCCCCCTCACCGGTGTCATGTGACTTGTTAGTGTTACATGGTCTCAGGTGTGAATGGGGAGCAGGTGTGTTAAATTTGGTGTCATCGCTCTCACACTCCCTCATACTGTTCACTGCAAGTTCAAAATGGCACCTCATGGAAAAGAACTCTCTGTGGATCTGAAAAATGGAATTGTTGCTCTACATAAATATGGCCTAGGCTATAAGAAGATTGCCAAGACCCTGAAACTGAGCTGCAGCATGGTGGCCAAGACAATACAGCGGATTAACAGGACAGGTTCCACTCAGAACAGGCCTCGCCATGGTCGACCAAAGAAGTTGAGTGCACGTGCTCAGCATCATATCCAGAGGTTGATTTTGGGAAATAGACATATGAGTTCTGCCAACATTGCTGCAGAGGTTAAAGGGGTGGGGGGTCAGCCTGTCAGTGCTCAGACCATACACCGCACACTGCATGTCTCCAGACCTAAACCCTATGGAGCATCTGTGGGGCATCGTCAAAGGGAAGGTGGAGGAGCACAAGGTCTCGAACATCCACCAGCTCCGTGATGTCATCATGGAGGAGTGGAAGAGGACTCCAGTGGAAACCTGTGAAGCTCTGGTGAACTCCATGCCCAAGAGGGTTAAGGCAGCGCTGGAAAATAATGGTGGCCACACAAAATATTGACAGTTTGGGCCCAATTTGGACATTTTCACTTAGGGGTGTACTTACTTTTGTTGTCAGCGGTTTAGACATTAATGTCTTTGTGTTAAGTTATTTTGAGGGGACAGCAAATTTACACTGTTACACAAGCTGTACACTCACTACTTTACATTGTAGCAAAGTGTCATTTCTTCAGTGTTGTCTCATGAAAAGATATCATCAAATATTTACAAAAATGTGAAGGGGTGTACTCACTCTTGTGAGATACTGTGTATTTAAGCAGGAAATTAAAGCTGAAATTCTGATCTATTGTCTCATTAATTTTTTTTAATTATCTCAAATTCAGATGTTTTCAGTGGATAGAAAAGCAAAATAATTGGTCTTGTCCTTCCAATACTCTAGGTGTGGTATAACCTAATGTCTGGTTTATTATCATGCTTAGAAAGGAACACATAATTACAGACACAAAGTGATTTATAAACTTATATACTGTAGTTTAAGATGAACTTTACTGTGCACAAACATTTGCTCTTGAAACTTCTTGTACACACTTTAAAAGCTCTATACGACACTTTACAAACCAAGCTTTGCGCTCTAATTAGTAAATGCATTACCTCAAAAAGGTGCCGGTACGGGATATGATGTACGATTGTCTGGGATTTTATTTCCTCTAAAAAGATTTTCCAAAAAAGTGAAAGGATTAATCTAATCCACCTGATGGAGCCAAGCGAAATGTGCAGCTGTTCAAAAATGTTTCTGAATATCTGAGCCAGAGGTGAAAAATAATGAATAGCCCTGCACTCAGGTAGAGTAAAGCTCCAAGAGGTGCATTTAGCAAATTTATAAAGCTGAAAAAGTTAGCCTTCTTGATGTCATGCTTGTCTTCTGGGTGACAGTTATACAAACAGGAAGCTGGTCCTCGATCTGAGACGTGATGAATGTGCACCCCTGAGCAGAGTTGCTCACCTGACACACTCAATTAATTATGCGCTTTCAGAGAAGAGCTTGTTTTGTCTCGTTTTATTTTACACGACACGACTAGGATTTTAAACGTGATGTATGTCCTGTGATTTACTGTACTGCTGGGAATATTTCCTCATTTTATGTAGTATATATTCATACGGAAACCAAATAATCCTTAACAAATTCAGCACCACAGAGTTTGTGTGTATGTATGTGTGTGTATATATATACACCTCATATATATATATATATATATATATATATATATATATATATATATATATATATATATATATATATATATATATAATATATATATATTTATATATATATATATTTATATATATATATTCATTCCCAACACAGCAGGAAGAACTCAGTGACATTTAATTTAGTACCCGAGTGACAGTGAAACACTCTGATTGATCGATACCATCTCGTTTGTAAAAGGTTTGACAGTGTGTTGCAGGGAAAGACATATTTCAGCTCCTCCCCTGATATTTTCCACCAAAAAGGTCAACGTGTCACTTTATCAAAAATTAGAGCGCCGTGTGACTGCTAACCTGCGCCAAACTGAAGATCTCTTAGCTTCCTTAATTACTTGTTGCTAGCAAATGAACTCCAGGTTAAAATAACATGCTAACTTTCTTAGGAGATTATACTCTGGCCATGAGTGGAAGGATCTTCTAGTGTATTTTTGCCTCTATATATTAAAAAGAAAAAAAAAGAATCTGACCTCGACTATAAGGCATTCACAATGAGACGTGGTCATTATGGCTAATAGGGTGTGAAATGACTCATTAGCTCTTTTATTGGCTATTGCGTGGTGCAGCTAGTTTTCGATGGCAAATTGGTTTGCGTTGATGACATCTCACTAATGGCTAACTCTAAAGCAAAGTTAATGTAGTGTCGTACAGAGCTCGTCTCATGAATCCAAATGAAACCGAGGATGAGTCAGGAGAGAACAAATGGCCTACAAGTTCACACAAAGGGAATTGCCGGGTAATGAATTGTAGTGTAAAGGTTTTATGGCTTCTGTACTGACAAAACTAATGATGAAGCATTTTTACAGAATAGTCAAGTCGACCCTCCTTGCTTGTTACCTTCTGCAGGTTATAGTCTCCAGATACAAAGTGTTATTCTTTATGTAATTTAATCAGAACCCTGAAGAAATACAAGAGATAACAAATCCCTTTCAAACACATTGGGAAAAAAATGACCCTGAGTTGGATTTGAGTTTATATAGACAAGGATGAACTCATTTCAAACGTTCCTTTTCCTTCTTTGGTACGGAGAAATTGAATGGATGCACATGAAACTTTCTACCTTGGGATGGGCTCAGTTTATTGAT
>CM022757.1:9073702-9311202 GCA_012411365.1 Ameiurus melas | reverse complement strand
CGCATCTTTTATTCTCAGGATTAACCAGCTTCTTCAGAACACCATCCTGATGTTTCTTTTCTCTCTCTCTCTCTCTCTCTCTCTCTCTCACACACACACACACACACACACACACTTTCCAGCCCCTATTGCAGGAGATTAATGGTGTAATAAAAACATTAGGGTCCTGGCAGGGCTTGTGTTGTGTTGTGTTGTGTGTGTGTGTGTATGTGTGTGTGGTCTGTAACAGAAGCTTCAGCAGAGCAGATCTGTTCTATATCAGAGCCGATCCAACGTTCCCCCTGAACATGATGGACATGATGGAGACAAATGAGCAGCAGCTGCACCATATTCTGCTGCGTTTACCCATAAAACTGGAATTAGACAGCCGTCACTACCACACTGACACATGAAAAAGAAAATAATCCGTCAACGTAAATGAGATTTCTGTTACAGATCTCTAATGATATTCCAGCTGGCAGGAGATCATCCACCTCCAATCACAGCTCCAGATCTTACTGTATTGAATCAGTAGGGATATAGTCGAGTCCAGGTCCAGGCCGAGTCGAGTCTTAAGGGGGTCGAGGTTAGGTCCAAATCTAGTCTGAATAAAAGCGAGACAAAAAATCACGATCGGAAACCGTCAAAACCTCCTTCATTCAAAGGCTTCATTCGTGCACTGCACCAGTGATTAGACTCAGTCCGAGACAAGTCCGAGTATAAATACAAAATCGGTACAGCAAGTGTTACATCTAAAGCGTTTACATCTTTATAGATCAGTATTAATGTTCACTCTTGTACTAAAAATCTATAACGAAATGTAATACAAAACAAGTTACTTCCTGTTCTTACTCACATTAGAGCAGCTATAAACAGTCGTTCGCTCAGTGCCGTCTCTTTTCTCTCTCTCTCTCGAAGTTAATAAGACAAACCGCAAAGGAGCGTAAAAACTCGTCCGTCCTGGAAATATCCGAAAACAAAGTTACAGTTTTACCTCTGACACTGGAGACTCCTTCCGTAAATCTCCTTACCGAAAACTTCACCACATCGACGATTTCACGCGCTTTTAATCTGTGTACGTGGAGCGTCTGACGTACACGTCCGTGTGAACATGCTGTTACTATGGAAACGATAACGTATTCGAGCGAGCGTGTTAAGCTGCTGCTATAGAAAACTGATCGACCCCTTTCCATCCAATCACGGTTCAGGATTGGTTATTTGTTTTCATGTATTTTTTTTTCTTCTACCTGAATATAGTCGCATGCTTGAACTCTTAGCCTTGAGTTTTAACAGTCTTTGATTTTAAAAAGCAATGGAGGTTTTTTTCTTCTTCTTCTTCTTGTATCACAGAGGAATGTTTCTGCCTCTTACAGAATAAATTCAACTTTTCCTTTATCCACATTCTCTTCTCCTCACGTTTAGATCGTTCTCACGGTCTTGCTTTAGAAGAAGTGAACATGTGCTAGATGTGTCCTCTTTGACTTGAGCAGCTCCATCTACATGTTCAGCAGGTAAAGAGATTGGGTAGAGAATGACGACAGAGAGGTCACAGGAAGTCAGAGGAAGATGTGTATCAGTCGAGAGAAAAGCTTGTTTCTATCTCCATTTCTGCCTCGTTTCCATGTGTGTCCTAAATCCCATTCCTTCAGTCATATGGACGTTTCGTCACGTTTCTGGTTCTTCTCTGGTTCTCCTTCAGCAAAACCAGTGATGAGGTTTTTTTTTTTTTTGTTAGGTGCGGCTACATCTTTAACGACAGATCTCCATCTTGTGTTTCTGCATTCATTCTTCTCTTTCTCTCCGCTCTCTCCTGTTTTTCTCTTTCTCATTATTCTTTCATACAGCCTTGATTTTAGTTCTGTCTGGTTAATTACCAACTTTTTGTTCAGTTTTAATGGAACTACGGCTGTTCCATCTCTTAAATACAAAATGGAAAATGATCTAAATATAAATAACATTCGTGCGCTTCTCTCTGTGCTTTAGATTTCTGTCTCTGTTGGCTGTGTGTGTGTGTGTGTGTTAGCTAAATGGGATATATAGATATAGTGCTGTCTCTCCATCTCCATATTATTTTATCTATATCGCTCTCTGCATGATGTGTAGATGTTTGGCATCTATAGATCTGGTCTGATCTGGTCTGATGGTTTTGTGATCTCCTGTAACTGGTCCATTAGCACAGAAAGTAGCTTTACGCTTCATCTCTCAGTGCTGTGGTTTATTTCCCATGAAAGATCTCTTGATATTTTCCATTATAAGAAATGCTTTTAGTTCCTCTGGAGATTCATTTTCATATCGTTGTCCACGTGCATCTATTCGTTCAGGCCCCATCCCCACACACGTGGAGTATTATTGTTGTTGAAAACCTACTTTTTTTTCTCAGTGGAGAAATGTATTTAATTTTTAAAAAATGTTTTATTAGTTTTATAAACGTTTGCCGAGGTTGGTGTTTTTTCTGCATTTTCCCCCTCTGTACCGCTCTACACACTGCACTTAATGTTATTCTTGAGGTGTGTGATATAACGGTTTAGGACATACTGTTACCTCATACAGTACTGGGCTGGCGTGACAGGGATATTTTCAGAAATGCTGTTTATGGCATGACAATTTTTTTTTTTTTTATTTTCAACAAAAATGACAAAACTACCAAACAGAGGGGTAAAGGCTGAGTACCAAAGAGAGGGGCAAAAACTACTAAAGTACCAAACAGAGGTGTAAAGGCTGAGTACCAAAGAGAGGGGCGAAAACTACTAAAGTACCAAACAGAGGGGTAAAAATTAACAAACTACCACAGAGAAGGACAAACATGATCAAATTAGCAAGCAGAGGGGCAAAAACTACCAAACTTTCAAACAGAGGGGTAAAAGCTGCCAAATTACCAAAGAGAAGGACAAAGGCTATCAAATTAACAAGCAGAGGGGCAAAAACTGTCAAACTACCAAAAAGAGGGGCAAAAACTAAGAAAGACAGGGGTAAAATCTACCAATTACTGAAGAGAGTGGTAGAACTACCAAACTTCCAAATAGATGGACAAAAACTTCCAAACAGAAAAAAAACCAAGGAGAGGGGCAAAAAAATTTCAAATTACTAAGCAGAGGGGAAAAAACTACCAAACTATCAAACAGAGGGGTAAAAGCTATCAAAGTACCAAAGAGGGGGCAAAAACTACTGTACCAAACAGAGGGGCAAAACAATCAAACAGAGTGGTAGAATCTGCCAAAGAATCAAAGTGAGGGGCAAAAACTACCAAAGAGAGAGGCAAAATCTACCAAACAGAGGGGTAAAAGCTATCAAAGTATCAAAGAGGGGCAAAAACTACTGTACAAAAGCACAGGAGCAAAAACTACCAAACTATCAAAGAGAGGGGTGAAAGCCACCAAAGGGAAGGCAAAAACTACTGTACCAAGCAGAGGGGCAAAACAATCGAATGGAGTCATAGAAGCTGCCAAAGTTCCATAGAGAGGGCCAAAAGCTACAGAGGGGTAAAAGCTACCAAACAGAGGGGTAAAAGCTACCAAACAGAGGGGTAAAAGCTACCAAACAGAGGGGTAAAAGCTACCAAACAGAGGGGTAAAAGCTACCAAACAGAGGGGTAAAAGCTACCAAAGAGTTGAGTAAAATCTAGAAAATTATGAAAAATGGGGGGAAAATCTACCAAATCTACTTCATCAATCATGACGATATTTAACTCCATTTTGAACACCATTTTGTCCTCTCTCATAAATCCTTCCAGTACTGTCTTGTGAATCCGAGCAGCTCTCACACTGTCGAGCAGGCAAAGCTGAGCTCTCACACATGGACGGACAAAGACGAGCGTCTCAATTTGACTCCACAAGACTTCTATTTCACGCGTTCTGTCGTTCTGGTTAGATTTGTAGGTTTTATTCGGACGCAGATGTATCAGTTCTTCACTTCCAGCTGTCCAAAACCGAGACTGTAGTTAGCATTAATTTGTGTGTTAGCTGCTACGGCTTACTTCAGCTCTCAGCAACATTGGGTTTGAACTCCCACTCGTGTTTAAATGCTTGTTCTCGGTCGCGTCAGAGTGGCTCCTCTTATCGCCGTGATTAATGAATAAGCACTGTTAGCACGGGTGGCTAACGCTAATACCTCAGAAGCAGACAAGGGCCACTGAGGGCAGAACATGGCACCTCTCAGTGTTAAACTGTCACTCAGAGAGACTGGTGTGGGGATTGGAAGGATTATACGAACGTCACCACGGTGCGTTAGTTTGAAGAGTCTGAATTCTGGATTCTGATTGGTCAGAAGAAGTTTTCCTTATGTAACAGTTATGGAAGGAGCCTCCAGTGTCAGAACGTCGTAACAGTCCGAATGAAAGCTGTAACTTTCAGCTTTCTGACATCTTAAGGACCGAGGAGCTTCTGCATTACTCTCTGTTCCCTGTTCCATCAGTGTGTAACAGGAAACGCTTTAGAACAAAGTCGTGTGTTTTACTAAGTGCTTGGTAAGAGCTTTGGGCGTGTGTGCATGTGTGTGTGTGTGTGTGTGTGAGAGAGAGCGAGAGAGCCCAGCGAGTTCAGTCTGTCTCTGCACTCGTTTTCTGGCTTCAACATGATTTTCGAGCACTCCTCCATGGCCTCGGTGCCTCATCCACAGCGGGCACGGCGACGCCAGAGCCCCACGACGAAGACGCTCAAGAGGATCTTTATGGTGAGTGCGGCAGAGCTTTGAGACCAGCGCGTGTTCACGTCGGAGCAGGTCACACTAGGAACCAGTCAGATAACCGCTCCTGGCTTGTCGAACAGATTTTCATTAAGTTATGTGCAATCGGTTGTAATCACTTACAACAGCGAATACAGCTGTTTAGTCAGAGCAGCTGTTGTGCTTTACAGATGTTTAAGCTCCATTTCAGGACTGGTATCGATTTCACCTTAAACACCGAGCGTACATGATCGTTGAGTCAAGTTGTCTCGTGTTTAGTGGAGATGTTGTTTGGAGGTCAGGGTACTTCTTGGTCGTGTCAGAGACAGGAAGGAACAGATTAAACATGAATGATATGTTTATTTAATTAAAGCCTTTTGCTTCACTATGATTTTGCTACGCAGTCTCCGGAATTTTCGAGGAGGGCAATACTTTTCACACCATGTCTATAATCATTTCAGAATACGGTTACAAAGCCAAAGCTAATGCTGAATACACATACTGACTTCATAATCTACATCCACAGGTTTCAGAAAAACTGACCTTTTTCCATTTTAGTTTACAAATAAGCAACCGAAAGTCTTTTTTTTGGTTTATTTCCCCATTTTCTCCCCAATTTGGTCACCGGCCAATTTACATGAAGGCCCGTGAAGGCATCTTTTTAAACTGCTGCATCACAGGGCTGCGTAACACACTCGAGGAAAGCGCGATCTGCTTTCTTACACTCGTACATGATCTCACAGGCGCCAACGATTGGCTCTCAGGGGAGAGAGATAGTATGCCCCTCCCACCCAGAGAGCACAGCCCGCTGGATGGATTGATGGACGGATGGCTGTGATCATTAGGATCAGGGTTTTAATAGTTTTAAATACATTACTAGTTTATCTTTTTTATATCGATGTTTTGTATTTTGGTTGGGTTTTTTTCAGTTAGTTTTATTGGTGCGTAAATCGTTTTGATTTTGTATTTATCTGTTTAGTTATAGTATCGATTTAGTTTTTAAACATCATGGTAATCGTACAAAAAAAACCCCCCATAAAATCCAAATTGGGTTCTGTCTTTTTCTACCTGTTCATTTGGCCATTAGCGCTCCACTGCTACTATGGCTCTGTCATGTATTGGTCATCCATGATTCAACAGCATTGAGGTATCCACACCAAGTCAGACCTCCCAACATTTAAAATACAAAAACGTACGTTTTATTCTCCGAATTTCGTTTTGGTTCGTATCGCAGGTGGATGTTATAGTCTCAGTTCAGTTAAAGAAAATGTTTTTTTCATTTCAAAGACATTGATGTGCTGACATCGAGTCTGGGTTTTTTCCATATGTTCCACCAAGCCCTACTGGGTGGCTTCTGGCATTAGGATTTCCCTTTTTGCAGGGAGATTATCTCACAAGAGAAAACGTCCACTGGATGAACAGTTCAGGACATGCGCACATGTAATTGTCACTACTATTAATGAACATGACTGACAGACAACAATGAAATGGTCTGATGTGCTGCATTCCCAGTTTTAGTACTCGGAACCAAAATCCATACCAGACATAAAAGGTCCACCTATAGGCTGTGTCACCACTCACAAATTTGAATCCGTTTTTTTTTTTAATGATAATAACCTTGTGTTAGGATTTAAACTTGTGATCTCCTGGCAACGTTTTCTGTAGAGATGGAACCAGTTCGATACCTGGGATTGGTGTCAGGCCGATACTAGCAAGAATGGTCGATCGAGATCGGTTATCGGAGCAAAATGGAAATCTGTGATCCTGTTCCAAATGGAAAAAATATTGGGTTTTTTTGGTACTGGAAATGTTTACATATAAAGCGACATGATTGCATAGTTTGTTAGGATTTTGTTATATTTATTATATTTGGCATATAAGTGTAGGAGTTATTTTTAATTGCCTGTATTTTTTTTATGAAGTGATTAAAAAAATATATTTGTTAAAATATTTTTTTAAAATATATCTATATCTGATGAGTATCCGTATCATCTGATGCTCAAGGCCGCTCGGGAGCCGTATCTTCTACAGAAAAAATGCTTTTTTCATCGTTCCTGCCTGGATTTTGAAACAGTAATCAAATAACCATTCATGGTTATTCTATTACTGAGACGAATACAGAATGATGAAAAAGTACCCAGACTGGAGCAGCTGCGACATTTCCAATCAGGCTGAACGTCTGAGGAAGAATATGTTCTTTGGTTTCTTAAAGCTAAAAAAAAACCGAAATGAAGACCGTGGACCATCCAGCAGCCTGATCAAGGCACTGAGACCCCTCCTGAGTATACAACAACTCAGGTGATTAGATAATTAACTGCTTTTACTTTTCTTCAGACACCGTATAGTCTCGTTTTGTGAAGCTCCTGTGAACTTCGAGGACGTCGTGTCTCTCTGCTGTGACCTCTGCACTCTTTTCATTCGCTTTGCATTTGTAGTATCAAACAGACCTGCTGTATCAATCAGACCCTCAGTGAGCGGTTTCGGTTCTCCAGCACAGGCCCAATCGACCGCTCACTCCTTTCACAGCCTCCCGCCGTGACATCAGGTGAAATCTGTCTCTCTGTCCATCACTGTGCTGTTTGTGTCACTGTCTGTCTGTGCGATTTGGTCTTTAATTCAATCTGCTCACAGAACATGAAGCTCGACGTGACACTCGACAGGTTTAAATTTAATAAACGGACTGCACAAATTTCCTCAAATGCTGTTTCTCTGAAATATTCCCTTCCTCTTCACCGATTTAAGCTGAAGTTATGGAAGAATAACTGATGAAATGAAATAGTTCTCAGGCTTTTGAACTTGACTGCAACTTTAAGAAAGCACTTAGAGACATAAAATTCATTCCAGACATCCATTACTCCCTATAGTTCCTTTAATTGTTTAAAGTAGATGATCAGTGATGCACTCAGTCTGTTTATGAACCCAGCCATCATTCTTCAATGAATCAGGAAGTGATGGAGAGCATAAATGTAATAAGTAGTGAATAATACGCAGCAGGTTGAGCTATGTATTGTCAACAATTACAGTGTTGACCATTTATAGTTTAGTGTAAACCATTTATAGTTACATTCAAGTTAGTTCCTGTTCTCACTTATGTTACAGCATCTACAAACAATCGTTACCTCACCAGCATGTCTTTTTTTTTTCATCTTCAACTCAATAAGAAATATTTTGCAGCTTTTCATCTTACAGAGAAACCACAAAGTCTAAAACTCCTTGGAAAACATAAAGTTCTCAAAGCACTGACACTGGAGACTCCTTCCTTCTTTTAAGAAACAGAGCTCAGTTCTCAGAGGCTTGAATGTTTAAATTGGCCGTGTCTGTAGACTTTGCTTTGAAAGGGCTTTTCTCATTGTCATTATCATTATCATTTACAGAGTACAGAGTACTCTGTACCTTCTGCAAGACTTTATGTTCCACAAAGTGACTTGTTAGCCAGGCTGAAATAGATGATATCATCTTTTCGGTGTTTATTGTTGAATGATTTACAGTATCCTGGTGGTTGTGGACATTAGGTAACCTGGTGTCCTGTCCTGTACGAGTTTGTGTGAATATCAGGACTTGAGTGTCTCAGTAGATTAGCTCTGACCTCAGTCTGCTCTCCTGTCTGCTGGATATAGGGGAAAGCAGGATTGTCCTGTCCTCTTCCTCTATAATTTACACTGGTCTCGTCCTGACACCTCTCTCAAAGTCTGTTCTCTGTGAACTCCAGTCCTGACCTCACTATAGACTTCCCCTATCCCTCTGAAGTTCATTTCATCTGTTCATTAGTCTCCTTCACTTGCTTTGTGTCTCTTGCTGCTCTTTAAAAGTTTGGCTAGGGGCAGTGTGTACAGTAGAGATTTGGTCGGTCAGGGTACGGATTTGAGTCATGGTCAGGGTACAGATTTGATTCAGAGCAGGGTACAGATTTGAGTCGTGGTCAGGGTACAGATTTGAGTCGTGGTCAGGGTACAGATTAGAGTCGTGGTCAGGGTACAGATTTGAGTCATGGTCAGGGTACAGTTTTGATTCGTAGTCAGGGTACAGATTTGAGTCGTGGTCAGGGTACGGATTTGAGTCATGGTCAGGGTACAGATTTGATTCGTAGTCAGGGTACAGATTTGAGTCGTGGTCAGGGTACAGATTTGAGTCGTGGTCAGGGTACAGATTAGAGTCGTGGTCAGGGTACAGATTTGAGTCATGGTCAGGGTACAGTTTTGATTCGTAGTCAGGGTACAGATTTGAGTCGTGGTCAGGGTACGGATTTGAGTCATGGTCAGGGTACAGATTTGAGTCGTGGTCAGGGTACAGATTAGAGTCATGGTCAGGGTACAGATTAGAGTCATGGTCAGGGTACAGATTTGAGTCATGGTCAGGGTACAGATTTGAATCGTGGTCAGGGTACAGATTTGAGTCATGGTCAGGGTAGAGATTTGAGTCGTGGTCAGGGTACAGATTTGAGTCATGGTCAGGGTACAGATTTGATTCGTAGTCAGGGTACAGATTTGAGTTGTGGTCAGGGTCCAGATTTGAGTCATGGCCAGGGTAGAAATTTGAGTAATGGTCAGGGTACAGATTTGAATCATGGTCAGGGTACAGATTTGAATCATGATCACAGTACAGATTAGAGTCATGGTCAGGGTACAGATTAGAATCATGGTCAGGGTACAGATTAGAGTCATGGTCAGGGTACAGATTTGAGTAATGGTCAGGGTACAGATTTGAGTAATGGTCAGGGTACAGATTTGAGTCATGGTCAGGGTACAGATTTGAGTCATGGTCAGGGTACAGATTTGAGTAATGGTCAGGGTACAGATTTGAGTCATGGTCAGGGTACAGATTTGAGTCGTGGTCAGGGTACAGAGTAGAGTCATGGTCAGGGTACAGATTTGAGTCATGGTCAGGGTACAGATTTGAGTCATGGTCAGGGTACACAGTTGAGTCGTGGTTACAGTACAGATTTGAGTCGTCTTGAGGATACAGGTTTGAGTTGTGGTCACAGTACAGATTTGAGTTGCCGTTAGAGTACAGATTTGAGTCGTGGTCAGGATACAGGTTTGAGTCGTGGTCAGTGTACAGATTTGAGTCGTGGTCAGGATACAGGTTTGAGTCGTGGTCAGTGTACAGATTTGAGTCGTGGTCAGGATACAGGTTTGAGTCGTGGTCAGTGTACAGATTTGAGTCGTGGTCAGGGTACAGATTTGAGTCCTGGTCAGGATCTTGATTTTTCTTACACTTACACTTTCTTACACTCACACAATCTTGTTTCTTTTAAACAGCTGAATGCTTTATTGTATAAATTTCCCAGTTTGCTGTTGCTGGTTGTACACATTCAGTCTCTGACTGAGTCTTTCTGCTGAACATAGCCAATTTATTTCTGTCATTTTCTCTGATGATATGCTTTATGCATCACCGACACCTATAATATGTGGTTAGCTTCACAAAACGCTGCCTGCTCTTTTTTACCTACAATCCCAGAGTTCCAGTTACCTAATGACAACTTACAGCTTGTACTCTCTCTCTCTATCTCTCTCTCTCTCTCTCTCTCTCTCTCTCTCTCTCTCTCTCTCTTCTTTCTCTCTCTCTCTCTCTCACACTCTCTCTCTCTTTCTCTCTCTCTTCCTCTCCCCCAGCGCATTTTTACACCAAATTACCCAATGTTCCTCTCACATGTAAGAGTAGGAAGTATCTCCAGCTATTATACTTAACTACTGTAGGAGGTTTTCATCTGTATTAACAGGCTTGTAAATCTAGAGAAAAATCCCATTAATCCTGTCCATCCTGTTCACATTAATATGAGAATATGTGCATCACCTGATAATTAGAGATGTGGGTGTTACTGGCATGCATAAGACTGATGCATTTGTTACTGATCACTCCCCCGCATTTGTTACTGATCACTTGCGTGAGTTCAAACTAAAATCAACCCAATGCTCTGTTTTGTCATAAGATCTTGTGCTGTCACCTTTGACTTTCTACATTTCCTGCAGCTTCGCCTTTTATGCTACTAAAAATGTAGAAGGAACAAAGAGGTTTTAGGAAAATGAGAGAAAAACGGACCTGATACTTAATATCATGTTTGCAATAACTGTCTATTGATAACGTAGAGCTTAATTTCAGCACGCTAAACTTCCAGTATATAAAGTCACTAACGATAGAATAAAAGTCGAATTAGTAAGTTAAACAATATTAAGATATTAATTAATATTGTACCACAGGACTGTTGAATTCTGGATACTGATTGGCCAGAAGGTGTTGATTAATTTTCTATAACAGCAGCTCTGATAGTAGTGCAGGTTTATGTTTATGCGCTCGTTCTAATACAGTGCTGCAGGAATGAGTCCTGAAACCCGAAATAAGATCTGTGGTCAACACAAGCTCTAGATATTTTCACATTATATTCGACGACGTAAAATACATCAGTAATACTTACTCTGGATTTTTTAAAAAGCTTTTACGTGTCTTGAAAAAGACGGTTAATAACAAGTGGTTAAATGGGACTTCAGAGGTTGTCGGGGACGTTAAACGTCATTACGCCGAACAGGAACACTCGTCTACTACAGCCTCGTTGTGTTTATTTGGCCAATAGTTGCTGCAAGGCTTTTTATAATCGACCAATCGGTGTGCGAGAAGGCGGGACTTACAGAGAGGTGTTAAAGCAATGCAAACATGCACACACGACGTATTAGACCATAAACACATCATAATGAAACTAAAGCCGAATCCCGGACGTTTTTTTAAAATTTAGAAGCGTTTTTAAGGTCAGAAAAAGAGGACATGTCGGTGAAAAAGAGGACGTATGGTCTCCCAGGAGACTGTTTGGTTTCTGTGTCTAGAGTATTGGGATTCTGTTGAGCAGGGTGTTGGGAAAGGGGTGGGGTGTGAGCCCCCTGCTGGCCAAACAATTCACACCTCTCCACAATAACATCAGTGAAGATGTAACATTTCTGCCGTCTACAGGACACAGGAGTGTCCTGCTTTGTGGTCTGTCAGTAACGCTAGAAGCTGAATATTGTTCCTTATTAAAGTAATGTAATGCAACGTACATGGCAACAGAAACTAACTTGCTTTACAGACCTTCCACAAATTGTAACTATACATGGATAAACGCGTGTTTGATTCTTAAGAAATGTATATATTTTTAAATAACTGTTGGTAAAATGCTGTGATCAGAAGAATAAAACACTACGAGACGTACTGTTATAATGAAATAAAAATGAAAACATTCATTCTTCTTCATCACAAGATTCTCTCGGTTATTTTCCCACAGCGGTACAAAACAGTGTGTTATATTCCTTAGTTAAAATATCGGCACATGAACGCAGCCTCATAAAACCTTACCCTAATCGAATTCGCTCACTGTATCAGGTCTGAAATAGAATCAACTATCTGATTTAATGACCGAAAAACTTTTTCATTCATTCCCAATGAGACTATGAGCTTGGTTCATTTGCTGAAAATTGCTGCCGTTCTCTTTTTCCTTAGATAACAAGACTTAACAAGACTACATCTCCTAATAGAGTTCTATTGTGCTGTATTATGACATCCACATATCAGACATAATTACAGCTCTGCTCTCAGTGTTTTCTTTCGCTTTAATCCTCTTTACTGTGTGAAACGAGCGTACTGACATCCACCGAGCGCTGAATAGAAGAGAAATAAACTCGGTCATTACTAAATAAAATGCAGCTCAGTGGAGCACAAAGACACGGAATCTGTAGTTTAATGTGCAATAGCAAACGGATCGAGCAGCGAAGTGTCGTGAATTAACGTTAGGCCTCGGATGGAAACGAGCTGGAAGTAGAACGGCCTTCATTTTGTGCACTGTATGTATGAACTAACCGTTTTATTTGCTGCCAGAGCTGCTTTACTTAAACGGCTTGTGTGGACGATGTAGTACCTGGATTTATTAAGTGCAGACGGATAGATAGAACGAGGAAAGAAGAAGCTGATGTCTGGTGTCCGAGGAAAAGTAAACATTATGGGTTAAAAATAACAGCAACTGTGGTGTTGTGGTGATTCAGCTGATCCTCATCGTTTCACTACAGAGCTCTGTGTATGTGTGTGTGTGTGTGTGTGTTTAGCATGTGAGCAGATTTTCAGCATTAAGTGTTTGCGCTTTTGTGTTCTGTGTGTAAGGACTGTTGTTGTTTTTTTTCATATATATTTGAATGATTTAATAAAACATCACGTACGTCTTTATTAATGACTGTGAGCTGGAATTGCAGACTGCAGTCAGGAATGAAGAAGAGCAGAACTAATCGTGTTCGACGGCTCGGCAGAAAAATCTATGCCGAATAGGTTCTTCTTCTTCTCTCTCTTCTATCTGATCTGAAACTCAGACACTGTGAAGACATTTACTGATAGAGACACACCCAGGGTTTTCACACAGAGACTGTGTGTGTGTGTGTGTGTGTGTGTGTGGACTTACGCCCCCAGTGAGATGAGAGTAAAAAGAGAGAGTGCTTCAAGTCCCTGACATTAGATATTAAGGCTAGTGCATTAAAGAGAGAGAGAGATACAAATGTTAACATTTCTCAAGCCAATAAAGCAATCTTTTGAATTTGACGAGAGAGAGAGAGAGAGAGAGAGAGAGAGACAGAGAGAGAGAGGGAGAGAAAGAAAGGGAATGGAGAAACAGGGAGCTATGTAGAGAGGGAGAGAGACAGAAGAGAGAAAGAGAGAGTAAGATAGAGAGAGATAAAAGGCTGAGATAGAGAGTGAGACATTGGGAGAGCAGAAGAGAGAAAGATGGACAGGGAATGGAAAGACTGGAATGGAAAGAATGAAAAAGGTATAGAGAGATGGAGAAAACCGAAAAAAACAACAAATCGACAAAACTGGAGAAGGAAAGTGAGAGAGAGAGAGAGAGAGAGAGAGAGGGAGATGGAGGCAGTGAGAGAGTAACCGTGAAAATGGATAGAGGTGGAGAGACAGACAGAGAGAAAAAGTGCGAGTAGGAAAGAGATGAAGAGAGAGAGAGAAAAAGAGAGACAGCAAAGGAGAGAGATGGAAAGAGGGAGTAAGGTGGAGAGAAGCAAAAGACCGAATAGGAGAACCAAGAGTGAATCAGAGATGGAGAGAGGGAGACAAAGTAGAGGAAGTGAGTGAGAATGAGATGGAGAGAGACAACAGGCTGACACAGAGGAAGTCAGAGAAAAGGAGAGAGAGAGAAGGCAAAGGGAATGGAGAGACAGGGAGATGCAATAGAGAGACAGAGGTGGAGAAAGAGAGTGTGACAGAGATAATGGTAATGTTTTTAATGGTTAGTTGATGATTTGTAGTGGAAAGCATTGGAATTTTTGTAATGGTTTCTATTGGGGGTTTTTTTTCAGCAGGGAGAGAACGCAATAAAGAATGAGAGAGACAGCAAGGGAGAGAGAGAGAGAGAGACAGAAAAGAGGAAGAGAGAGGAACATGGAGAGAGACTTAGATGGAGACAGAGATAGGCAGAGAGGGAGAGAGAGAGAAGAGTGGAAGTGAGGGTGAGATGGAGAGTGAAAGAGAAAGAGAAAGTGAGAAAGACAGAGGACGAAATAGAGTGAGAGAGAGAAGAGAGGAAGTGAGAGGACAATGAAGAGCGACAAAAGACTTAGATGGAGACAGAGATAGACAGAGAGGGAGAGAAAGAGAAGAGTGGAAGTGAGGGTGAGATGGAGAGTGAAAGAGAAAGAGAAAGTGAGAAAGACAGAGGACGAAATAGAGTGAGAGAGAGAAGAGAGGAAGTGAGAGGACAATGAAGAGCGACAAAAGACTGAGATGGAGACAGATAGATAGAGAGTGAGAGAAGAGTGGAAGTGAGGGTGAGATGGAGAGTGAAAGAGAAAAGACAGTGAGAAAGACAGAGGAAGAGAGGGGGGGTGACGGTTAGATGGAGGGTGAAAGAGACAGTGAGTAAGACAGAGGAAGAAGTGTGTGTGTGTGAGAGAGAGAGAGAGAGAGGGGGGGAAGTGAGGGTGAGTTGGAGGGAGAAAGAGACATTGAGAAAGACAGAGGAAGAAATGGAGAGAGAGAGAGAGAGAGAGAGAGAGAGCTTTATTAATTAGAGCTCCACCTACTGACTGGTGGGAGAATATGTTGAGCGGTTTAACAGCAGTTTTGAATCACCAGCAGATTCACTCTCCGGCTTTATGAAATAATCGTTTTGAGTGAATGGAAACTCAGCTTTGTTTCCTCTTCACGTCTCTCCTGTAAAGCTTTCCCACGGCAGTAAGAACAACACACGCCGTCCTGCTGTGTTTCTTTGTCCTCGACTCTCGCAGCGCTCCTGAGAAACACGTCTCGCTGCACTGATCTGTACTCGGATTTACGTGACCAAGTTTGTGTTAAATGAACTGGAACTGTGAAAGAGCGACACAAACCGAACAGCGCACAAAACACAACAGTGGTTCATAGGCACTTCGTTGCCATGACAACAGCATTTTTAACGAAGCGATGGCTATTTCATGGAAAATAATGTAAAAAATCTGATTGAGGCTGTGTTTGTGGATGGGTATGATTTTATAGCTTCATCAGCTTTTCTGCTTCCAAGGTGGGGGGTCTGGGAAGAGAGAGAGAGGGAGATAGTGTGCAATAAATTTACTCAGAGTTAATGAACGTGAACAGTTTTATTAGGGACGGTGTGTGTGGTGTGGATGCTTCACTTCTTGCCGCAGTTTTTTATCGATGTTACCTCTCGTCTCGAGTCGTTTGAGTCGAGTCTGTTCAGTTAAATGATTCGTTCACTGAGCTTCTTTTTTTCCCACTTATTGGTTAATTGATTCATTCACTGTTTCATTCATTATATTGTTCACTTTTTTGTTTCTCTGACTGGTTCGTGGCCTCGTTCACTGATTGTTTACTAATTTATTCTCTGAGGTTGCATCCGAAATGGCATTCTGTGACGGGTACCTACTGCACTCGATTCAGTACCTACTGCTCGGCCGTTCATACAGTACGCACTGATCAGTATACGTGTGTGGTATGAATACAGTCTGGACGTACTACCTCCGCCATGATGTCAGGTGTCATAACAACCTCAAAAGCGTGACTGTTTTTTCTTAAAAATTTACTCAAGTGTGCTTAAACGAGTACGATTTAACCACAAGGAACAACAGTGTTTATTTCACGTTTAGCAGATGCTCTTATCCAGAGCGACTTACATTTATTTCATTCATATATCTAAGGCTCAGGGGCCCAACAGTGGCAGTTTTGGCAGTGCTGGGGTTTGAATTCATGACCTTCTGAGCAGTAGACTAACACCTTAACCATGAGCCACCACTCATTGATTTTGCTGCGGCTTTTTAAAAAAATCTGCGATGCAACTTGCGGACTTCGCTGTTTTTTTTTTTTGTTCGTTTTTTATTTCACGGAAAACCGCTCGAATTGGCGAAATCGAAGTCTTTTGGAGTGATGTTTGTTGGTAAACGAGACCCTTTAGCTGTACTCATGTTCGACGCAGGGATTTGGCCAAATGCGTGTCGTGACGGCGTCTCGTTTGCGTTCAAGTTTGTGTTCATTTCTGCGATCGCAAAATCATTAAATCTTGGTCTGCCTATAGCACTTTTCTTAAAAAGAGCCGAAGCACTGACTTCCGCCATTTTCGATTCTGACAGCCCTTCCACAGCAGTCCTGTTGCATTGTGGGACAGCGCAGTGTCCATTGCTTCCATACTGCAGAATCTCAGCGGAAGCACCTACTGTGTTGTATATTATGGTGTTGGTGATTTTCGGACGCAGTTAATGATTTGTAAATGGTAAATGGTCTGCACTTATTTTATCCAAAGCGCTTTACACACACACACACACACCAATGGTAGCAGAGCTAACTTGCCATCAGGAGCAACTTGGGGTTCAATGTCTTTCCCATGGACACTTCGGCATGTGGAGTCCTGCGGGCCTGAAATCGAACCACCAACCCTACGATTAGTGGACAACCCGCTCTACCACCTGATCCACAGCCCCCTATTTGGCACAGATTAATTTGCTCATTTTTTCACTAATTCTTTAACTGATCCATTCACTACTTTCTTCACTGATTTGTTCAAATGTTTTCTTCACTGATTCGCTTACTAACTGATCAGTTTCCTAACGTATTACTGATTAATTTACCGTGGATACGGTTTTGTTTACAGATTTGTTGACTGTTTTGTTCACATCTTTCTGATTTGTTCCCTGATTAGATCACAAATTCATACAAATTTGTTCAGTTGTATGTTTCGCGCAAATGTGCAGTCAACTACATCTCAGAAACATGCGAAAACATCTTCAACTAGCCCTGAAAAGTTCGACCTATTGAAAACAATTTATACCTTTTTCTCAGTCTCAGCATGTGGGCAGGGTGAAGAGTGTAGCAGTGAGCAATTTCATTTCGTATATTGGCTAAAAGTGAGGCAGGATCTCAGACACACACACACACACGTTTTCATCCATTAGCAGTAGGTTTGTACAAATTGTGGCCCTTAAAGTTGAGAAAAGTTACAGCTAAAGGGTTTCTGCGTGTAACTGACTCTCCGTCTGCTTGTTGCTTTCGTTCTCACTGATGCTGAAAGTGGAAGATGTTGAAGGCTGGCAGCTCACACACACATCATGCTGTCACTACCGTCTGATCACAGGAGATCAGAAATGTCTCTTTAAAAGCCTTCACACTTGATTTGAATTGACTTCACCAAAATCTCCTTACGCTCAGCTACTGGGATCATGAACATTTTTTCAATTCACAGCACTTATTAGTGACTTAGATATGAAAGCTGTTAATTTCTAATAGAAATACGACCTTACTCAGGACTACAATGTCCGAATCCACATATTTTGTGTATATGTGTATGTATATATATGTAATTTGTATATATCCGTCCATCCATCTTCAACCGCTTACTCCTATTCAGGGTCGCTGGGAACCTGGAGCCTATCCCAGGGAGCATCGGGCACAAGGCGGGTTACACCCTGGACAGGGTACCAGTTCATCGCAGGGCACACTCACATACACACTCACACACCCTTTCATACACATGGAATTACATCATTTTCAACCTCAACTACAAAGGTCGGGGGGAAAAATACAAAAACCATGGACACCTCCATCTTTGTCTTTTGTTAGTCAAGAGTCTTGCTAGCAAACTGTAATGAGTGATGTATGTTTATTATATTGTATATTTATACATGTACATGTATGGTCAGTGTTATACGGTAGCTTTAACAAGTGAGGATGCTGATAGGTCTAAAGTAAACACTTGTGTATATACTCTACAACTCTCTTAAGAGTAAAGAAGCGCTGCTGTGTTTACTGTTTGTGCTGTGATGTTGATTTGATGTCACTTGCTGAACTTGAGTTGAGGGGCCGTTTCCTTTGTCTGTTTTTGTCTAGTCAGAGGTCTCGCGTTCTAGTTGAGCACAGCACAAGGCTAAGAAACGTACTGTACCTGGAGAGAACAGGGCATAAATATACAAACTAATCAAAGGCTTGACATAGAACAGGTGGACACATTAGGGTAACAAATCAGTGACTAGAACAGAAACAAAAGCACATGGTCAAGATGAATTCATGACAATATCTCATGACACTTGTCATGTATTTCAGTATTTTCAGTAAGTCAGTATTTACGGCTTTATAGTAATCGACCCGGCTGCTGGCGTGATGTTTAACGATTGCACTTTGTTAGTCGTGACAGGGTGCAGGGAAGCAGGGCCACTAGATCAGGAAACTCCTGCCTATGTTTATACGTCCTGACGCTGTCTCTCAGTTCATCTGTAACCTTCTACAGGATGTAAGATTACACGCCTGTGTGAGCCACAGACATCATCAGTTCGGATGTGTGTGTGAGCCGTGTGTGTGTTCACTGCAGGTTAATAACAACTAATACGCAGCTGTGTGTGCAATGCAGGATGGCCGTATCCATCAGAGCGGCCAATCAGAGCGCAGTTAGTGTGGCTGATTTACTGCCACCTGTGTGTGTGTGTGTGTGTGTGTGTGTGTGCATGCGTACGTGTTTAATACCGTGTCTGTATACTTGAAGAATTTCTACGAAATATGATATGTATAATGACACGTAGCTTTGCTAAAAAAAATCCTACTGATTTTGACTTTTGGACTTTGGACCGTGTTAAATATTTACCTCATTTAGTAATGGTTTAGTAAAGTTGTGTGTAAATGTTTGAAAACCAGATTAAAATACTCCACCGGATTTACAAACGCTTCGGAAATGCTGATTTCCTTCGTCCTTGCACATTGGCGTTGTTGAACGCCAATCACCTGTAAATTACCACGCATCTGCATGGCACAGCTAATTTGCATCGTGTGACGCCCACACGAAGCACATCACACAGAGGAACTGCTAGGTTTGATTTATGTTATTATTATTATTTCAAAATCCCATGTGAAGTGTCGCATGTGTCCACAGGAAGCGGAACACTAGAGAGTTGGGATGGGTGAAATAGACTTAAAACTATATCACGATACTTCATGGTATTTATTTTGCGGAATGAATGACGATATGAAAATGGTAATCTTTTTGCCCACAAGTCACATCAGTTAGTTAGGTTGGTTAGGTGTTCACGGAAGAGGTGGGTCTTCAGCTGGTTTTTGAAGATAGTGACAGATTCTGCGGTCCGGATTGAGGTTGGAAGTTCATCCCACCACTGAAGGACTGTCAGTGTGAAGGTTCTGGAAAGAGATCTTGAGTAGGTACTACTAAGCGGCGGTCATTGATTGATCGCAGATTGCGTGAGGGAACGTAGGCCTTCAGGAGAGAGTTGAGGTAGGAGGATGCTGTTCCAGACAAGATCTTGTGGGTGAGCATCAAGGCCTTGAATTTGATGCAGGCGGCTACAGGAAGTCAGTGGAGGGAGGTGAAGTGATGTGTGACATGGGTTCTCTTGGGCTGGTTGAAGACGAGGCGTGCTGCTGCATTGGCAGACACCCTTATCCAGAGTGACTAACAGAGTCTCTATCAATCACTCCATCCTGATACGGGATCACTGCTGTTGGTCACAGACTAAGACTAATACAAGGTCTACAAAAATCTGTTGAAGGTTTACATCAGTTAGTCGAGATTTACATTAGACAGTCTTCTTATGTGTAAATTTACACACACTCATGAGTAGGACACGGACATTTTTCTCAGGAATGACCGGATGTTCACGGACATGTTCTTTTGTAAACGCTTGTACGAACAACCTACGAATAAATCCATTCGTATCCAGCTTGATAAACGAGGCTCGATATGTGCAACCTTGGATTTAGACCGGACGTACAAGTTAAGCGTCTTGTCAAGGAGCTCCCTTCGTCCGTTCACACAGCAGACAGAGCAACACACTTCGATCATCGATTATGAGTGAATTTAGATGTTTCTTAAGAACGACAGATCGAGCGTTTGTAAAATTTATATGGAATTATCATTGTATCCCGCAGATGAACTCATCTGATTTTTTTGAATTCATCCAAACGGGTCAAGGTCACAGCAAGGTCAAACAGTCTGAAATCGATTTCCTTCGATGGCTTGCTTCCTGCGTGAAGAATATTTGAAGCCTGGTGTACACTTTAGTAACGAGAAAGACTCAATTTGTGTTGAGTTGTATTTGTTTTTCATTTTAATAGTGTAGAATTCACGTTCTCTCTCTTTCTATCATTTCCCAACCCAGTTCCCAGGTGTCCATCTTTCCATCATCAGTCAGTGTCATTACGTTCATCACATTATCTACTCATCATGCTGGACTGTAAAAAAAAAAAAAAAGCAGACTCAAAACAACAACAACAACAAAACAAAACAAAAACACAACGTAGCTGGGCGAGATTGTGAAGACAAACTGCTCGGTTGTCTTGGCTTTTACACAGACTAGGACATGGATCTTGTGTGTGTGTGTGTGTGTGTGTGTGTGTGTGTGTCCACCCCCTTCCTCTCTCTCCCTGACATACACACACTCTCTCTGTGATTCAGAGCGAGTGAGCATCGGTGCTCTCGTCGTCTTCTGCGTCTCTCACTCTCATTTCTGCACGACTGCACGTGTGTGTGTGTGTGTGTGTGTGTGTGTGTGTGTATGGGTGCTTTTCTATATATGCTCCATGTGTGTGTGTGTTCGTGAGGTAGCTTCTGCAGTGGTGCTTTTAGTGCCGTCAGTGTTTTTCCTCGCATGTCAGTGAGTGAAGCTCATCATGACTACAGTGAAGGAGTCGCGCGCTCCAGCAAAGGCAGCTCCGCACCAAGACCAGGTAGAACCACTCGTTTCTCTATTCACTCATCTCTACACGGTTCACACACACACACACACACAAACTCAGAGTGAGCTCTGCTGGATCTATTCATATACAGATGTTAGACTGTACATGGAAGAGTTTATTCAACACTGTATACTGGATACTTCTACGCTGATGGTGTGTAGGCATTAATTCTACTCGACGTGAGGTAAATAAACAGTAAGGGAGATTTCAACACCGAGGTGTTGGGGGTGGAAAAGTATTTAAAAGGATCGAATCGAGCACTCGAAAAAACCCTGTAACTGAGCATATAAACGTGTGGAAATCCTGGCTGGAGCAGATGCTTTGATGATGACAATAATGATAATAATAATAATAATAATAATAATAATAATAATAATAATAATAATAATAATTTCATTTGTACAGCACCTTAGAGATCACTTTTTTGACAATACCACCGAATCTCCTACCACACGATACGATTTAGTAACTGATACAGTGGTGCTTGAAAGTTTGTGAACCCTTTAGACTTTTCTAGATTTTTTGCATAAATACGACCTAAAGACGTCATCAGATTTTCACGAAAGTCCTGAAAGTAGACAAGAACCCAGTTAAACAGATGAGAGAACAATGATACTACCACCACCATGTTTCACAGACAGGATTGGATTAGTTTCTTACGCCGGAACGCGGTGTTTTCCTTTATCCAAACGTAACATTTAAACCAAAACGTTCTATTTTGGTCTCATCCGTCTACAAAACATGATTCCAGTAGCGTTCTGGCTCATCCACGTGATCTTTTGCAAACTGCAGAGGGGCAGAAATGTTTGTTTTAGAGAGCGGTGACTTTCTTCTTGCAATCCTGTCATGCACACCATTGCTGTTCAACGTTCTCCTGATGGTGGACTCATGAACATTACCATTATCCAATGTGAGAGAGGCCTTTAGAAGTTACTCTGGGTTCCATTGTGACCTCGTGAACTATTACACGTCCTGCTATTGGAGTGATCTTCGTTGGTCGATCACTCTTGGGGAGGGTAACGATGGTCTCGATGTTCCTCCATTTGTACACAATCTGTCTGACTGTCGATTGGTGGAGTCCAAACTCTTTAGAGATGGTTTGGGTCACAAATTTCAAGCACTGCTGTGTGTGAATTTCTGCGGTAGCGTACAACCATTAGGGTGTGATGTCAGGAAGTATTTCATTACCGACATGTCATCATTTTTATCCACTTATAGTTACATGTAAAGTTATATTATGTTAATCAGCACTTTCTGACCAACCAGAATTCAGAATTTGATCTATATAATGGTATAAATATATATTTTTTAACAGTGACAATTATTCTTGTAATCTGACCTGTTTAAAATGCGGTGTCTGAACGGGGGAGGGGTTTCGTGTTGATGTGATTAGCTTGTGTTCAATGTTCATTTGTTTTGTTCCTCCATTGATTCTTTGCCATGAACTGAGCTCCTTAATGAGGAAATTGGTTTCTGCTGTGACTGAGATAATAACGAGTATAAGAAGATGGAGGCGGAGGTGCTCTCTCTCTATAAACCTCAAATCCACTGTGGACATTTCCACACATTAAATTAGGAACTGCAATCTGTCGTGGTCCAGATGCAAACATCTGTAAGAGTAAGGCTGTTATTTTTTAAGGAGTATACATACAGGACATGCGCAGCAGCATTCACCTGGATATTTCTGAAAAACCTCACACTATTGTGCCATATATACAGCACAGGTTTATAGACTATATATAATTGTTGTTAGACTCCAGTCGGTGATTTAATGGGTCTGTTGGATCGCACTCTTTTGAATAAATTTCCTTCGCTCCTGGTGAAGACATCACTAAAGGAAGTGACACTATTTAAACATTCGGGATAACCTTGCAAAGACCATTACAGCATGCAGAATTGGGCTACGGGCTACTCGTTACAGTCTTGTAAAAAATATCAAAATACAAACAATACTAATATAGATAGATGGATAGTCAGATAGATAAACAGACAAATAGATAGATAGGTAGACAAATAGATAGGTAGACAGACAGACAGACAGACAGATAGATAGATAGATAGATAGATAGATAGATAGATAGATAGATAGATAGATAGATAGATAGATAGATAGATAGATAGATAGATAGATAGATAGATAGATAGATAGATAGATAGATAGATAGATAGATAGATAGATAGATAGATAGATAGATAGATAGATAGAGACAAATAGATAGACAGCCAGACACAGACAGATATATAGATAGATAGATAGACAGACAGACAGATATATAGATAGATAGACAGACAGACAGATAGATAAATAGACAGACAGACAGACAGACAGACACAGACAGTTATATAGACAGACAGACAGACAGACAGACAGATAGATAGATAGATAGATAGATAGATAGATAGATAGATAGATAGATAGATAGATAGATAGATAGATAGATAGATAGATAGATAGATAGATAGATAGATAGATAGATTGACAGACAGATGAATGACTTTATTAAATCCCAGAGGTATATGTACAGATTACAGCAGCAATTAGAGTGTTGAAAGTAAGAGTAAATAAAAAAAAAATTATTATATATATATATATATATATATATATATATATATATATATATATATATATATATATATATATATATATATTCAGTTCAAAATGATAAACGTAAACAAGTCCTTTCTTCTGTTACTGTGATACACTCAAACATGAATATCAGAAAATAATGGTTTTATCAATAACATGTGTGTTTAAGGCTCAGTTGTTGGATTTGGTGTGCTGAATAGCATTGGAGATCGTGTACTTGTGTCTGTGTGTGTGTGTGTGTGTGTGTGTGTGTGTGTGTGTGTGTGTGTGTGTGTGTGTGTGTGTGTGCGTGTGCGTGTGTGTGCGTGCATGTGTCTTAGTCTTATCATTTCAGCGCAAGCATGGTCTTGTTTTCCATTAGAAACGTCCCAGGTCATTTTCACACTTATGTTTTCCCCCTTGATGTTCATTACATTTGGCAAAGTGTGAAATCTGTTTTCAAGTCCAGGATCAGCCTGTGACGGTCTAAGCCCCACCCCCAGAATGAGTCCGGGGTGTGAACTCGAGTAGTCACATTAAGGATGAAAAAGATTTTAAGCTGCATAACTGTGTTTGGATCACAGAAGAATCCTGTAGAGAGTTTAGATAAGAGCAGCTCACTTCCTCTTTAGAGACTTCATAATGACAACAGTATATGTCAGGTTTTAGTCATTGAGTCAGGTTTGACCTTGTGAGGACATTTGGCTCCATTATTTTTTTCTTTTTCAAATTAATTGGCGCCATGCCTGCACATACCCCTCATGCTATAGAGAATATTTTGGGTACTGAGGTTGAGGTTAGGGTTAGGGGTCAGTACACCATAAGCATGGTGTTAATTAGCTGATTTAATGGAACCAGACTCTTGCTGCAATGCATTGTGGTTCATGATTCTGAACCTTAATAGAGGGATGTTGAAGAGAGTCATGTTGAATTCAGGTTTATTGCTCTCTCCATTTCTCTCAGTCAAACAATGGCACCGTTCTTCTGTTTAGTTTGTTCTTTTAAAGTCTGAAATCTGCGCTTTTGAAATTGGGTTCATTTGCTCATTTGTTCTTTATTGGATTTTAAAGCTCTTTCTGTTGCTTTCAATAATAATAATAATAATAATAATAATAATAATAATAATAATAATAATAATAATAATAATAATAATAATAATAATAAACAATGTGTGCAGGATCTTTTAAACATAAAAAACAGCTCAGAGTAGTTTGAAAATAAATAAATACTTTAATTAATTAATAATACAAATATTTTCATTATCAGGAGCAGAAATTCTAAGAATAAATACATTTAAAAATAAGAAGATGGATTGATGGATAGTCAGACAAACAGACAGACAGACAGATAGACAGACAGACACAGAGTGACAAACAGACAGATAGACAAAAAGACAAACAGATAGATAGATAGATAGATAGATAGATAGATAGATAGATAGATAGATAGATAGATCGATAGATCGATAGATAGATAGATAGATAGATAGATAGATAGACAGACAGACAGACAGACAGACAGATAGATAGATAGATAGATAGATAGATAGATAGATAGATAGATAGATAGATAGATAGATAGATAGATAGATAGATAGATAGATAGATAGATAGATAGATAGATAGATAGATAGACAGATAGATAGAGGGATGGATGGATGGATAAACAAATAAATAGATGGATAGGTAGATAGACAGACAGATATATAGACAGATAGACAGACAGACAGACAGACAGACAGACAGACAGACAGATAGATAGATAGATAGATAGACAGACAGACAGATAGATAGATAGATGGATGGATGGATAAACAAATAAATAGATGGATAGGTAGATAGACAGACAGATATATAGACAGACAGACAGACAGACAGACAGATAGATAGATAGATAGGTAGATAGATAGATAGATAGATAGATAGATAGATAGATAGATAGATAGATAGATAGATAGATAGATAGATAGATAGATAGATAGATTGACAGACAGACAGATAGATAGATAGATGGATGGATGGATAAACAAATAAATAGATGGATAGGTAGATAGACAGACAGATATATAGACAGATAGACAGACAGACAGACAGACAGACAGATAGATAGATAGATAGATAGATAGATAGATAGATAGATAGATAGATAGATAGATAGATAGATAGATAGATAGATAGATAGATAGATAGATAGATAGATAGATAGATGACGGACGGACAGACGGACGGATAGATAGATAGACAGACAGACAGACAAATAAATATATAACTTTTTTATTAAAGTAAAATTTAAACATACTACATTTTTATTAATGTAATACTAGATGTTATTTTATATTAATATGTACATTATTATTTTCAGATCACATTCTCGTAACCTGCCTTACTTATACAATTCACTCGAATCCCTCTCTCATGCCCTTTCTTCTCGCATAGGATTCTCATCTCATTCTGTCCTCCTATCAGCCACCTAAAGAATTGTTCCAGAGTAAAGAGTGAATAGAATGATATTAATAGTCACATGTTAACAGTGGGCTGTACTCAGAGTCGGTGACGTGAGTCAGGTTACAGAGTCGGGTTACGCACCTGTGTAAGTCGAGCATGCTGTTCATGTGTGCACCATTAATTAGGTATTAAAATCAACCTCAGTGTATTACACGCTTCTGAGGTTGCCAGATGTTTATTCAGTAAAGATGTCCAAGATAGGATTTTTCAGTAGCGTCTAGAGCCCAACCTTTAAACACCTTCAAGCAAGAAAACATCAGGGATGGATAATGTAGACTGAAAAACCAGGAGGTGTGAATGTACTTCTGTATTACCTCCTCACTCCTTTCTTCTAGCGCGTTTTTTTTCCTTTTTAAACCTTTGGGCAGGATGGCGGCAACATGATTCTGGGTTGAGTAAATCCTGTGTTGGTTCTGAATAAAAAAATGTTGGTGTGTGTGTATTGTAATTTTTTATTGCCTCGAGAGTCATGGCATTTTGGTAGTGGTGCTGCTGTACGTTCTGCTGACAGTTTTGATTCAATGTGCTGATTCATTGAGTCAGGTGCATTTGACTCAGTGAACGCTTTAGCATTTTGGATTGGGCTGTATGACATGAACAAACAAATTCATCCATCCATCCATCCATTTTCTGTACCGCTGATCCTACACAAGGTCATGAGGAGCCTGGAGTCTATCCCACGGAACTCGGGGGACCCCCTGGACGGGGTGACAACGAATCGCAGGGCACAATCGCGCACACACTCACACACTATGGACAGTTTAGAAATGCCGATCCGCACATTTCTTTGGACTGGGGGAGGAAACCGGAGTACCCAGAGTAAACCCATGCACACTCCAAGCATGCAGGGTGGAGGCGGGATTCAAACCCCCAACCCCGTGCCCTCCACAAACACCCACTCCAGATATCAAATAATTGGTCAGAAGGTTAGAAGTTTTCCATCCATGATAGTGCCTCAGAATTGTAAAATCCAATATCATAGATAAAATGCTTTCTTATTTTTTAAAATAATAATAGTAGTGGTGGTTCAATCAGTGTGGGCTATGAGATATAGCTCAGAAGGTCCTGAGTTCAAATCACAGCACTGTTAAGCTGTCATGGCTGTGTCCTTGAGCAAGAAGATTGAGAACAGAGTCTAGAATTAATGGATTAATGTTTACTTAAAAAAATTTTTTTAAAAGCATGTTCTTAAGGCTGAACCATCATTCTGCACACATGACCTCATCATTTGATGAGGAGGCAGTGGTGTAAGAAATGAAAAACAGCTTGACCTCAAACAATGGCGTGGTGATGTTACTACGGAAGCCCTAAGTGGCCATACATTATTCATTTTTTTCTGTTGTTTTCTTGTGATCTCGACTTCATTTTCCTGTGTACTGGACATCCGTCGTCCTGAAGGGGGGCTTTTGAATGGGTTTTTTTGGGTTAAATGCCTGAAATAAAGTCTGTGGTTAACACAAGTTCAACATATGTTCACGTTTTATACTACGCCATAAAATACATTAGTAATACCCCACTCAGGATTTAAAAAAAAGCTTTTACATGTCTTGAAAAAGATGGTTGCTGACAAGTTGTTAAATGAGACTACAGAGGTTGTCAGGGACATTAAACACCATCACGCCGAACAGGAAAACTCCTCTACTACAGCGAGTTTATACTCGCGCTCTTGCAACTCAAACTTTCCAACTTGTAGATTTATCAATTTATAGTATTTTCCAATTGTATTGCTCTATTAAAATAAAGACTGAAAGAGTTGTCGGAAGCGTAGCAGTGGCGACGATGAAGTCATGCGACCGTGGTGTAGTTTGTTTATAGCCTAACATTAGCTTTTTACTTCTGGCGATTGTATTTAGGTTTCAGAATCTTATGAATCTTATCTTAATGTACGCAACATATAAGAATCATAAACATTTGTTGGTCACAGAGCTTATTTTTGGCAATAATCCAAAAGCCAATGGAAAAATCCTATTGGCTTTTTGTCGAGGGAACCGGGGTGATGCTAACTCCTGGTGTGGCCTACAAAAATACATGATCACAACAGGACTGACGACTTCCACACTAGTGTCCGACACTCCAGAAGTAGACACTCCTCTCTCTTAATGCAGAGATGAAGTCGAGATCACGGGAGAATTAAGTCGAGATCACGAGAAAATTGAGTCAAGAACGCAGGAGAATTGAGTCGAGAACTCGGGAAAATTGAGTCGAGATCACGAGAAAATTGAGTCAAGAACGTGGGAGAATTGAGTCGAGATCAAGAGAAAATTGAGTCAAGAACGCGGGAGAATTGAGTTGAGATCACAAGAAAATTTAGTCACGGAATGCGGGAGAATTGAGTCGAGAAAGCGGGACAATTGAGTTGAGATCAAGAGAAAATTGAGTCAAGAACGTGGGAGAATTGGGTTGAGATCACGAGAAACTTTACTCAAGAACGCGGGAGAATTGAGTCGAGATCACAAGAAAATTTAGTCAAGAATGCGGGAGAATTGAATCGAGATCACAAAGAAATTGAGTCAAGAATGCGGGAGAAGTGAATCGAGATCAAGAGAAAATTGAGTCAAGAACGCGGGAGAATTGAGTCGAGATCGCGGGAGAATTGAGTCAAGATCATGAGAAAATTGAGTCAAGAACGCAGGAGAATTGAGTCAAGAACGCGGGAGAATTGAGTCGAGATCACGAGAAAATTTAGTCAAGAACACGGGAGAATTGAGTCGAGAATGCAGGAGAATTGAGTCGAGAATGCGGGAGAATTGAGTCGAGATCAAGAGAAAATTGAGTCGAGATCACGGGAGAATTGAGTCGAGATCACGAGAAAATTTAGTCAAGACTGCGGGAGAATTGAGTCGAGATCAAGAGAAAATTGAGTCAAGAACGCGGGAGAATTGAGTCGAGAACGCGGGAGAATTGAGTCGAGATCATGAGAAAATTGAGTCAAGAATGCAGGAGAATGTCGAAGGAGCGGGAGAATTGAGTCGGAGATCATGAGAAAATTGAGTCAAGAACGCAGGAGAATTGAGTCAAGAACGCAGGAGAATTGAATCAAGATCACGAAAAAATTTAGTCAAGAACATGGGAGAATTGAGTCGAGATCACGAGAAAATTGAGTCAAGAACGCAGGAGAATTGAGTCGAGAATGCGGGAGAATTGAGTCGAGATCAAGAGAAAATTGAGTCAAGAGTGCGGGAGAATAGAGTCGAGATCACAAGAAAATTGAGTCAAGAACGCAGGAGAACTGTGTCGAGATCAAGAGAAAATTGAGTCAAGAACGTGGGAGAATTGAGTCGAGATCAAGAGAAAATTGAGTCAAGAGTGCGGGAGAATAGAGTTGAGAACAAGAGAAAATTGAGTCAAGAACGCGGGAGAATTGAATCGAGATCAAGAGAAAATTGAGTCAAGAACGCGGGAGAATTGAGTCGAGATCAAGAGAAAATTGAGTCAAGAACGTGGGAGAATTGAGTAAAGATCGCGGGAGAATTGAGTCAAGATCATGAGAAAATTGAGTCAAGAACGCAGGAGAATTGAGTCAAGAACGCGGGAGAATTGAGTCGAGATCACGAGAAAATTTAGTCAAGAACACGGGAGAATTGAGTCGAGAATGCAGGAGAATTGAGTCGAGATCAAGAGAAAATTGAGTCAAGAACGCAGGAGAATTGAGTCGAGAATGCAGGAGAATTGAGTCGAGATCAAGAGAAAATTGAGTCAAGAACGCAGGAGAATTGAGTCGAGAATGCGGGAGAATTGACTTGAAATCAAGAGAAAATTGAGTCAAGAGTGCGGGAGAATTGAATCGAGATCAAGAGAAAATTTAGTCAAGAACATGGGAGAATTGAGTCGAGATCGCGGGTGAATTGAGTCGAGATCAAGAGAAAATTGTGTCAAGAACGCGGGAGAATTGAGTCGAGAACGCGGGAGAATTGAGTCGAGATCATGAGAAAATTGAGTCAAGAACGCAGGAGAATTGAGTCAAGAACGCGGGAGAATTGAATCGAGGTCACGAGAAAATTTAGTCAAGAACATGGGAGAATTGAGTCGAGATCAAGAGAAAATTGAGTCAAGAACGCAGGAGAATTGAGTCGAGAATGTGGGAGAATTGAGTCAAGATCAAGAGAAAATTGAGTCAAATGGTGCGGGAGAATTGAGTTGAGATCAAGAGAAAATTGAGTCAAGAACGTGGGAGAATTGAATCGAGATCAAGAGAAAATTGAGTCAAGAACGCGGGAGAATTGAGTCAAGAATGCGGGAGAATTGTGTCGAGATCACAATAAAATTGAGTCAAGAACGCGGGAGAATTGAGTCGAGATCAAGAGAAAATTGAGTCAAGAACGCGGGAGAATTGAGTCGAGATCACGAGAAAATTGAGTCAGGAACGCGGGAGAATTGAGTCGAGATCAAGAGAAAATTGAGTCAAGAACGCGGGAGAATTGAGTCGAGATCAAGAGAAAATTGAGTCAAGAATGCGGGAGAATTGAGTTCAGATCACGAGAAAATTTTGTCAAGAATGCAGGAGTATTGAGTCGAGAACGCGGGAGAATTGAGTCGAGAACGCGGGAGAATTGAGTCGAGATCACGAGAAAATTGAGTCAAGAACGCGGGAGAATTGAGTCGAGAACGCGGGAGAATTGAGTCGAGATCACGAGAAAATTGAGTCAAGAACGCAGGAGAATTGAGTCGAGAACTCGGGAGAATTGAGTCGAGATCAAGAGAAAATTGAGTCGAGATCACGGGAGAATTGAGTCGAGATCACGAGAAAATTTAGTCAAGACTGCGGGAGAATTGAGTCGAGATCAAGAGAAAATTGAGTCAAGAACGCGGGAGGTGAATTGAGGCAGAACGGTGAAGTCGAGATCATGAGAAAATTGAGTCAAGAATGCAGGAGAATTGAGTCGAGAACGCGGGAGAATTGAGTCGAGATCATGAGAAAATTGAGTCAAGAACGCAGGAGAATTGAGTCAAGAACGCAGGAGAATTGAATCAAGATCACGAAAAAATTTAGTCAAGAACATGGGAAAATTGAGTCGAGATCACGAGAAAATTGAGTCAAGAACGCAGGAGAATTGAGTCGAGAATGTGCAGAGTGTAGTCGAGATCAAGAGAAAATTTGAGTCAAGAGGTGCGGGAGAATAAAGGTCGAGATCACAAGAAAATTGAGTCAAGAACGCAGGAGAATTGTGTCGAGATCAAGAGAAAATTGAGTCAAGAACGCGGGAGAATTGAGTCGAGATCAAGAGAAAATTGAGTCAAGTGTGCGGGAGAATAGAGTTGAGAACAAGAGAAAAATTGAGTCAAGACGCGGGAGAATTGAATCGAGATCAAGAGAAAATTGAGTCAAGAGCGGGAGAGTGGAGTCGAGATAAGAGAAAATTGAGTCAAAGAACATTGGAGAATTGAGTAAAACGCGGGAGAAGTGAGTCGAGATCACAGAAAATTGAGTCAAGAACACAGGAGAATTGAGTCGAGATCAAGAGAAAATTGAGTCAAGAGAACGGAGATTGAGTCGAGATCAAGAGAAAATTGAGTCAAGAATGCGGGAGAATGGAGTTGAGATCGCAAGAAAATTTTGTCAAGAATGAGGGAGAAAGTGAGTGAAGGCGAGAATTGAGTCGAGATCAAGAGAAAATTTAGTCAAGAACATGGGAGAATTGAGTCGAGATCGCGGGTGAATTGAGTCGAGATCAAGAGAAAATTGTGTCAAGAACGGGAGAATTGGGTCGGGAAGCGGGAGAATTGAGTCGAGATCATGAGAGAAATTGAGTCAAGCGCAGGAGAATTGAGGTCAAGAACGCGGGAGAATTGAATCGGGGTCACGAAAATTTAGTCAAGAACATGGGAGAAGTGAGGTCAGAGATCAAGAGAAAATTGAGTCAAGAAACGCAGGAGAATTGAGTCGAGAATGTGGGAGAATTGAGTCAAGATCAAGAGAAAATTGAGTCAAATGGTGCGGGAGGAATTGAGTTGAGATCAAGAGAAAATTGAGTCAAGAACGTGGAGAATTGAATCGAGATCAAGAGAAAATTGAGTCAAGAACGGGAGAATTGAGTCAAGAATTTGGGAGAATTGTGTCGAGATCACAATAAAATTGAGTCAAGCGCGAGAGAGTGATCGAGATCAAGAAATTGAGTCAAGAACGCGGAGAATTGAGTCGAGATCAGAGAAAATTGAGTCAAGAACGGCGGGAGATTGAGTCGAGATCAAGAGAAAATTGAGTCAAGAACGCGGGAGAATTGAGTCGAGATCAAGAGAAAATTGAGTCAAGAACGCGGGAGAATTGAGTTCAGATCGACGAAAATTTTGTCAAGAATGCAGGAGTATTTGCGAGCGGGAGAGGTGAGTGAGATCACGAGAAAATTGAGTCAAGAGCGCGGAGAATTGAGTCGAGAACTCGGAGAATTGAGTCGAGATCACGAGAAAATTGAGTCAAGAACGTGGGAGAATTGAGTCGAGATCAAGAGAAAATTGAGTCGAGATCATGGGAGAATTGAGTCGGATCACGCACGAAAATTTAGTCAAGACTGCGGGAGAATTGAGTCGAGATCAAGAGAAAATTGAGTCAAAACGCAGGAGATGGTGAGTCGAGAACGCGGGAGAATGTGAGTCGAGATCATGAGAAAATTGAGTCAAGAATGCAGGAGAATTGAAGTCGCAAAACGGGAGAAGTGAGTCGAGATCATGAGAAAATTGAGTCAAGAACGCAGGAGAATTGAGTCAAGAACGCAGGAGAATTGAATCAAGATCACGAAAAAATTTAGTCAAGAACATGGGAGAATTGAGTCGAGATCACGAGAAAATTGAGTCAAGAACGCAGGAGAATTGAGTCGAGAATGCGGGAGAATTGAGTCGAGATCAAGAAAAATTGAGTCAAAGTGCGGGAGAATAGAGTCGAGATACAAGAAAATTGAGTCAAGAACAGCAGGGAGTGTGTGTCAGATCAAGAGAAAATTGAGTCAAGAAAACGGGAGAATGAGTCGAGATCAAGAGAAAATTGAGTCAAGGGGGGGAGAATAGAGTTGAGAACAAGAGAAAATTGAGTCAAGAACGCGGGAGAATTGAATCGAGATCAAGAGAAAATTGAGTCAAGAGCGCGGGAGAATTGAGTCGATCAAGAGAAAATTGAGTCAAGAACGTGGGAGAATTGAGTAAAGAACGCGGGAGAATTGAGTCGAGATCACGAGAAAATTGAGTCAAGAACGCAGGAGAATTGAGTCGAGATCAAGAGAAAATTGAGTCAAGAACGCGGGAGAATTGAGTCGAGATCAAGAGAAAATTGAGTCAAGAATGCGGGAGAATTGAGTTGAGATCGCAAGAAAATTTTGTCAAGAATGAGGGAGAATTGAGTCGAGAACGCGGGAGAATTGAGTCGAGATCACGAGAAAATTGAGTCAAGAACGCATGAGAATTGAGTCGAGAACGTGGGAGAATTGAGTCGAGATCAAGAGAAAATTGAGTCAAGAACGTGGGAGAATTGGGTTGAGATCACGAGAAACTTTACTCAAGAACGCGGGAGAATTGAGTCGAGATCACAAGAAAATTTAGTCAAGAATGCGGGAGAATTGAATCGAGATCACAAAGAAATTGAGTCAAGAATGCGGGAGAAGTGAATCGAGATCAAGAGAAAATTGAGTCAAGAACGCGGGAGAATTGAGTCGAGATCGCGGGAGAATTGAGTCGAGATCACGAGAAAATTTAGTCAAGAATGTGGGAGAATTGAGTCGAGATCAAGAGAAAATTGAGTCAAGAACGCGGGAGAATTGAGTCGAGAATGCGGGTGAATTGAGTCAAGATCATGAGAAAATTGAGTCAAGAACGCAGGAGAATTGAGTCAAGAACGCGGGAGAATTGAGTCGAGATCACGAGAAAATTTAGTCAAGAACACGGGAGAATTGAGTCGAGAATGCAGGAGAATTGAGTCGAGATCAAGAGAAAATTGAGTCAAGAACGCAGGAGAATTGAGTCGAGAATGCGGGAGAATTGACTTGAAATCAAGAGAAAATTGAGTCAAGAGTGCGGGAGAATTGAATCGAGATCAAGAGAAAATTTAGTCAAGAACATGGGAGAATTGAGTCGAGATCGCGAGAGAATTGAGTCGAGATCACGAGAAAATTTTGTCAAGACTGCGGGTGAATTGAGTCGAGATCAAGAGAAAATTGAGTCAAGAACGCGGGAGAATTGAGTCGAGAACGCGGGAGAATTGAGTCGAGATCATGAGAAAATTGAGTCAAGAACGCAGGAGAATTGAGTCAAGAACGCGGGAGAATTGAATCGAGGTCACGAGAAAATTTAGTCAAGAACATGGGAGAATTGAGTCGAGATCAAGAGAAAATTGAGTCAAGAACGCAGGAGAATTGAGTCGAGAATGTGGGAGAATTGAGTCGAGATCAAGAGAAAATTGAGTCAAATGGTGCGGGAGAATTGAGTTGAGATCAAGAGAAAATTGAGTCAAGAACGTGGGAGAGATGAGATCAAGATCAGAAAATTGAGTCAAGAACGGGAGAATTGAGTCAAGACTCGGGAGAATGGTGTCGAGATCACAATAAAATTGAGTCAAGAACGCGGGAGAATTGAGTCGAGATCAAGAGAAAATTGAGTCAAGAACGCGGGAGAATTGAGTCGAGATCACGAGAAAATTGAGTCAAGAACGCGGGAGAATTGAGTCGAGATCACGAGAAAATTTTGTCAAGAATGCAGGAGTATTGAGTCGAGAACGCGGGAGAATTGAGTCGAGATCACGAGAAAATTGAGTCAAGAACGCAGGAGAATTGAGTCGAGAACTCGGGAGAATTGAGTCGAGATCACGAGAAAATTGAGTCAAGAACGTGGGAGAATTGAGTCGAGATCAAGAGAAAATTGAGTCGAGATCATGGGAGAATTGAGTCGAGATCACGAGAAAATTTAGTCAAGACTGCGGGAGAATTGAGTCGAGATCAAGAGAAAATTGAGTCAAGAACGCGGGAGAATTGAGTCGAGAACGCGGGAGAATTGAGTCGAGATCATGAGAAAATTGAGTCAAGAATGCAGGAGAATTGAGTCGAGAACGCGGGAGAATTGAGTCGAGATCATGAGAAAATTGAGTCAAGAACGCAGGAGAATTGAGTCAAGAACGCAGGAGAATTGAATCAAGATCACGAAAAAATTTAGTCAAGAACATGGGAGAATTGAGTCGAGATCATGAGAAAATTGAGTCAAGAACGCAGGAGAATTGAGTCGAGAATGCGGGAGAATTGAGTCGAGATCAAGAGAAAATTGAGTCAAGAGTGCGGGAGAATAGAGTCGAGATCACAAGAAAATTGAATCAAGAACGCAGGAGAATTGTGTCGAGATCAAGAGAAAATTTAGTCAAGAACGCGGGAGAATTGAGTCGAGATCACGACAAAATTGAGTCAAGAGTGCGGGAGAATAGAGTTGAGAACAAGAGAAAATTGAGTCAAGAACGCGGGAGAATTGAATCGAGATCAAGAGAAAATTGAGTCAAGAGCGCGGGAGAATTGAGTCGAGATCAAGAGAAAATTGAGTCAAGAACGTGGGAGAATTGAGTAAAGAACGCGGGAGAATTGAGTCGAGATCACGAGAAAATTGAGTCAAGAACGCAGGAGAATTGAGTCGAGATCAAGAGAAAATTGAGTCAAGAACGCGGGAGAATTGAGTCGAGATCAAGAGAAAATTGAGTCAAGAATGCGGGAGAATTGAGTTGAGATCGCAAGAAAATTTTGTCAAGAATGAGGGAGAATTGAGTCGAGAACGCGGGAGAATTGAGTCGAGATCAAGAGAAAATTGAGTCAAGAGTGCGGGAGAATAGAGTCGAGATCACAAGAAAATTGAGTCAAGAACGCAGGGAGAATTGTGTCCAGATCAAGAGAAAATTTAGTCAAGAACGCGGGAGAATTGAGTCGAGATCAAGAGAAAATTGAGTCAAGAGTGCGGGAGAATAGAGTTGAGAACAAGAGAAAATTGAGTCAAGAACGCGGGAGAATTGAATCGAGATCAAGAGAAAATTGAGTCAAGAGCGCGGGAGAATTGAGTCGAGATCAAGAGAAAATTGAGTCAAGAACGCAGGAGAATTGAGTCGAGATCAAGAGAAAATTGAGTCAAGAACGCGGGAGAATTGAGTCGAGATCAAGAGAAAATTGAGTCAAGAATGCGGGAGAATTGAGTTGAGATCGCAAGAAAATTTTGTCAAGAATGAGGAGAATTGAGTTAGACGCGGGAGAAGTGAGTCGAGATCCCAGAAAATTGAGTCAAGAACGCATGATGAATTCGAGACGTTGGGAGAATTGAGTCGAGATCAAGAGAAAATTGAGTCAAGAACGTGGGAGAATTGGGTTGAGATCACGAGAAACTTTACTCAAGAACGCATGAGAATTGAGTCGAGAACGTGGGAGAATTGAGTCGAGATCAAGAGAAAATTGAGTCAAGAACGCGGGAGAATTGAGTCGAGATCAAGAGAAAATTGAGTCAAGAACGCGGGAGAATTGAGTCGAGAACGCGGGAGAATTGAGTCGAGAACGCGGGAGAATTGAGTCGAGAACGCGGGAGAATTGAGTCGAGAACGCGGGAGAATTGAGTCGAGATCACGAGAAAATTGAGTGAAGAACGCAGGAGAATTGAGTCGAGATCACGAGAAAGTTGAGTCGAGATCAAGAGAAAATTGAGTCGACAACGCTGGAGAATTGAGTCGAGATCAGGAGAAAATTGAGTCGAGAAGGCGGGAGAATTAAGTCGAGGTCACGAGAAGGTCGAGATCACAAGAAAATGAAGTCGACATCACGAGAAAACTACAAAGAAAAAAATGTATACTGCATGGCGGCTTAGGGCTTCCATAATGTATTCACCTGTTTCATCTCACCTGGATTACTTCGGTTATTTCCACCCTGTTGTTTCGGCTCTTATCATGCATTTTAACGTTTCCCAGTGCCTTATCCTGATTCCTGGGTTTGACTCATCGTAGTGATTTTAGATAATAAGAGAGAAAAAACACAGAAAGTGTAAACTCTTCTCTCCTGAACATGTGGGAAAACGTACTCACCTCTAACTGTGATTGTATAAGTGCAGTATGGAAATACAGGTAGCTGTTGAAGGTACTGCGTGAGAGAGGAGTTCGAGGTTTTCTATCAATCTCTGTCACTGGCTTTCTTTCTCCTCACTTATTGTGCATCACTCTTTTGTCTCTTTCTTCCCCTTCACGCTCTCTCTGATTCGACTTTCTCGTTTATTTCTCTCTCTCTCTCTCTCTCTCTCTCTCACACACACACACACACACACACACACACAGTGCCTCATTCATTTTCCTCAGGTCTGATTAAAATGTTCGCTTCATTAAAGACAGCAGTTTAATTCTTCGCTCTGTATCTCTCCGCTTTCTTTCTCGGTGGCGTATGCAGATTGCAGGCTAATGGACTGTCCTTAAATCCAGCTTTTATTTCTTCTTAAAGATGAAAGACATCCCTCTAAAGTCTGTTTCTTTTTGTGCTTGACACTTGAACGCTCGGATGTTTTTAAAGGCCTGCTGTCCGTATTTAATGCAGTCACATGGTCGTATTTTGAAGTGCTGCCTTTATGGTGATGTATTAGAGATGGTAATGAAGGTTTTGGATGGTCACACACACACACACACACACACACACACACACACACACAATTGTTTGTAGTGATTATATAAAAGGGGCATTATTAAAATCTTGCTTTCTCTCTCGCTCTAGTACTTTTGAGGCTGTGTCTGAGCATCATGACGTCTGAGTCAACTGTGATCCTGGTGCAGGTTCAGGTTCTTGCCTTCTGTTTGTTCTAGTCTTTAATATAGCATTTCATGGCTTGGAAACTCCGCCCTGCTGTAATTAATATGAGGGAAGTCAGCAAACATATTCTCTTCATATTCTTTTCTGCTTCTTGCGTGTGTGTGTGTGGGGTGGGGGGTGGGTGCTATTTTTATCCCAGACTAACAGGATGCAGTGCCGTAGTGATGTCAGAAATGTTCCCACTGCCTGATTATGTAATTATTGATTTTCCCTGCCCCAGTTACAACTTTTTTCCTATGTTTTTGTATACATGTAAAACATCTCAGTTTGGGTTTTTTCACCTCCAGTCTGGGTCACATGCTAATGAGGTTCTAAATCATCTGAAACATATACCTGGACAGTATATTATGATACTCATATATACATCATAATGCTATCCATAAGAGGATGGGTTCCCTTTTTGAGTTTCTTCCGTGTGTCGTCTCAGAGAGTTGTTCCGTGCCACCATCTCCTCTGGTTTGTTTATGACGGATCTATCTAGCTTTGTGATCATGACTTCAGATGTTCTAGAAACGTCCGCGAACAAGAAAGGAGACGAAAGTTCTTTTTGTTCAGCCGGTTACTGTTCCATCTTTGCTTTTTTTTTTTCTTCTCTACTGTGGGATGCATTGCATGAAGCTTTAGTGTAGCCGTAGTGTTTTTGTTCAGGTGCAGGGAAGTTGTTTGGGTTGAGCTGGAGGCCATGCTTGTTCTGAGCAGCTTAGTTGCCTTCGAGCTCATCCCTGACAAGCTGACAGAACGAAGACTCGGGGTCATCGCTGTCCTCCAGCTCTGCTGAATGAGCACTGATCTGCCTCGAGTGCTGTTTTATTTTTGTACCGGTGTCGCTGTCTGTGGTGCTGAATCCTGACGGTATCCTGAAGGCACGGGTGTCAAAGCCAAGTTCTGCCCGGACCACATCGGCACTTTCGTGACGCTTTAAATGGACGTAAAACTAAGGATGTTATCTATTAAATAGTAACCAGCTCTGATAGTAGAATAGGAGAAGAATGACTAATAGAAAGTGTTCAACTGTACGTGTTAATATGTGATAACGTTTATTATACAGATTGAAGTTGTTGTTTTGTTTTTTTTTATCAAATATCGGAGATATACTGTATATCATTAAGGACAAGAGATGGGAAGAAGAAGCACATTTTGGAATTTGGAATTAATCACTGAGTCACAATAAAGACTTCTGACATGTTTGTGAATAATTTTTTAGACATGGGTCTGACAAACCCAGCAGATAGGTGTAGATTTGAACGTGAGAACATGTACTTTTGCGCTGGTACAGAATGTTCAAGGTATTTACATTTACATTTATTCATTCATTTAGCGGACGCTTTTATCCAAAGCGACTTACACATGAGGAAATGTAAGCAAAGCGATATATCGAGCGGAGAACAATACAAGTAGTGCTACGGCACAGGATTTATAATTGAGTTCTAGAGAAGCAGAATGCACAGAGTAGAGGTGTAAGAGTAATTTATTTATTTATCTTCAATAATGTGGGGTTGGTATTTTAGGGGTTGGTTCGGTGTTCACGGAAGAGGTGGGTCTTTAGCTGTTTTTTGAAGATGGTGACAGATTCTGTTGGAAGTTCATTCCGCCACTGAGGGACTGTTAGGGTGAAGGTTCTGGAAAGGGATCTTGAGCCACATTGAGTAGACACTACCAAGCGTCGGTCGTTAACCGATCGCAGATTGCGTGAGGGAACGTAGGCCTTCAGGAGAGTGTTGAGGTAGGAAGGTGCTGTTCCAGACAAGGTCTTGTACGTGACCATCAAGGCCTTGAATTTGATACAGCCGCCCGTATCAGGAAGCTGACAGGAAGCCAGTGGAGGGAAATAATTTCTCTGGTAATGGCTGTGTTTTGTTCCAGATATTACCGGTCTAGTGTGAAAATATGAAGTAGTATATAGAATATAGTAGTATATACACTATTATTACAGTGCTATTGTTTGCAAGTTCAGACGGCCGACGAAGCGAGACAGCGGGATTTTTTTGGCGGCAGGCTCTGAGTTTGACTCCTGTGCCTCAGGCGTCATCATGCTTCATGTGGAGATGATTCATAATGTAATTGTGGACGTTGTATGCAGGTGTTATTTATTCTGTTGTTCACAAGGCAGCTGGATGAACTCCATGAACAAACATGCTACGTGACCAAGTCTGTGATCGGTGGCACGTGACCAAGCCAATCCATTCCTTAAGACTCATGACTTAGACACAAAGATACCGATACCTTTGTGTCAAAAGGTTTTAATTCTATTAGTCTTACATTTCATCTGCTTCTCATTTCTATTTCCCTTTTGTGCTTGTGCTTGTGGAAATAAATGAACAGTTCTCCCAGCATGTCAGGAAGCTGGGGTCAGAGCACAGGGTCAGTGATGATACAGCGCCCCCTGGAACAGAGATGGTTAAGGGCCTTGCTCACCTTCTGATCAGTAACCTTAACTGCTGCCACCACTGCCCCAAGTGAAACAATAGAGTTTTGTTTTGTGCAACCTTTACAGATATCGTCACTTCTCTCCAATTATATCATGCTTGTTATTTTGTCTCTTTTTTTTATTTAAATATCACTTACTTACTTTCTCCTTACCTCTTTTCCTTCTTTCGTGCCCTCTCTCTCTCTCTCTCTCTCTCTCTCTCTCTTTCTCACTCTGTCTCTCCCTTTTCTTTTGTCCATGTTTACACAGGTGGCTTTAGTACAGTGGGGTGTTTATATGCAGTGAGTCCTGCATATCAGATGACGATCAGTTCACTTCATACCCTACCTTTATTCCTACACAAGTTTCCACAGCACATTGAATTGAGCCATTACTTCTCCATTCTCCATAATAACAGCCTCGATATTAATAATACAGAGCGCAGTTGGTGGGTTTCCAGATGTTGGTGATTACCTGATGGACGTCCTTTTTATTGTAACGACCAGCACCATTCCTCAGGCGGCAGCAAAAGCGTAGTGTGTAGTCGTTTAGCTGGGGATTAAACTGCAATGCTTGCTATAGGGTAATGTCTGTGTGTGTGTGTGTGTGTGTGTGTGTGTGTGTGCATCAGATAGATCTAAATGATGTCTCTTACGTAGCAGAGGTTGTGTTGTTCTCCACTCAGGGCCACTGAGAGAGAATATTCTCCTGGACAGAAGCCATGAAGCAGTTGGAGTCCGGTTAGAGAGACAGGAAGCAGGAAGGTGACGAGCTCCAGCAACCCTGTCTACCTTTTTTTTGTTCCTCAGGCAATAAAGTTTACAATGAAGTGTCCAGCTGTCATCCACACACACACACACACACACACACACACACCTGCTGCTGCCTTTATTAAACCAGTGCACAAGTAGCAAACACAACGACACAAAAACACTCCAGTTTTATTAGATACAGTATATCCAACATCCTGTGTTCATCCACAATGTGGTTTTACGCCCAGTAGATACGCTACAGGGCGTCTCCATATGTAGAGCAGTAGATATGCTACAGGGCGTCTCCATACGTAGAGCAGTAGATACGCTAGAGGGCGTCTCCATACATAGAGCAGTAGATACGCTACAGGGCGTCTCCATACGTAGAGCAGTAGATACGCTACAGGGCGTCTCCATACGTAGAGCAGTAGATACGCTACAGGCCATCTCCATACGTAGAGCAGTAGATACGCTACCGGGCGTCTCCATACGTAGAGCAGTAGATACGCTACAGGGCGTCTCCATATGTAAAGCAGTAGATACGCTTACAGGGCATCTCCATACGTAGAGCAGTAGATACGCTACAGGGGGCGTTCCATATGTAGAGCAGTAGATATGCTACAGGGCGTTCCATATGTAGAGCAGTAGATACGCTACAGGGCGTCTCCATACATAGAGCAGTAGATACGCTAACAGGGCGCTCTACATCGTAGAGCAGTAGATACGCTACAGGGGCGCCCATACGTAGAGCAGTAGATACGCTACAGGCCATCTCCATATGTAGAGCAGTAGATACGCTACCGGGCGTCTCCATACGAGAGCAGTAGATACGCTATAGGGCGTCTCCATACGTAGAGCAGTAGATATGCTACAGGGGGCGTCTCCATACATAGAGCAGTAGATACACTACAGGTGCGTCTCCATGCTGAGCAGTAGATACGCTACAGGGGCGCTTCCATACAAGAGCAGTAGATACGCTACCGGGCTGTCCATAACGTAGAGCAGTAGATACGCTACAGGGGCGTCTCCACGTAGAGCAGTAGTTATGCTACAGGGCGTCTCCATATGTAGAGCAGTAGATACGCTACAGGGCACCTCCATACATAGAGCAGTAGATACGCTACAGGGCGTCTCCATACGTAGAGCAGTAGATACGCTACAGGGCGTCTCCATACGTAGAGCAGTAGTTATGCTACAGGGCGTCTCCATATGTAGAGCAGTTGATTACGGTAGAGGGCGCTCCATATGTAGAGCAGTAGATATGCTACAGGGCTGTCCATACGAGAGCAGTAGATACGCTAGAGGGCTCATACGAGAGCAGTAGATACGCTACAGGGCGCCATACTAGAGCAGTAGATACGCTACAGGCTGCCCATACGTAGAGCAGTAGATACGTACAGGGCGCCCATACGTAGAGCAGTAGATACGCTACAGGGCATCTCCATATGTAGAGCAGTAGATACGCTACAGGGCGTCTCCATACGTAGAGCAGTAGATACGCTACAGGGCGTCTCCATACGTAGAGCAGTAGATACGCTACAGGGCGTCTCCATATGTAGAGCAGTAGATACGCTACAGGGCGTCTCCATACGTAGAGCAGTAGATACGCTACAGGGCGTCTCCATATGTAGAGCAGTAGATACGCTACAGGGCGTCTCCATACGTAGAGCAGTAGATACGCTACAGGGCGTCTCCATACGTAGAGCAGTAGATACGCTACAGGGCGTCTCCATACGTAGAGCAGTAGATACGCTACAGGCCATCTCCATACGTAGAGCAGTAGATACGCTACCGGGCGTCTCCATACGTAGAGCAGTAGATACGCTACAGGGCGCTCCATATCGAGCAGTAGATATGTTAAAGAAGCGCTCCATATGTAGAGCAGTAGATACACTACAGGGGCTCTCCATACGTGAGCAGTAGATACGCTACAGGCGTGCCCATACATAGAGCAGTAGATACGCTACAGGGCTGCCCATACGAGAGAGTAGATACGCTACAGGGCGCTTCCATACATGAGCAGTAGTTATGCTACAGGGCGTCTCCATATGTAGAGCAGTAGATACGCTACAGGGCACCTCCATACGTAGAGCAGTAGATACGCTACAGGGCGTCTCCATATGTAGAGCAGTTGATACGCTACAGGGCGCTCCATACGTAGAGCAGTAGATACGCTACAGGCGTCTCATACGTAGAGCAGTAGATACGCTACAGGGCTGCCCATACATAGAGCAGTAGATACGCTATAGGCCCCATAATGAGCAGTAGATACGCTACAGGGCGTCTCCATACTTAGAGCAGTAGATACCGCTACAGGGGGGCTCCACGTAGAGCAGTAGATACGCTATAGGGCCCATAAAGAGCAGTAGATACGCTACAGGGCGTCTCCATATGTAGAGCAGTAGATACGCTAACAGGGCATCTCCATATCGAGCAGTAGATACGCTACAGGGCGTCTACATGCGTAAGGAGTAGATACGCTACAGGGCGTCTCCATACGTAGAGCAGTAGATACGCTACAGGGCGTCTCCATACGTAGAGCAGTAGTTATGCTACAGGGCGTCTCCATATGTAGAGCAGTAGATACGCTACAGGGCACCTCCATACGTAGAGCAGTAGATACGCTACAGGGCGTCTCCATATGTAGAGCAGTAGATACGCTACAGGGCATCTCCATACGTAGAGCAGTAGATACGCTACAGGGCGTCTCCATATGTAGAGCAGTAGATACGCTACAGGGCGTCTCCATACGTAGGGGACTGTGTTTGCCAGCACCACGTTGGTTGTGTCTTCATCAGTGGATGTTCTCGGTCAGAAACTTTAATGTTGTAGAAGGTTCTCCTACAGAGATGAACAAAAGGGCAAATAACAATGACATCCACAAGGCTTTGTCTTGTCCTTCTCTTGTGCTCTCCCTCTCTCTCTCGCTCTCTCTCTTGCGCTCTCCCTCTCTCATTTTCTCTCTCTCTTTCTCTCTCTGTCTCTCTTTCTCTCTCTCTGCATTTCAGTATTCGCTTATTTATCGCAGTATTCTCTTCATTTACCTTGTCTTTCCTGAACAGTCTTCTGAGCTCAGTGTAGACGTAGCAGTAAATGCAACTGCAATAGCAAGGTCACGTACGTGGTGTGTGTGCGTGCGTGTGTGTGTGTGTGTGTGTGTGCATACATGCGTGTGTGTGTTCAGAGGGATGAGAGCAGATTGGATTATTTAACACTGCGGGAGGAAAACAGGTTGCGTTAGTGTGTCAGTGCTGCTCAAACACACGCTGTTATTCTCTCCGATGGCTTTCCACACATCACTCCACCACTCCGGTTTGTGGTTAATGTTGGTGCGTCAGGGTCGAGCAGGTTTTTTCACGAGTTGGAAGTGTGAATTTAAAGTAAATGGAGAAGATGTCAAGTTCTCAAAGTGCTTTTCTGAGTGTCACTGTATATTTCTCCTAAATATCAGCTTGATTTGGGGGATTTTTCAGGATCTGAAAAACCGAAGCTCATCTTAAATGCTCAATAAAAACATTAAATTCACATTAAACCTCTTTTGCTGTCTCTCACTTCATTCTTTCTTTCCCACTGTCACACACTGTCTCTTGTTTGCTCTCTCTCTCGCTCTCTCTCTTTCTCTCTCTCTTCACTTTGGGGAAAAAGCAAAATGTCTAAACTCTTTGTGTGCTTTTGATGAGCTAAACGCCTCAAAGATGGTGTTTTGATACTCCTCCACTTCATCATAGATGATGCTTGACTGACATGACATCTTTTTCACACTCTTCTCGTGACTCTCAATTCCATTCTTTTTCATACACAAATCATTGACGGCCCAGTCAGACGTGGCTGAATAAGGACAACGTGGCGATGAAATCGTCGTTTGAGTTTTTCTGCCTATAACTTGCTTTAACACCTCAAGCATAAAAATATTTCACCGAAACAACGTGGACACCTTTATTTATTTTGGCAACCATGCTTGAAGATGAAGTTTGATGTCCGGTGTGATTTCCTCCCTCGGCGAATGTCACGATTTGATCTACTTGTTGGATTTACTTGACCCACAGCGAAACTGACACATTGTGCGTTCGACAAGAGGCGGTAAGTCGTAATTCCCAACATCCGATTAGGAAAACAACAAAGACGACTCGGAATGACTTCTCAGGAACTCGACTTGAGGATGATCTCCTCAACCCAGAGTTAAGCAGGTGACGTCAGATCAACATGGCTGCTGACGGCATGAACAGTAAACTCAGCAGCACTTCTTATCTTTAAACCAGTTATGCGGTATATACAACAAATAGGTTTAGATCTGTCAACATACAGATATATTCACTTGTTCGGAAAGTTGGGGGTTCAAGCCCAAGCACTGCCAAGCTGCCACTGTTGTGCCCTTGAGCAAGGCCCTTAACCCTCTCTGCTCCAGGGGGCGCTGTATCATGGCTGACCCTGCACTCTGACCCCAACTTCCTGACATGCTGGGGTATGCGAAGAAAATAATTTCACTGTTCTGTCATGTATACATGAACAATAAAGACTCATTATCATTGTCATTATCATAACACTGACTACTATGGTAGAAAATGATTAAATCTGAACAGTCACTTACTCCTTAAGATTCCTTTTATCTGTTCATTTCCTCTTCTCGCTTTTTAATGAGCAGAGCTCCCATGCAAGTATAGACTTGACAAACCATGGCGTCCCCTGGTGCCCCGTCGCTCAGTCGATGCTCACGTCACTGCTGAAATAATCCCTGATTGGTAATTCAATTTCTAGCTATTTTGTTTATCATCAACCCGGAACAATCTTCAGAACGTTTTGAAGTATAGTGATTACCTCACAAGCAGATGAAGGAGCGAAGGCAGGTTGATTTTTCATCATTAAAACAATGAACCGATGGCTCGACATTGACGGGATTCGCTTGTACAGATTGCGTGATTTGAGCGGTAATCCGTAACGCTTTGGCTGTTTTGTTCTTATCGGGGTTTGTGGTATTCAGTTGTATGAACTGCCTCAGTGAGAAGAACCTGCATTGAATTTGGGAGGAATGCTTTCATGGTTGCTGCACCTACAACCTGGAACAATCTCGAGAACTTTTAGGAGCTACTTTTTTTTATTCCTCTTAATGTCTTTAAATACAGAGTCTCTGAAAATGTAACTAAAGCCTTAGTAGCTTGAGTCTCTCATACACTCTCTCATACACAGAGGGAGAGTGACTGGATTTAGCCTGAGGCTTGGATGTGTTGGATGAAAAATGTCCTGGTGAAAGGTGTCAGCTGTACGGAATAAACCTGTAGGCTCAGTGTCATGTTTGTGTGTATGGGTTGTCCATGGGGTGATGTGATGTGTGTAGTGCAGAGGAGCCTTTGGCTAGCCTTTATGGTGAACCTAGTCTACAAGTCGTCCCCCACCTTTACAGTCTCCTGACCATTCTCTCAGGGAATGCTTCCTTAGCCTTTTGTCTTCCCAGACTTACCAACAAGGCAGCAGGGCAGTGGTTGGCTAACACTGGAGCAGCACATTACCTCTGGGGGGATCCTGAAGCTCCTAGATTACCTGCCAAGTTAGCTTGGAGCTGTGTGATCACATGGAGGCCTGGCAAGCAATGCCGGGACAACATGCACAGGCAGAGGTCAATCATCTGTGGAGCCGACACTGTCTGGGCTAGCCACTGGGAACCCTTCTCTCACAGTCACGCAGTGCTAGTGGGAACTGCGTTTAACCTCTCACTGCACAGGTCTCCACATTCTTGGTGATGAACATCTACAACCCACCTCCAGACGTCTGACAGCAATATGGTGTCTGGTGACAGAAGAAGGTTTGAATGAACTGGAAGCCTCCAGTCAAATCTCTGCATGTCAGCAGCACTGGATATATGATAGCTAGTGTAGGAATCAAGCACATCGCTCTACTTCAGTTATGGGGAGAATCCTGGAAATGTTGGCGTAAACATTGTCCAGTCAACCTTCGCTGTTTTATTCTACCTGTCAAAACATTCTGGATACTGTTGCTCCATTTAGGATTATTTGAACCCTAAACCGAAAGTTGAACCATGGCTGAATGATACCACTCGTGCTGGAAGACATGATTGTAGGAGAGCCGATGGGAAAAAGAATGTTTGCATAAATATGAAAAAATCTGTCAAAACTGAAAAGTCAAAGTATTTCCCAGATATTATTTCAAACACATCTCACAAGCCTCGTGTTCTTTTTAGTACTATTAATGCTGCTCTGAACACATCTCAATCACCTTTGCTGGAGTTTTCTTTTGAAATGGTTGAAAACTTTTTACACTTTTTTTGTTGACAAGATTGACAATGTTAGAGCACACGTCTCGTTTCCTCTGCCGATCCATCTCTCACCACTTCGTGCTCTGCTGCTTTTAACCAGTTTCTTTGTTGAGAGATATTATTGGTAAAATGAAATAAATCTGCCTGTTGCATAAACGTTGTTCCTCCTCATTTAAAAAAATAATGCTTTTGAAACCATTTTTCCCAAAATTCAAATAATTATAACTAGTAGTCTTGCCTCTGTGGTGTACCTCGAATTTTAAACTTGCATTCGTGTAACCATTGATCAAAAAATCTTTTTTGGATACCTCGGTTCTTGCTCATTTCAGACCTATCTCAAAACTTCTGTTCCTTTCCAAGATATTTGAGAGAGTTGTATTTATACAATTACACAATCTTTATTAGTTAGCATCTTTCCTTTTCAAAGGCAGATAGAGTTGTGTATCATCTGTATAACAATGAATCAGTGCCATATTTCCTAAAAATTGACCCTATGTGAAGCATGTACAGTATAAGTTGAACAGTGTTTACTGTTTTGTTCTGATTGTGTTTGTACACCACTTTGGTAAACACTTGTTATTTTTAAAAGCGCTCTGTGAATAAAATTTGACTTTGACCAACCCATTCCTGCAAAGCTTATCAGATCGTTTGGGATGTTCCACACTGTGGTCCCAATTAGAAGCCTGGAAAAATGGCATCCTGGAATGTGGGTTCTCATCTGGACTCTTGTTGCAATCTGATTAGACCACATTGAAGAACAGCTCAGTTACAGCTGAGCTAAGGTGGTACAACATCGTCATCCATCCAAGGCTTCCTAATAAGAGGAGCAACGAATGGGTTACACATCCGTGGTGGAAAGGATAGCGTGCTGGTGGACGGCAGCTTTGTGGGGTGGAACTGGCAATCAAGGAGACACAAGAATTCACTGGAGACTGCTGGGAGATAGCATAAGTGATCCAGGAGGTTCACACCAGAGACTGATGATACCATGAGGATGCTGTGTCTAAAGTGCATGTCCCAGTGTAATAGAACTTGTGGGTCCAGGATTGGACTGTTGGAGCCATCTAAGAACCCACCATAAGAGAACAGATATGAAACATGAAAGCGAAGCAAATGCAGGTGTAAGTGTGTGTGTGTGTGTTTGTGTGTATATACATTTGCCCTTTATATCAGATCAGAACAGTCAACTCTCCCGATCTGTACACAGCTGCTCTCCTGCTTTTACACTCCTTGGTCTGACTGGTATCTCTTCTGTTCATCTTTTATGCCTCTCTGAACTGTTAGACAGAGGCAGTAACACACTCTGCTTTTTCAACACACACCCCTACACTGTTTCAAAGTGCTATACAAACAGTCAAAGCCGCAACGAGATGGAGATCACTTCAGAACCAACAACTATCTGGTTGTTCTTCAAAAATAAATAAGACACTGGCCTTAACTTCGTTTCTCTTAATCTGAGTGGCACTGATGTTCCTTTTTCTCAAAACCCCCAGGTCAGACTCAAATCATTGTGTCAGAAGTGGAGTAAATTGATTGGCTGATTGTAATCTGTGTTTCTCGTTGGTTTCTCCAACAGCGGAGCATCACGTCTGACCTCTATTAGCTTCAGTAACCTTTCTGTCACTCCACCGTGTACTCCTCCTCTCACGAACCTGGGCTTTAACCTGGGTCAGGCATTCGGCTGATTATTATTCTGCTAACCATTATCATAATTACTGGTCACAGAGGGTGATGGTGAGATTAGAATTAGAAAAACATGCACACATCCATCCATTTCCGGGACCACATCCTAGGCAGGGTAACAGGAAGCCTTGAGCTTATCCCAGGGGACTTGGGGCACAAGACGGGGGGGCACACTCACACACCCATGCCTGGACTATATACAATTTGGAAATGCCAGTCAGCCTACAATGCATGTGTTTGGACTGGGGGAGGAAACCGGAGTGCCCGGAGGAAACACCTGAAGCACGGGGAGAACATCCACCTCCTTGTACACATTGATTATACAGAGTTTTATTAATTTTATACCACAGCAAATTGGCAAGTGTTACAATCATTTTTACTGTAGGAACCGTAACATATTAGAAAGATTACATTAATATAAACCTATTTGTATGAGAACTTGAAGCACTTGAAGCAGGTACTGGAGTGATAAAGTCCAGCTCTATGGAATTATAAATAGCAGCGTTGTGAAAGAATGAAAGTGGACCAGAAAATACATGGAAATAAAATCGCTCACTCCAAGGTGACTCACAGCGGTGTTGGGGAAGAAGGTTACTCTAGGTCTTTCTTCCCCTTTTGATGTGAAAGTGTGTCAGGTGGATTTTAGCTTTTAGCCTTTAGCACCCCCGAAAAAAAAAGCTTTTTGAAGTTCTCTCGAGTTCATACCGGTGGGTATCGCGAGGTAATCTCAACCGGTCAGGCATCCTTGAACAGAATTTGCAGGTTTACCTGAGCACAACAGGAATAAATTGTTGGTTTTATAGTCTGAGGGAAACAGCAAGGAGTGTAAACGTTCTCTTTCTTTGTTTCTGGGACTCGAACTCAGGTTGAGGCACGATGAGAGTCAAACAATCTATCCATGAGACATGGGCGATGATCCCAATTGCAAAGACGAACTCAAATGGAGTAAAAGTTCAGAGAGTAATAAAAATCCAAATAAATTTAAAAAAATGCAAAAACAAGATGCAACGGTTATCCACGAAGTTCAGTCAGTAAATTCAAAGAAATAATCCAATAAGTAAATCCTCAACGCAAAAATATCTCCTCAAAGTGAACCAACAGAAATAGTTCCTCAAGGTTAAAAAAACGGGCAGGACCAACAGTCAGTGCGTTTACATGGACAACAATAATTTGATATTAACCTGATTAAGACGATACTCTGATTAAGAAACTAACGTGTAAACAGCCATTGTTGATGACCTTAATCCGATTAAAGTCATACTCGAAGTAAACACAAATGGAATTAAGATGTGTGGAGTATTCCTGTTTTAGTCGCATTATCGAAGTGTGTTAAAGACATGTACACACCTTAATCACACTATTAACGTCGTGTGGGAATTTTCACCGCATTGTGCAACAGGACATGTTTACACACGGTAGTGCTCAACCGTTTGACGCCAAACAAGAGAGCATGGCTGCGTCCCAAACCGCATACTTACCTACAACAGTATATAGTAGGCGGTATACATGTATTTCAGCTACTATATAGTAGGTAAGTACGCAGTTTCGGACACAGCCCACGGCTTCAATCTTCAGTCATCTATTAGCACGTACAGCATAACAAATAATCAACTACACTTAAACTGTACACGGTACCCCAACGAAGACGAACTGTATGTCGATACGTGAAATTTCTGGAGGGAACGTCGGACGGCGTGAGGACGTAACGACGTGTGCTGTTAATCGCTCTCTGTTCTATAACATGTAAAACGGGAACATGAAAGGAATAATCTGAAAGCTACTCATGTAAACAACTTAATCAGAATATTGTCTTATTCAGAATAAGGTCAATAATTAGATCACCGCTGTCCATGTAAACGTAGTAGGTGTTACTTACACAGAAGGCTTGCCTTAGCAAAGAAATACACACAAGGGAATGAGACACCGGGGACAGCAATAATACTAACGACAGACAGAGGTTACACAACAAGAGGGAACAACGAGGGTCTCTAGGGGCCAACACATAAAATAGCAAGTGCAGAATCCTGATAGTATTAAAGCAAGTGCAGTGCTGCTGCTGTTGTAAAAAAAAAAAAAAAAAAAAAAGAAGAATACATTAATCAATACCTTCTTGACCAATCAGAATCGAGAATTCAAATAAAATAGAAAATAGAATCTTACAACCTGTGATAGGAGTTTTTATTTCCGGAAGAAGTTTGTTTTTCCTCAAGTGCGACAGGGACTGTGGACTTCCTTTCTTGGATGGTTCTTTTGTTCCCTCATCATCTCATTTGTGATTCCGACATCTTTGACTCTGTCTGCAATTTACTTTGACATGTGGCTCCGTCAGCGAGGCTCAAGCAGTCAGGTTTGCCAGGAGAAGTGCTTTAAATGACTCTGAGATGAAATCAGATCAGAAAGAGTGTGGTTTCTTGTTACAGCTCTTCTCTCTGCCCTGCGTCTCTATTATAGATCATAAAAGATTATTATTATTGATTTCAGTCTGCTAACTGGACTCGGTCAATTAGTTCACACTCCGTAGGACAGATGGAATCTTTTATGAAGAGCATTGATCATCACAGAAGTCCTAATGTCACAGTGCCATGTGTTTTGAGGCTTCCTGCTGCCTTTGTGGATATTTATGGATTTGAGAGATTTCGTTTCTCCATACACCTCGGGCTGTTTATGCTTCTGTTCGGTTTTTGTTGTGCTGCCTTTAATCGATCAATGCAACCAAAAGCAGAAAGAGACTTTTTGCTGAGCTCCAGAAATAGAGGTCCTCTTCTAGAACATACAGTTCCCTCCACTAATATTGGCGCCCTTGGTAAATCACAAAAACACTCTGCTCTCATGGATATCAAACAACTGCAAACACAACACAGGTTTATTAAAAAAAACTTCTTTGGTAAATATAGGTGTGCAACAATTATTGGCACCCGTTTAGTCAATACTTTGTGCTAGCTCCCTTTGCCAAGATAACAGCTCTGAGTCTTCTCCTATAACGCCTGATGAGGTTGGAGAATACATGGTGAGGGATCTGAGACCGTTCCTCCATACAGAATCTCTCCAGATCCTTCACATTTTGAAATACAGTACATGCTGGTGGACTTCCTCTTCAGTTCACCACACAGGTTTTCTATGGGGTTCAGGTCAGGGGACTGGGATGGTCATGGCTGGACCTTGATTTTGTGGTCAGTAAACCATTGTTGTGTTGATTTTGATGTTTTGGATCATTGTCCAACCACGACCCATTTGAAACTTTCTGGCAGAGGCAGTCAGGTTTTCATTTAATATCTGTTGATATTTGATAGAGTCCATGATGCCATGTATCCTAAAACAATGTCCAGGTCCTCTGGCAGAAAAACAGTCCCAAAACATTAAAGATCCACCTCCATATTTAACCGTGGACATGAGGTACTTTTCCATATGGCTACCTCTCTGTGTGCTCCAAAACGTCCTCTGGTGTTTATTACCAAAAAGCGCTATGTTGGTTTCATCTGACCATAGAACCCGATCCCATTTGACGCTCGAGTTTGTTTTTGGAAAAAAAAATGTCCTTCTTGGTAAATCTTTTTATTACAAGAGGAATAAAACAATTTTTAAGAGGAAAACATACTGTTTTGGGAAAATAACTTCAAGATGGTAATGATAATACTGCTTAGTGCACATTAAATGTTTCATGTTTCTCTCTCTCTCTCTCTCTCTCTCTCTCTCTCTCTCTCTCTCTCTCTCTGTAGGAGTTAGTGGGCGGTAACCCTTCACAGAGGAACTGGAAGGGAATATTAATTGCTCTGCTGGTTATTCTGATCATCTGCTCTCTCATCGTCACCTCCGTCATCCTGCTCACACCAGGTACTTTTTTACCCCCCCATTGTTACATGGTTTCTCTGTCTAGGTCCCTCTTTACCTAATTATCTATCATTTCTGGTTTGTTGGTGTCTGAATAAAAAAAAAAAAAGCCTGGCATTTCTGCCAGTGTCTGTTTTCGGGTTATGATCAGAAGAGTTAGGCGTGGTCCATTACGTTATGTAGGAAAACCATTGTCTTTTTCAGATGGGAAAATGTAAATTAGATCTAGTGAAAAAATAATAAAGGGATCAGGTTTACTAAAACATTCTATATAGACCTTCACTCTCAACAGCAAACAGATGATAAACACGGCACTAAGCACAAGCTTTACTGTTCAAATAAAAATATACTATTATTTATATTTGAGTCTTTATCAAGTCCCAGAAATCCTAATCACACATTATGATATATACAGTTCATACAGTAAACACTATATGGCCAAAAGTATGTGCACCCCTGACCATCACACTCATATGTGCTTGTTGAACGTCCCATTTCAGATTTATTCACACTTTGTTGTTATAATGCGCTCCACTCTTCTGGGAAGGCTTTCCACTAGATTTTGGGGCGTGGCTGTGGGGGTTTGTGTTCATTCAGCTCCAAGAGCAGTAGTGATGTTAATGTGAGGAGGCTCCAGTTCCAGTTCATCCCAAAGATGTTCAGTAGGGTTGAGGTCAGGGATCTGTACAGGACACATGTGTGCTTCCATCTTCTTCCAACCCTCACACGCCACGTCTTCATGAAGCTCGATTTGTGCACAGGAGCATCATCATGCTGGAGCAGTGTTTGGGAATTTTAGTTCCAAGGGAAATTCTTAATGCTATATAATACAAAGGCATTCTTGGCAATTGTGGGCTTCAAACCTTGTGGCAACCGTTTGGAGAAGAACCACATACAGTACGAGTGTGGTTTGGTGTCCACATACTTTTGGCCATACCGTGTATAATATTTCTCTCCACCCGTGATAGATTGTGTTTCTGCCGTGAAAAGCTGTTCAGCCTGCAGTTACTTCAGACTTCTGGATTTTTTGCTTCTGGAAGTTTGAGAAGTATGATGTTCCAAGTTTAGTCTCGGCAACATGGACAAAGATGAGGTCAGAAATCTTCCCGGAAATCTTTCTGTGGCCAGGATATATGATGTACAGCTCCATGTGTCACCGCAGATTAACACAGTCGAGCACTATATTAATGTTTACGCTAAAGACTCATGCAAAATAATAAATAGTGACATCTGTTTAAATCGTTTAAACAGATTAAACTCATTTTTTAAAAATGAGATCAGATTGAGGACATTTTTATATTTAGAGGAGTTTTTTCCACCCTCTTCAGCTCTGAAGTCACAAGTAAGGAGTGGAATGTCTCGTCTCGACTCTGAGAGCGCTGTATTTTTCTCTTTCTGTCTCTCTACACATCATAATGTGTAGAATGGTTGAAGCCCATCTTCCTGCACGCATTGTTAGCCATTTCTGTCACGGGTTATTCAGATACTCGCACAGAGACTAACTTCCCTAACAGCACTTTATTCCAGCAAATATTTCTAGATAAGAGATGTCTGAGATCGTCATTGTTCTGCTCGTCATTTCGGGTTCTCAGCAGCTGTGAGATGTGAAAATGTTCTTGACGTTCCCGTTTCCTGCATTAAGAACAGCGTGGGTAGTGCAGTGAAGTGTTCATGAGCTTCCTGTTGGGCTGCAGTGACAGGAAAAGATATTCATGCAAATGAAGCTTCACCTAATTAAATATGTTGTATACTTAATAAAACAAAAACAAACAAACAAAAATCCTAGTCTTTTAATGTTGTTACAATCAAATAAAAATTTGATGAGTTCAATTTGATGATGTTGCCATTGAGAGAAAGACTTTTAAAAAGGCTTTTATTGTTCAATTAAGAAAAGACTGCACACTATTATTATTATTATTATTATTATTATTATTATTATTATTATTATTATTATTATTATTATTATTGTTGTTGACTTTTTCAGGATAAAATATAAAGCAAATCCAACAATTATCAGTATTTTAGGAATTTCCTCTATAATATTCTTCTAGCTAAGGGCCACATTTTATGAATAGAGCTCATCTAGAAACTGAAATATTTGGGTTTGGATAAGAAATAAAACAAATTTAGAGGAAAAAATGCTTTTAAAAATACAATGTGGCATAATGTTATGACTGTAGTGTGGTTTATGAGGTTTTTAAAGAAAACTGATATTTATATCATAATGACATCATAAATTACACAAGTCCCCTCTGAAAGTATTGGAACAGCAAGGCCAATTCTATTGTATTTGCTAAACATTTGGATTTGAGAGGAAATATGAATATGGGACTTATATGAAATATGAAAATTCGTTTCCTGATATTTACATCTGGATGTGTTGAATTTTTAGCTGAGCAAAAGTATAGGAAGTAAATGAAAGTAAATGACACTGAACATTTGGTTGCGTATTTGGCTAAGTATACCTGTTGCATTCTTCTTTTGTGTTGCTTTTCCAGGCTTTTGTGAAATGCTGCTCATCTGGGTTAAGGTCTGGTGATTGACTTGGACCGTCTACAACAGGGGTGCTGTCACGGTTCCCCCTTGAAGCAGCATGCTCTCGCGCTGTTGCGCATGCATGTTGTGACATTCGAACATGTGCTCTTTGTTTTCGTTTCTGTCAATGGCTGGGAGGGCCCGTGTGTTTTGTTTATGTTCGTCATGACCCCGCCCCGTGTCTGTCATAGGTTGTATCCCCACGTGTGTCTGTATTACTCCCAGCTGAATTCTGTTTAAGTTAATTCATGCCGGTATATATACTACGCGTCGTACTACACACAGCGCGGTTAATTAAACATATTAAACATAGTAAACTTAGTCCCTTGTTAGTTATAGTTTACGCTGGGTTATCTGCTCCCAGATCTTAGTCCTAGTTCACATTCATGGTTAGGTTTATGTTTGTTTCTCGACCCTGTTTTCCGTGCCTCGTTATTGATATCTGCCTTGCCCCAAGTCTATGCCTGTTTTCTGGATTATGCCTTTGGATTACATTTTGGATTTGTCTGCCTCTTGTAAATAAACTACACTCGTTCTTAAGTGCGCTTACCTCCTTCCTTCTTCCGCTTCGTCACGACTTGTGACAGGTGCCCACAGTTTTTTGACTTGCGAGCTACTTTTAACATGATCAGTCAAGGAGATCTACTTACATTAAAAATGCGAAACATATATTTATATATATATATATATATATATATATATATATATATATATATATATATATATATATATATATATATATATACTGAGTATACTTTAAATATATATACACACAATATATATATGTTCATATATATATGACTGCATGAGCCCTTATGGCACACTACAATTCAGTACATTTTTGGTCAATACCTTACTCTGATGACTTGCACTGAATCAGTCAGGGTTGCACAGTCCGGACTGTAGCTGCTGGTAGCCAGCCTCAAGCAGGCCTCCAAACGATGATCAGTCATTGTGGAACGGTATTTGGACATAATAATCTTCATGTGGGAAAAGGCTGACTCACATACATAAGCAGAGCCAAATAATGCAGTCGAGGTTGTACATTTCCTCATGTTTGGGTACGTTTCCCTTGTGAGTAAGTTCCAAAACTGTCCATGAGCCCTGGACGTCAGCTGAAGGTCAGTCTGTAGTTTCAAAATCTCATCCTCCACTTCAGATGAGTTCAGGTGAAACAGCGTTGCAATTTTCGATGCAAGTGAATCAACCTCAACATTGTCCCTAAACGGGTAGCACATGAATGTAGTCTTGAAAGCGTCTGTCAAACTCTGAGCGACATACAGCTGACAATCTGCTCCGTGTAGCATGCAATGTTCAACTGCGCACAAGCCTTCCACTGCATCTCCAGATCTGACGCGAGGTTTTGGAAGTTCCCAAAATGATGACGCTTCAGCTTTGAGGACAGAAGTTGCATTTTCCGTTTAAAGACATTAACTGAGCGGATCATATTGACCACGGATTTGTCTTTTCCTTGCAGCTTCCTTGCATCATTCAGTTGGGTGTATTCTGTATGTTTAACAGCAAAGAGAAACTTTATTCTCTCCGGACAGAGCTCTCGAAATTTCTGCAGGAATTTACCCCTACCAAGCCATTCCACGCCAGTGTGTAGCAGGAGCTCAGAGTGGTCGGAATCTGCCTTCTCCAGATGCGCACGGAACAGCTGTCTTTGAAGTGATCCATCACGTATAGAACAGGCGATCTTTGTTGCCACATCCATGATCTCTTTCATGTTTAGCACTTTTGCACATAAGGCTTGTTGGTGTATTATGCAGTGGTAATTAAGGAAGTCAGGGAAAGCATCGTCTTCCCTGCACTTGGCAATGCATCCATTTGCGCTGCGGGCCCAACCCAACCATTGCAGATGCACCGTTCGTGGTGACTGATATCAATTTGCACACTGGGAGCTGGGTTTAGTCAGTGAAGTCTTAAAAACACTAAAAAATGTCCTCTCTCCGCATGTGTTCTTTCGTGGGCAGTATTGTTAACAGCTCTTCTTTTGCAGTCATATCTGTAAAAACCGTCCGAATAAAAACGCACAACTGGGCTGTATCACTTACGTCCGTAGACTCGTTCAATCGCAGTGAGAAACACACACAATCTGTGATGTCCTTCCAAAGCTGTTGTGTCAAATCCTCGGCCATGACTTCACAGCGCCGTGTAACTACTTCTTGACAGCTGGAGTGGTTTGATTGAAGATAATATTTCGGTTTCGTTTTTAAAGTCCTGAAACAACGAGTCAGCTGCATCTACGAATGCCTCTTTTATCATCTCTCCATCTTGGAATGACTTCTTGTGTTTGATGATGGAGTGACTCACCCGGAACAATGCTTTGGTGGCTGCCTTAGCATTTGAAGTCAGCCATGAAAGTCCGGACAACTGTGATTTTAGTTCCTTCACCTTCCTCTTTCTCAGCACGCTTTTCGGAGGGAAGTCAGTGTCGTAGTTTTTATGAACAGTCCTAAAGTGCCGCTCCACATTTCCCTTATTCGGAACAGCAATGGTAGCTCGGCAGATCAGACAAACGCACTTCGAATATGACATCGTGAAAAAAAAATCATCCTCCCATTCCGCATGGAAGTGATAAGTCTTCGGTTTCTTAATTGATACCGCTACCTCACTCATTTTGTCCCCTTTCTTCAGTAGGAATAAACTGGGAAGTTAACTCAGTTAGCCTTTAGCACTGGCGCGTTTGATCGCACACGCGTGGAGAGAGAAAAAACGAGTTCTCAGACTGGCTGTCCTGTACATCAACGCTAACATCTATTTTTTTTTTTGAATGCCGATCTACCCGAACTTACTTTGCAATCGACCGGTTGATCGCGATTGACGAATTGTGCACCCCTGGTCTAAAACCTTCCACTTTTTCCCAATAGCTTTGATAGATTTTCTCAGCTTCAAAACGGGTTGTTTTTCTCCCATAGACAGCTCTCTGGTCTCTCAGGTCGGACACATCTCAAAGAGAGATGAGGTAGCCTACAAAGAGGAGGTCCTGAACTTGGTAGCCTGGTGTTCAGAGAACAATTTGGCTCTGAACACTAAGAAAACCAAGGAGATCAATGTAGACTTCAGGAAGCACAAAACTGAGCTAGCCCCCTTTTTCATAAATGGTGAGTGTGTGGAGAGGGTCCACACCTTCCGGTTTCTTGGCGTCCTTATCTCCGCTGACATCACCTGGACAGACAATGTCACAGCGGTTATTAAGAAGGCTCAAAAGCGGCTACACTTCCTGAGGGTTCACAGGAAGTACAATCTGGACCACAATCGGCTGCTGACCTTCTACCGCTCGTTCATCGAGAGCCTGCTGACATACTGTATTACGGAATGGTAGACAGGCAGACAGGGAGAGGCTTCAGAGAGTAATAAGAATAGCACAGAAGATCATTGGCTGCCCTCTCCCCTCCCTGATGGACATTTATACCTCCCGTTGCCTCAGCAGAGGAAAAACCATCATCAAGGACAGCTCTCACCTTGGCTCTGATCTGTTTAATCTGTTGCCCTCAGGGAGATGTTACAGGTGCATCAGAACAAGGACTAACAGACTCAAGAATTTTTTTTTCCCTAAAAGCTATAAACATTATAAATACACACATGTACTGATTTCACAGTACTATTTATTTATTTTTTATATATCTATTTTATTTTATTTTGTTTCTATCTTATTTATTTTATGTAGATGTTGGCATGGAAAAAAAGGAGTGGCTCTTAATTTCATTGTACATGTGTATAGTGACAATAAAGGCATTCATTCATTCATTCATTCATTCCCTATCAGTTGCATGTTCCAATATTTTTGATCACTTGAAAAACAAGTGGGTTCAAACAAAAGGTGGAATCTAGATATAATATGAGGAAATGAAAGCTGAAATTCTGATCTGTCGTTTCATATTCATCTTTTGATCTCCAACCCGAATGTCTTCAGCGTATAGCGAAAACAATAGAATTGGCCTTGCTGTTCCAGTACTATCGGAGGGGACTGATTATATTTCAGGAAACAAGCTTTTCAGGGGTATACTGTATAACAAGGCACGATTGTGAAGTGGGCGGAGCTTAAAGCTTTCTTCGAAGATTATGATGTTTCAGATAATGCGATGTTCGTGTGTGTGGATAAAAACAAAAACAGTGAAATAAAGATATTTTTTTCCCGGTTGAGTTTTACATTTTATACTAATGTGGTTTTAAAAGAAGACATGTTATAGATAACATTTCTAAATGGAACATCGTAAATATTACTGATGTGACCAAAAATCATCAATTCTACCTGTAGTGTCTTGTCTTAATGATTAAATATGTCTAATTGCATTCTCACACAGTGAAACACAACAGCAGCGTTTTATCTTTCTCAGCTCACACGCCGTTTATTTGCTGATGAAATAATGAGGCATTCGCACGAACACAAGGTCGCCGTGTGCTCCTTTTTTCTGGGACAGAATGAGAACTCGGCTGCACACGGCACGCAAACCTCCAGCGCACACGATCATCTCTTATTACTCACGAGGAACACTTTTTGTATTACGACCAGTCCCATGTCTCCTAGTTTGTTTGGATGATTGGTGAATGGATTTATTCTGCTTGTGTTCTGACCTTTCAAGGCATTGCACATCTGTTCGTTTGTACTAGTCGAATAGTCGTTTAAGAAAGTAGTCATCTATTCGTCTTTGTCCGTAGTTAATTCGACTCGTGAGCGTAGCTTTTGGTGTTGCAGGATGACGTTAACGAAATGAAGTTGAGAGGCTATCACACTTTAATTATGCTATAAGCACTTATACTATCTAGCGAATTGTTAGTGACAACAATTATGTGCAATTTAAAATCAACAACATACAGTCTTACAGCGTAAACTCTAGAAGCTCGATTGTTTTAGACGTTAACTCTATGAACCAGGGTTGCCAAGTTTTAGCAATATTCCCATTCCAACTACATCACTAAAACCACACATAAGACCTGAAAATTTGGCCATCAGAAAAACTGGAGATGTTTTCTTCTTATCCTCAGCCTTTCCATGAAGAGAAACGGAAGTGTTTCACGTGTATTTCTGACGTATGGACATTATCCACTCCCTTTCCCAATTTTCACAGTATCTCTAACAACAGAAATGGTTCTGTATATCATAGACACACTACCTGCACGTAGGCTTTGTCTTTTTGTGGCCATTCTGTTAGATTTCATTCAGATTATTAGACATAAAAACAAGAAATTTTAGACTAGTCTTTGAAAGCCCTCTCATTAACTGACCCGTGTGCTGCTCCTCCCCCATCATGGGGTAGCGTGATTCCTTCCCCAATGGGCCTCTATTAGAGCTTGTTTCAGATCTCATTTTTGACCACTAGGTGGGGCGCTGAGCTTGCGGCACCACGATTTCACATCTAAAAAGCGAGCGGATAAAGGAACATCTGCTTTTATCTGTCAGTTAGCAACGTTTTTTTTAAAAAAAACCTTAACCTAACCCTAGTACTTCACTGTGATGTAAAATGCATGAAGTTGTGAATGAGGACTTCATGAAGATGAATATTTGCTGAACCCGTGAAATAAACGATGGGTTATACATGATTCAGTTATTTATTATTCTTTCTGTCCTGTGTCAGGTGAAGGTGACAATCTGGCCATGAAGAGGAAAGTGATGCTGGAGGACATTTTCAGGAAGGACTTCAGAGTTCACGACCCTGAGGCTAAATGGATCGGCGGTGAGCCGCCATTTTCTTTTAAGCTCTGTGTTGATCTGTAGGCTGTCCATGCAGGGCCATCTTCAGCAGCAGTGCGGGATTTTTAGGTGAGGCAGGAATAGGGTATCAGGATGGACCAGGCAGGTCCAGAGGGCAGAATGATTCAGGATCACTGGTACCTCAGGGGTAACATATGTAGACAAAGAGAGAGCGAGATAAAGAAAGACTGTAAGGTATGTTCTTTTCCTGTAATGGTTTAAGACGATGTACGTTGTGCTCAGAGTGAAATCGGGGACAAGACTATCTATGGTAGGAACACAAGGTTGGAAGGTAAGACAGACATGACGGCGCCCTGAGACACGAGAGAAGAAAACTTACTCAATCCTTTTATGTTGCTTTCACTTATGCAGTGATTTGTCTGAACTGACTCAACACAAGGAAGTGAATCATACCTGCCTTGTTTTTGTAGATTTGAGCTGCTAAACTGAGCAGAGCTGTAGTGCTGGACAGAGATAGAGGACAGAGCTGTAGTGCTGGACAGAGATAGAGGACAGAGCTATAGTGCTGGACAGAGAAAGAGCTGTAGTGCTGGACAGAGATAGAGGACAAAGCTGTAGTGCTGGACAGAGACAGAGCTGTAGTGCTGGACAGAGATAGAGGACAGAGCTGTAGTGCTGGACAGAGACAGAGCTGTAGTGCTGGACAGAGATAGAGGACAGAGCTGTAGTGCTGGACAGAGATAGAGGACATAGCTATAGTGCTGGACAGAGATAGAGCTGTAGTGCTGGACAGAGATAGAGGACAAAGCTGTAGTGCTGGACAGAGACAGAGCTGTAGTGCTGGACAGAGATAGAGGACAGAGCTGTAGTGCTGGACAGAGACAGAGCTGTAGTGCTGGACAGAGATAGAGGACAGAGCTGTAGTGCTGGACAGAGACAGAGCTGTAGTGCTGGACAGAGACAGAGGTCAGAGCTGTAGTGATGGACAGAGACAGAGCTGTAGTGCTGGACAGAGACAGAGGTCAGAGCTGTAGTGCTGGACAGAGCTGTTGGGCTGGACAGAGGACAGAGCTGTAGTGCTGGACAGAGGACAGAGCTGTAGTGCTGGACAGAGACAGAGGACAGAGCTGTAGTGCTGGACAGAGACAGAGGACAGAGCTGTAGTGCTGCAGGAACCCTGTGTGTTCTGGAGATTTAGACCAGTGAACAAAAAATTATTCAATAAAATAAGCGCCTTTATGCAAAAAATGTTTATATAATGATTTAATCAGTTATTTAGCGTGGACATGCTGTGAGTTCTCCACGCTGTATGATTTCTGGTGATTTCTATGATGTTTACACACACTTTGTAAAGCTTTGTCGGTGGGTGTGTTTTTTTTCCCCATCACCACATGTCAGAGCAATGAATAAATGAATTTTTAAACTCTACACGCACCTCAGAACGCTTCACTTTTCTTTTCGGTTTAATTCTGGGTAGTGTGAAACCAAACCAAACCAAAAAGTATCAATTTCACGCTGACTAAAAGGACTTTGGTAGTTGGATAAAAGGTCGTCTCTCTTTACTGTGAGATTTTGTCCATCACCTGCTCTCTGTGTCAGTAATGGACTTCACTTGCTCTGCTGCTCCGGTGTGATTGCAAACAAACGACTCCATAATCATCTCATTACTGATCAGATTATCCAGATCAGTTTGTAAATGAAACCACTACATCCCTGACTATACTCACATCAGGACTTATATGCTAGGGCCTGAGCCAGAGAGACCAGAACCTGAGCTTGTAAAAAGCAACCAAATGCTGGTGCAAACTCAAACAGTGTACAGTGAAGGAGCAGGACAGACTGAAGAACTAAAATGCCGCTGCATCCTCGCTCTCTTTAGGTGGAGTTGAAGAAAGGATAGATCACTATCAGCAGGTAGTGGAAGAGCATTGTGGGTAGTTTAGGACAGCGATAACCAAAGTAGAGCATCAGAGAAGAGCTCAGTGAGCAGAACGCTCCCCTGTGCGTATGGGTGTTTCGAATTTGATCTCCCTCTGTGTGCAGATGAGGAGATTCTGTATCGCACTCGTGAAGGTGATGTGCTGAAGTTCAACGCGGAGACGAACGAGAGCACACTGCTGGTGTCCAACAGGAAGTTTGTGAGTATCTCTCTCTTCTTGTATTTTTCCTCCGATTGTGTGACTTCTTTAAACAGGAATCACACAATAAACACACACACACACACACACACACACACACACACACACACACACACACATCACACAAACTATAAATTATATAAGCAATAAACTCTATCAATGGATGGACTTTAAACCCTTGATCAGTGAGTGGGGTTTAATACCCTCGAGCATTGAGTGGGGTTTAATACCCTTGATCTGTGGGCAGGGTTTAATGCTCTTTATCAGTGAGTGGGGTTTAATACCCTTGATCTGTGGGCAGGGTTTAATGCTCTTTATCAGTGGGTGGGGTTTAATACCCTTGATCTGTGGGCAGGGTTTAATGCTCTTTATCAGTGAGTGGGGTTTAATACCCTTGATCTGTGGGCAGGGTTTAATGCTCTTTATCAGTGGGTGGGGTTTAATACACTTGATCTGTGGGCAGGGTTTAATGCTCTTTATCAGTGGGTGGGGTTTAATACACTTGATCTGTGGGCAGGGTTTAATGCTCTTTATCAGTGGGTGGGGTTTAATACACTTGATCTGTGGGCAGGGTTTAATGCTCTTTATCAGTCGGTGGGGTTTAATACACTTGATCTGTGGGCAGGGTTTAATGCTCTTTATCAGTGGGTGGGGTTTAATACCCTTGATCTGTGGGCAGGGTTTAATACTCCATATCAGTGGGTGGGGGGTTGAATCCCCTTGATCAGTAGGGCAGGGTTTAATAATCTTTGTCACTTGGTGGGGTTAAATAGTCTCTTTCATTAGTACTCCCCATCAGTGGGTAGGGTTGAGTACCCTTGGTCAGTGGATGTAATTTAATACTTTAGGCTTAACACTCTCGGTTAGTCGGTTAGTGGGCGGGGTTAAATAGAAAGCTCATAATGTTTATTTATAGTTCATTTCTTCTTATTGTCCACTTTGTAGGAAATGTATAAGGCCATTAAGTATGAGCTTTCTGCAGACCTGAAGCATGTTCTGCTGGCCTACAACGTGGAGCCGGTAACACACACACACACACACACACACACACACACACAAACACACACACACACACACACACACTGCAGCACTCCATCTGATGTGTTTACAGTTTAGTACATTACAATAATAAATATTCTCATTATGTGTAATCATTCTGATTGTATTTAATATGAGATTTTAACTTTTACACTGTCCCTCTTTCTGTCTCTCCCCCATTCTCTCTCTGTTTCTCTCTGTGGGTTCTCTCTCTCTCTCGCTCTGTCTTTCCCACTCTCTCTCTCTCTCTCTCTTGTGTTCTTTTTCTCTCTCTCTCCTGCAGCTTTATCATCACTCTTTCACTGCTTACTACATCATCTGTAGTTTGGAGACTCCGTAAGTACACGCATAACACACACACACACACACACACACACACACACACACACACAGAGTAGCGCATATAATAGAGACCCTAGAGGTAAACTCTCGTAAGTGTGAAGGACAAACAGTGGAAAATGTGTGTATTATTCACAGGCAAACATGGATTCTGACTCCTCCAGAAGTGCGTAATGCTCCTCTTCAGTATGCAGGATGGGGACCACGAGGACAGCAGCTGGTAACATTTCCTATAATCCTTCACTCCTACCATGAGTACAGTTAAACCTACTTCCCTAGTGGTTCACACATTCCAGGTTTATTTATGGGTCTGTCAAACCTCTTTCAATTCTCTTTCACTCGCTAACACACCCAATAACACACTCTGTAACACACACTCTAACACTCTGTAACACACCCAGTAACACACTCTGTAACACACCCAGTAACACACTCTGTAACAGACTGTAACACACCCAGTAACACACTCTGTAACAGACTGTAACACACCCAGTAACACACTCTGTAACAGACTGTAACACAATCTCTAACACACGGTAACACTCCCATTAACATACTGTAACACACCCAGTAACACACTGTAACAGACTGTAACACACTCAGTAACATACTCTGTAACAGACTGTAACACACCCAGTAACACACTCTGTAAGAGACTGTAACACACCCAGTAACACACTCTGTAACAGACTGTAACACACCCAGTAACACACTCTGTAACAGACTGTAACACACTCTCTAACACACGGTAACACACCCATTAACATACTGTAACACACCCAGTAACACACTCTGTAACAGACTGTAACACACTCTCTAACACACGGTAACACTCCCATTAACATACTGTAACACACCCAGTAACACACTGTAACAGACTGTAACGCACTCAGTAACATACTCTGTAACAGACTGTAACACACCCAGTAACAAACTCTGTAAGAGACTGTAACACACCCAGTAACACACTCTGTAACAGACTGTAACACACCCAGTAACACACTCTGTAACAGACTGTAACACACTCTCTAACACACGGTAACACACCCATTAACATACTGTAACACACCCAGTAACACACTCTGTAATAGACTGTAACACACTCTCTAACACACGGTAACACACCCATTAACATACTGTAACACACCCAGTAACACACTGTAACAGACTGTAACACACTCAGTAACACACTCTGTAACAGACTGTAACACACCCAGTAACCCACTCTGTAACAGACTGTAACACACCCAGTAACACACTCTGTAACAGACTGTAACACACCCAGTAACACACTCTGTAACAGACTGTAAAACAGCCAGTAACACAATCTGTAAGCGACTGTAACACACCCAGTAACACACTGTAACAGACTGTAACGCACCCAGTAACACACTCTGTAACACACTGTAACACACACTCTAACACACTGTAACACACTCTCTAACACACTGTAACACATTCTCTAATACACTGTAACACACCCAATAACACACTTTGTAACACACACTCTAACACTCTGTAACACACCCAGTAACACACTCTGTAACAGACTGTAACACACCCAGTAACACACTCTGTAACAGACTGTAACACACTCTGTAACAGACTGTAACACACCCAGTAACACACTCTGTAATAGACTGTAACACACTCTCTAATGCACTGTAACACACCCATTAACACACCCAGTAACACAGACTGTAACACACTCTCTAACACATGGTAACACACCCAGTAACATACTGTAACACACCCAGTAACACACTCTGTAACAGACTATAACACAGTCTCTAACACATCGTAACACACCCAGTAACATAATGTAACACACCTAGTAACACACTCTGTAACAGACTGTAACACACCCAGTAACACACTCTGTAACAGACTGTAACACACTCAGTAACACACTCTGTAAGAGACTGTAACACACCCAGTAACACACTAACAGACTGTAACGCACCCAGTAACACACTCTGTAACACACACTCTAACACACTGTAACACACTCTCTAATGCACTGTAACACACCCATTAACACACCCAGTAACACACTCTGTAACAGACTGTAACACACTCTCTAACACATGGTAACACACCCACTAACATACTGTAACACACCCAGTAACACACTCTGTAACAGATTGTAACACACCCAGTAACACACTCTGTAACAGACTGTAACACACTCAGTAACACACTGTAACAGACTGTAACACACCCAGTAACACACTGTAACAGACTGTAACGCACTCAGTAACACACTCTGTAAGAGACTGTAACACACCCATTAACACACTAACAGACTGTAACGCACCCAGTAACACACTCTGTAAGAGACTGTAACGTGCCCAGTAACACACTCTGTAACACGTTGTAACACACTCTCTAATACACTGTAGCACACCCAGTAACACACTCTGTAACAGACTGTAACGCCCCCAGTAACACACTCTGTAATCTAACACACTCTGTAATCTGTAACCCAGTAATCTACACACTGATCCACAAAAATGTCTTTCCTCTCCTCTGTCCTGTTATTTTAGATTTTTATATTTGAGAATAATATCTACTACCGCTCCACCGTTGAGAGCCGAACCATCCGCCTGGTTTCCACTGGCAAAGAAGGTGTGATATTCAATGGCCTTGGTGATTGGCTGTATGAGGGTAAGCTAATGCTAAAACTTAGCATTGGTGTCACACCAATACACACTTGGTATCACACCCCCATTCCATATACTGTATGGAATCAATAACCCCCACGTTTCCATACAGTGGGCTTATATAAAAATTACTGATCAACATTTCTATCTATGGACTTAATTATACACACATTTCCATAGATGGAGTCAATGACCTCCACATTTCCATATATGGAGTCAATGACCTCCACATTTCCATATATGGAGTCAGTGACACCCACATTTTCATATATGGATTCAATGACTCCAACATTTTAATATATGGTCTCAGTGACTCCCACATTTCCATATATGGACTGAACCACACCCACATTTGTATATATGAACTCAATTGTTCTGTGTGTGTGTGTGTGTGTGTGTGTGTGTGTGTTTAATGTGAGAGAATCTCTTTCTCCCTCACAGAGATGATCTTCCAGTCCCATGTGGCTCATTGGTGGTCTCCTGACGGGACTCGTCTGGTGTACGCCTCCATCAACGACACTCTGGTGCCCAAAATGGAGCTGCCCATGTTCACAGGGTCACCGTACCCAACGAGCAGAGCATACCATTACCCCAAAGTACGCTACCGCCCGGCATGGGTATAGAGATATAAAGTGGGACAGTCCGACTGAAATATAGACAACAACTTATTTTATTTCATTAAAACGTATTGTACTTACTGGATTTATTGTACTTTAGAATACAGTATTAAATAAGAACCCTACAGTTTTTAATTGTTTAATAATTCATCACATGAAAATGAAATGTAACTGAATGAAGACTGAATGTTACACTGTTCACGTTGTTCACTACAGGCCGGAGAGGAGAACCCTGTGATATCTCTGTATGTGGTGAACCTGAACGGCCCATTACACACCATTCAGATGAAGAGACCTGACGACCACAGGATCCGGTCAGTCCAGAATAACTCAGATCTCATTCTTTGGTTTCTATTTATTTATTTATCTATTTGTTTATTTAGTTTCTTTACTTACTGACTTACATATGTACTTATGGTCCCCTCTGAAATTATTGGAACAACAAGACCAATTCTGTTGTTTTCGCTATACATTGAAGACATTTGGGTTTGAAATCAAAAGTTAAACGACTTAAAACATACCACCTTTGTATCAGACCACCCAATTTTTAGATGAGCAAAAGTAATGGAACAGATTGTTTTAAAGTAAATTAAAGTAAATAACTCTTAATATTTGGTTGCATATCCCTTGCTTGCAATAACTGCATCAAACCTGTGACTCAGAGACATCACCAAACTGTTGGTTTCTTCTTTTGTGAAGCTTTTCCAGATTTTTAATCCGGCTCTTCCAGTTGTTGTTTGTTTCGGGAGGTTTCTCTCTTCAGTCTCATCTTCAGGAGGTTAAGTGGGTTAAGGTCTGGAGATTGACATGACTAGTCTAAAACCTTCCACGTTTTCCCCCTGATGGAGTCCTTTGTTGAGGTTGCATTGTGTTTTGGATTATTGGCTTGCTCATGGTGAAGTTCCTCCTGATTAATTTGGATTAATTTCTCTGTAAATAGTAAATACAATGTTCCAGTAAACTTCTGAATTCATTCTGCTGCATCCATCATGAGTTCCATCGTCAATAAAGATTAGTGAGAATGTTCCAGAAGCAGCCATGCAAGCCATGACACTACCTCCACCATGTTTCACAGATGAGCTTGTATGTTTTGGATCATGAGCAGATCCTTTCTTTCTCCACACATTAGCCTTCCCAAAGGCCAGCACACACATGCACACATCTAGATGTAAATACCAGGAAATAAAAGATGAAATCCAAAACTCTCGTCTCATCTCCATCTTTTGATCTCAAACCCAAATGACTTTGGTGTACAGCACAAACTAATGAACTGGCCTTGCCGTTCCAATAGTTTCAGAGTACTAACATACTGACTTACTTACTTGTCTGATTTATTGTCTTACCTGCTGACTTATTTACAGGCTTACATACTTACTGAATATCCTCTCTCTCTCTCTGTAAAACTGTACACTTTGGTAAAGGTGATTTTGTCCTCTGAAGAGGAGTAACGGTGGCGTTTTTAAAATAATTTCATTCTGTTCGCATTATTATTCACTCTTCGTGTTTTTCCTCCAGAGAGTTTTACATCACTATGGTGAAATGGGTCACGAGCACGAAGCTGGCGGTGAAGTGGTTAAACCGAGCGCAGAACTTCTCCATACTGAGTCTGTGTGAGGCCACGACGGGAGTCTGCACAAAGGTGTATACACACACACACACACACACACACACACACACATACATACTTCTGTAATGGATGGTGGTAAAAACTTCTAATGCCACAAGATATTTACATTTACTAAAGGCACTATTTAAAATGAATGATGACAAAAAAACTAGTGACATTTGTAAATGTGTGTGTGTGCTTCAGAAACATGAGGATGAGAGTGATACAGGGCTGGACAGACAGGTAAGAGAGTCTTGTGCTTTAAAGGTAATACTAACACTTGCAGATTAACAAAACACTCAGTCGACACTATTATAACATTTGTATTGTTGTGTATTCCTTTAAAAGACAATTTTATTGGTCGCTGGCTGCTCATTTGCATATATCTGGCTCATGAATATTACATTTACATTTACATTTATTCACTTGGCAGACGCTTTTATCCAAAGTGACTTACAAATAAGCAAAGCGATATATCAAGCTGAGAATAATACATGTAGTGCTACTATACAAGATCCATTAATTGAATACCAGAGGAAGCAAAGTGTACAGAGTAGAGGTGTAAGTGCAAATATTTTATGAATTTTTTAATAAAATATGAGTTGGTTAGGTGTTCACGGAAGTGGTGGGTCTTTAGTTGTTTTTTGAAGATGGTGAGAGATTCTGCTGTCCAGATTGAGGTTGGAAGTTCATTCCACCACTAAGGAACAGTTAGCGTGAAGGTTCTGGAAAGGGACCTTACGCCTCGCTGAGTGGGAACTACTAAACGTCGGTCGCTAATTGATCGCGGATTGCGTGAGGGAACGTAGGCCTTCAGGAGAGAGTTGAGGTAGGAGGGTGCTGTTCCTGACCAGGTCTTACAGGTGAGCATCAAGGCCTTGAACTTGATGCGGGCAGCTACAGGAAGCAAGTGGAGGGAGATGAAGAGGGGTCTGACATGTGTTGTCTTGGGCTGGTTGAAGACGAAGCGCGCTGCAGCATTCTGAATCATCTGAAGGGGTTTGATGGAGCTGGCTGGGAGGCCTGAAAGCAGTGAGTTGCAGTAGTCCAGTTTAGTGATAACCAGAGCCTGGACTAGTATCTGTGTAGCCTGTTCGGTGAGGAAATGTTGGATTTTTTTGATGCTGTACAGGATGAACCTACAGGACCTTGCAGTTGCTGAAATGTGGTCTGTAAAGGTCAAGCCGTCATCAAAAATCACCCCAAGGTTCCTGGTTGGCATGAGTGTGAGTGAGCTGAGCTGTACAGTGAGGTTCTGGTTGATTGAGGGACAGGTTGGGATGAGGAGAAGCTCAGATTTTCCCAGGTTAAGCTTAAGATGGTGTTCCTTCATCCAGACCGAGATGTCCGACAGGCAAGCAGAGATGCGTGCAGAGATGGATGGATCGTCGGGCTGGAAGGACAAATAGTGCTGGGTGTCATCAGCATAGCAGTGATAGGAGAAGCCATGAGACTCAATCACCTGCCCTAGAGATGTAGTGTAGATAGAAAAGAGGAGTGGAACAAGAACTGACCCCTGTGGAACGTCAAGTGTGAGTTGCTGAGTTTCAGAAATACCTCCCCTCCATGATACCTTAAAGGATCTGTCAGAGAGATAGGACTCCACCCAGCGCAGAACCGTTCCAATGATGCCCAGGCTGGAGAGAGTTGACATATTACATGCAAACACAATATTATTCAATACCACACATAGTGTATGTTAGACTCTGGATTCTGTTTGGTCAGAGAAAAGTAAGTAAATAGGAATGTGTGTGTGTGTGTGTGTGTGTGTGTGTGTGTCTGTGTGTGTAGAACGAAGCTCCGCTTTTCTCTAAAGACGGCCTGAAGCTCTTCTTCACTTCTGCTGTCCCTCAGGGGGGGCGGGGCAAATTCTTTCATGTGTCCATGGCAACGCCACAGGTACACACCTTATACACATACGTCATACACATCTTCAACTGTGCTGTCCGTAAGGGGGTGGGGCAAATTCTTCAACCTGTCCATGTCCATGTCACTGGTATACACACACACACACACACACACACCTCATACTCACACACACTACTCTTCAGTGCACACACACCACATTATACACACACCTCACACAAACATACAAACTTAGAGATATTGTATTATCGAAGACTTATCTCTGTGTGTGTGTGTGTGTGTGTGTGTGTGTGTGTGTGTGTGTGTGTGTGTGTGTGTGTGTGTGTGTGTGTGTGTGTGTATGTTTCAGCCCAACAGCACCTCAGAGAATCTTCAGTCTATCACATCAGGCAGCTGGGACGTTACACACCTTCTAGCCTACAACGAGAACACCCAGCTAATGTGAACACACACACACAGACACACACACACACACACACAGAGTGTTTTAGTTTAATGGTGTGAGGTCTATTGTGTATTACAGATATTATGTGAGCACAGAGGAGGATCCCAAGCGTCGTCACTTGTACAGGTAAAACGGCTTTAACTCTTCTGTGCACAAGGTATGTGTGAGACGTGTGTAACGTGTGTGTGTGAGACGTGTGTAACGTGTGTGAAGTGTGTGTGAGACGTGTGTGTACGAGGTGTGTATATAACAACTGTAGGGCTAAAACTGCTTTAACTCTCCTCTTCAGAAATACCTGTGTAAACCAGTGTGTGTGTGTATCTGCACACCTCCTGTTTATTCTACACTTTTAATAAAACATAATTCAATTATGATTCAAATAATCTTCTTTATTTCTTCAAAAATATTCACTTGAAATGTAAACGTTCTTTTGTAACCACGTTAGTGTCGTCTTTCTCGAGCCATCACCATCGCTCAAAAACCTCCTGTTTTCACTCGATAACAACTACATATAAATATTGTTCGGTCACTGTTATTATAGGTATAGACATAATCATTTCTTTATATATATATATTATATATATATATATATATATATATATATATATATATATATATATATATATATATATATAAATATTTGCAAGGAATAACACACAATAAGCAGTGCGGTTAGAGGAAAATAACCAGTGGTGTGATGAAGTGGAGGTTACAGTGAGGGGATAAAAGTATTTGATCCCCTTCTGATTTTGTACGTTTGCCCACTGACAAAAAAATGATCAGTCTATAATTTTAATGGTAGATTTATTTGAACAGTGAGAGACAAAATAACAACAAAAAAAATCCAGAAAAACGCATGTCAAAAATGTTATAAATTGATTTGCATTTTAATGAGGGAAATAAGTATTTGACCCCTCTGCAAAACATGACTTAGTACTTGGTGGTAAAACCCTTGTTGGCAATCACAGAGGTCAGACGTTTCTTGTAGTTGGCCACCAGGTTTGTACGCATCTCAGGAGGGATTTTGTCCCACTCCTCTTTGCAGATCTTCTCCAAGTCATTAAGGTTTCGAGGCTGACGTTTGGCAACTCGAACCTTCAGCTCCCTCCACAGATTTTCTATGGGATTAAGGTCTGGAGCCTGGCTAGGCCACTCCAGGACCTTAAAGTGCTTCTTCTTGAGCCACTCCTTTGTTGCCTTGGCCGTGTGTTTTGGGTCATTGTCATGCTGGAATACCCATCCACGACCCATTTTCAATGCCCTGGCTGAGGGAAAAAGGTTCTCACTCAAGATTTGGCGGTACATGGCCCCGTCCATCGTGTCTTTGATGCAGTGAAGTTGTCCTGTCCCCTTAGCAGAAAAACACCCCCAAAGCATAATGTTTCCACCTCCATGTTTGACGGTGGGGATGGTGTTCTTGTGGTCATGTGGGCAGCATTCCTCTTCCTCCAAACACGGCGAGTTGAGTTGATGCCAAAGAGCTCCATTTTGGTCTCATCTGACCACAACACTTTCATCCATTTGTCCTCTGAATCATTCAGATGTTCATTGGCAAACTTCAGACGGGCATGTATATGTGCTTTCTTGAGCAGGGGGACCTTGCAGGCGCTGCAGGATTTCAGTGATTGCTTGCATCTGTGGACAGGTGTCTTTTATACAGGTAACAAGCTGAGATTAGGAGCACAACCCTTTAAGAGTGTGCTCCTAATCTCAGCTCGTTACCTGTATAAAAGACACCTGGGAGCCAGAAATCTTTCTGATTGAGAGGGGGTCAAATACTTATTTCCCTCATTAAAATGCAAATGAATTTCTAACATTTTTGACATGCGTTTTTCTGGATTTTTTGTTGTTATTCTGTCTAATATAAATGTATATATGTCTGATAAATTTGATCAATTTATCGTGCATTTAATGTTGTGAAAGGTCCGTGAAGCAAGTTCGTTCCTGTGCTTACTTACATTGAAGCAGCTGTAAATGGTCTTGACATTAATAAGACGATAATCGGTCTGTACAGGATTTGCAGAGGTTTTTTGTGACTGTTGTGGCTTGATTTCTGTGTCAGCTTTTATCAAAATTTGCGATGCAATTTGCGATGACATCGCGATCGCGCGAAATAGTTCTGCGCGGTGTTTCGCAGTGATGTTTGTCGGTAAACGAGACCTTTTAGCTGTACTCGTGTTCAACGCACGTGGTTTGAAGAGGGCTTTCGCTGAACGCGCGTCTGGATGATGTCACATGACGCGGCCCAAATCTGCGGTAATTTTGATTAAAATGACAAGCTCCTGCGAATATTTCTGCGCTCACAAAATCCTGGGATTGACTGAAAAAAGAAACACAGCTTGGCGAGAAACCGCAGAGATGTCCATGAGATGTCGGAAAACACACAAGCTGTTGCTATGGAAACGATATCGTAATAGAACGAGTGCATTAGTTAATAAGCTGTGATTTGTGTTCCAGTGCTGAGACGGTCCATCCCTTCACTCGGCTCTGTCTCTCCTGTGGTGTTACAGACGTTTGTGGATTTGTGAGCAGCACCTTCAGCCATGACACGGCCTTCTTCCTGCTCCACTGTAAAGGTCCAACACACACACACACACACACACTGTCTCTCTGCCTTTTCTTTGTTTCTTGTGTTTGGTGTGGAGAATGGTGCTTCAGACTGGAAGTGGGTGTGATTAGTTACAGGGCAGAAAGACATATAATAATAATAATAATAATAATAATAATAATAATAATAATAATAATAATAATAATAATAATATATAATAATAATAATAATAATGTTTAGTGGTGTTGTGTTTCAGGACCTGGTGTCCCGTTTGTGTCTGTCTACAGAACCATGGACAGACAAAGTGAGTCACAAACACACACACACACACACACACACACACACACACTCACAGAGAGGGAGAGCACAGACATCAGCTTCTACATGAAATACCTGCAGTAAATACTGATGATCTCCTATTATACAAGTTTATTATCTAAGCCATTTTAGAAACTCTCTCTCATTCTGGCACATAGGTACAGGGTACAGGACACCCAGGGTACAGGACACCCAGGGTACAGGACACTCAGGGTACAGGACATCCAGGGTACGGGACACTCAGGGTACAGGACATCCAGGGTACGGGACACTCAGGGTACGGGACACTCAAGGTACAGGGCACTCAGGGTACCGGTTCAAATTGGTCTAAGAGTGAATGTATGCTTCTAAAGCTCAGTCCTATGAAAAGTCCCATTCAAAACGACTCTACTTATTTAGGAATAGACGTTACAAAACATTTTCCGTCATTATACAAAACCAACTTTCCCCCCTCTAGTGGCCAAACCGCAAAATAACATTCAGCTTTGGAGGAATTCGGGTTAATGCGATAGAAATGATCTTTCTTCCTCAAATTCTCGTTCTTTTTCAAAACATCCAGCTTGACTCCATTATCATTCCTTTTTTGTGGGACTCTAAGGCCCATAGAATAACTAAACCCCTCCTTTGTAAACCCGAAGAAGCTGAATCTCTCTGTATTACTATGCTTGTGCTCTCCACACTATCTTAATGTGGCTAGACCAGACGTTTACGCATAGAGAAGAGTCTAGCCCGAATGATACCGATGTGGGGATTTTATCACCTACAGAGATGGATAAGCCGGGTTATACCCAGAATTGTCTGATTCGCAGTTCTAGTCGCATTTGGAAACAGATCAAATCAAAATTTGAGATTAAGTCCTTATCTTTCTTCTTACCAGTTGGAAGGAGAACATCATTTACTCCTTCTGCGATGCACTTTGGGTATCTGACCTACTGGAGACCTGAACAATATTTTCAGATATTTGCAAATTAGGGATTATGTGCGGAAACGTTCTGCCAGGATACAAATCCTGCTAAGTTTGAGGAAGTCTTGGGGATTGGATGTGGGGTCAGTCACCTGATATCCCTAGTGTATAACTCACTGAAGACTTCACCTTCCACGGAGGATATAAAAATACTGTGGGAGCAAGACCTGGGCAAGGAGATAAGTAATGATGGGTTAATGCACTAGAAAACGTACATATAGTGGTGCTCGAAAGTTTGAGAATTTTCTATATATACAGTACTGTGCGAAAGTTTTAGCCACCCTATTTTTATTAGTACAAACTTTGTTATAGATTTTGTCATTTTATTTTATTATATTTAGTGCTACATTAACACTACATATGTCTCTTTTTGCATCGTTTGATCATCTGGAATCGTGAGAGCTGCGTAAAATCGACTGTTGGATTGTTTGTTTCCTCAATAAAAAAAGTTTTAAACAGGAAAATTCCTGCAATAACGCTTCTATCGTATGGGTCTGTCTGAGTTATGAGGTCAGTTCAGATAGTTATTACACACGCCGTGTGAAATTTGGACTCGGGACTCTGTAAGACATTACACACAGCTGCAGGTTTTTCGATTTCATCGTCCGTGCGGATTCACACACACACTCTCTCTGAAGAGTAACACATACAGTCACTGAAACTCTGTGCGTGTGTGTGTGAAAGAGACAGAGAGATCATGTGTATACCTTTTAAACGTCTGTTAATCTTTCACACTGTGCAGCTTCAGTTGTTGTTGTTGTTGTTGTTGTTGTTGTTGTAGTTGTGCAGCGCTCCAGAATGAAACACCTCACTGATTAGATAAAAGTTTCTCTATTTTCACACCAGAAACAGGTCTTCTGATATTCTCACATCGTCTCACACTTATCTCTCTCACCGTTCTGCGTCCACATCACCTTTTCAATGCGCCTTTTTCCAGTTATAGTGCGAACGGCACAGCAGATGCCATTGGGGGGGGTTCTTGAGCGAGAGAGAGAGAGAAAGAGAGAGTTATTTGTGTTGGCATTCTTCCAGAGCTGTTGGACATCGAGCTGAACCTGAACCTCCGGAAGACTGTAGACTCCATGCAGATGCCCCGGGTCGAGTACAGAAAGATAGACGTGGAGGATTACAGTATGTCCATCATCCACTGTTTAAATCTCACAAAAAACATAAAACGTTGGATACATGCCGAGGAATTATCTGACGTGTGTGTGTGTGTGTGTGTGTGTGTGTTTTGTCTCCAGCTCTGTCGCTGCAGATCCTGAAACCTGCCCCCTTCATAAACACGGCACATTACCCTCTACTGCTGCTCGTGTGAGTCTCGACACCACTTCCATCACGCTGTCACAGAGATAAACAATAAACTGCTACAACACTGGAGTTGATTCATTTCATTTATTATAACAGCATTTCCCCAAGTGTTTTATTCTCGTATACTACTTTATATCTATTCATCAATAATTATTGTATTTCTGAAAGAAAGGCACATACTGTATATTTTTATCAGTTTACAGTTACGTCCGACATTGTGGAAAGTCCAAAAGCCAGTTAATACTTATTAATATTGCAGTTATAACTACGTTATATAAATGTTTCCATACGGAAAAAAGGTTTATACGGAGCGTCCGCCATACACGTCCCTGTGAACGAGTGGTTACTATGGAAACGTTAACGTACCAGAACGAGCGCGTTAATATAAACCTGCGCTGCTGTCAGAGCTGCTGTTATAGAGAATTAATCAACACTTTCTGACCCAATCAGAATCCAGGATTCAGCATACAAAACTTGATGGACTTCACATTCACACATTCGATATGTGATAATGTGAGAAAGAAACAACAACAGTTTAATTCTCGATTGTTTGGGTAATGACCCGTGTCTTACTTCCTGTCTCTCTCTCTCTCTCTGTCTCAGGGGTGGGACTCCAGGAGGACAGGCTGTGTCGGAGCAATTCCAGTTGGACTGGGCCACGGTGTTGGTCAGCACTTTGGGCGTGATCGCAGTACGCTGTGACGGGCGTGGCAGCGGCTCTCGGGGCTCCGAGTTCATCCACACGCTTGACAAGGAGGACCAGCTGAACGCTCTCAGGTACAGATTGGACACACCGTGTTCCTTTATCTCCAGGAAATCAGCATGCAGGAATGCTACACGTGTCACGCACACTTTCTAACAAACCTCGGAGAAGCTGAACGTCTGGCTGCAGTGAAGTTTTTGGAAAGTTCTCACGCATTCACACGCGTGCATTCAGCTTGTTGGGGACTTTTCTACTGTAAATATTGAGTAATGGACAGTCGAAATTATAGTGTGTGTGTGTTGATATAGTGAACTTTGAGCCCGACACAAACTAACACACATTCTCTTTGTGTTTTGTAGCATTTTAGCGAAAGAGCCGTATATCGACAAAACCAGGATCGGCGCTTTCGGACAGGTAAACACTAAAGGCGTTACGATTAGGAGTTTCGGACCGATGCAGCGATTATTAAAAAGCAGCAACTGAAATCAATCGACAATCTGAAAATGTATTAGTAACAATCATACTCGAGTATACGACAATTAGCCTTAAGATTAAAATCACCTCCTTAATATCGTGTAGGTCCTCCTCTTCTTGTGCCTCCAAAACAGCTCTGACCTGTCGAGGCACGGCCTCCACAAGACCTCTGAAGGTGTGATTTAGTATTTGGCACCGAGACATTAGCGGCAGATCCTTTAAATCCTGTACGTTGCGAGGTTGGGGCTCCATTGATCGGACTTGTTTGTCCAGAACGTCCCAGAGACGCTTGATTGGATCGAGATCTGGAGAATTTGGAAGCCGAGTCAACACTTTGTCATGTTCCTCCTTTCTGAAGTGTGTCAGGGTGCATTATCCTGCTCAAAATCGCCACTGTATTCGATTCAATCCTGAATCGAAATCGGATTGTATTAGACGTGCGGATTCCAGTACTCCTTCTTTAACACTCGCTGACCTCATATCCGAGAGCTTTATTAGCTGTATCGGTGTGTTCATCGTGTGAAATGACGTTAACGCACCTCCAGGTGCAGCAGAGCGGTTTTCCAGCATGCAGTGTGATGAATGACGGTTGGCGTGATGTGATAATGTGATGTGTGTGTTACAGGTGTACGGAGGACACATCACCAGCCTCCTGCTCAGCTCTGAGGCCTCCGTACTGAAATGTGGAGCTGTATTCTCACCCATCACCGACTTCAGACTCTATGGTACACTATAGTATGTGTGTGTGTGTGTGTGTGTGAGAGAGAGAGAAAGAGAGACAGTGTCTGCTTCTGTTCAGGAAATTTCCTTCCCATGAATAAGTAACAAATTCAGAACTTGTCTCGCTCTTGTCTGCTTTTCAGCATCGTTTTTTTCTGAGCGACATTTTGGCCTTCCATATCCAGAACATCGAGCGTACGAGGTACATTTCCATTTCAGATCTACACCGTGTATATTTATGAAACGTGGATTTATTCATTTCTTTTTCAATCCGTCTACAGATGTTGAATTTCACACACCGAGCGTCTCACTTCGTCGATAAGAAGTTTTTGATCGTCCACCCGACCGCAGATGGTACGTCCCTCCCTCGCTCGTTTCCATTTTTTCACCACTCTGGAAAACATTTCAGCGTCTGCCTACACAGGAAAATATCCTGATCGTGATTGTAGCCTTCACGCGTTTGGAACCACTGAAACCCTTGATCGAGTACACCTAACCTGCTATTTCTCCCGCTGCGACAACTCACATCTAAAGTGTAGCACGTCTTAAAGTAATAAATTGGGGTAGTCACGACATCATAAACATATCTTACGATAATATACCGGCTTAAGTATCACGATAGCATGCAATATTGTGTTCATTCATAAGTAGACTTGGGGAGTAACGTCGAAAAACAAAGTCATGAGATTACAAAAAAATTTTTTAAATGGGAATATTATCAGGGTTACATTTTTTTTTCCTATTTAAAAGCAAAGAAATGAATCTTTTGACAGAACAACACTCTAGACATCTGCGTGATCATAGTTCTGTTCCTTCTCGCCAGTCGTGACTCTCACGAGCAACAAATTTATTTATTTTACTAAAACAAGGCCAAATCACTGAACATGTTTTTAAGCTCTAAATAAACATATTTTCGATCATATTGCTTTTCTCTTGGCTTTACGTACATATGTGGCCTTGAAGTCATCCAAAAGCGATCCGATTGCATTACATTCATATCGCGATACTTGGATCACGTTGCAGACGACGTGTTTTACGACGTGATTTGTAACTGTAAGGGATTACATTTTTAAAGTAACCTTCCCGACCCTGGCCATAATTCAAATCTACACAATGAATACATGGATATAAATGAAAACGGACAACGGGAATTTTCCTCTGAATATTGTATTAATGAATACCTGGCTGTTGGAAAAACTCAAGAACAATCATATAGTTGGGAATGCAGATATTTCCTAGTGCAACGAAATTCATGTAAATGGAAATTGTCCTCAGAGCACTGAGAATGAGCACGTCATGAGGAATAAATAACTTTAAATGAGCTCTAAAAAAGATGCATTGCTTACTAGCAAACAGGATGTGTTTAAAGATTAAGGTAAAGACTTGAGGTTAAATGAAGTGCCACTAACCTTTGCGTATTCTGCAAAAGCAGTGTTAGCGAATATAGTGTTAAACATCGCATATACAACGTTACTTACGGTACTATCGTATTGACGATACTACCGTTCAAAAATACAGTGGCAGCATACATGTTTTTTATATATATATATATATATATATATATATATATATATATATATATACCAAACATATACATATACATATACCAAAGTGTAGGAAAATGTTTGTGTGTGGTATAGTCTTGATTAAATAAACAGTAAAGAAATGACTTTTTCTTTTCTTTTCTGAGTTTCTTCACAGTGACATTTCTAATAACATCAAAAGGCTAGATTTTTGGTTTTATTCAGTCTGCAGAATTATGCAGATTTCATTAGACAAAGCCTAATTTGCATAATGGCAATTTTTTGGAAAAATAAATACAATACAAAAGATATTTTAAAGAATACCAGCAATCGATCAACTGGCAAAGACTGACCGTACTTATTATTATTATTATTATTATTATTATTATTATTATTATGTTCATCTGGAGTGTCTTTCCATAAAATCTGGCCTCTCTCTCTCTCTTTCTCTCTTCTCTCTCTCTCTCTCTCTCTCTCTCTCTCTCTCTCTCTCTCTCTCTCTCTCTCTCTCTCTCTCACCTTTCAGAGAAAGTTCATTTTCAGCACACGGCCAAATTCATTTCAGGTTTAATCAGTGGGAAGGCAAATTACAGTCTCCAGGTAAAAGATTCACACACACACACACACACACACACACACACACGCACACACACACACACACACAGATGCTGAAGAAAGTTCCCGATGTGAGAAATGACCTGTGTAAATGTGTGTAAGAGAATTCTCTGCCTCTGTCAGGAGGAAGATTAGTGACTCCTGAAGCCTGTGTTGCACTTTAACAGATTAAACAGACTCGCACACTCGCTAATCCAATTAACCTCGAACACCAGGAGAATCTCTCGCTGCTCTCTGCTTCGTTACACACCCCACTTTTAATTCATTATTCAATCTTAAATGAATCTGAGGCTAATTAAGGGTCATATGTTCTCTGGGAAGTTTAAGGTCTTCTTGTGCTCTCAGCTATTAGCGTGCTAATGAGAAGGATGGAAGATTTCATCAAGACCACACTGATGCATGACTCTTTCTGAAAATGGGATGAATTTGTACCTTTCACACTTTCAAACCTGTTTCATTCGAAACAGCTCGTTATCCGTCCATTACTGTATAACACACCGATCGGAAAACACGTGTCAGAAAACGGAACGTTGCAGCTTTACAAAGCACCGACACTGGAGACTCCTTCCACGAATGTTAAATAAACAAATTTCTCCTTAGAGAAAACGTCAACATTCACACGCGTTCTTTTAATGAATTCGCGCGGAGCGTCTGCTGTACAATCCCACACGTGAAAGAGCTGTTACTATGGAAACGATAACGTATTAGAACGAGCACATTAATGTGAACCTGCGCTACCGTCAGAGCCGCTGCTGTTATAGAAAACTTACAGACCGATCCGAACTGATGTTTCGCCTCTACACGGAGTCTTAATGATGTTTCTCTCTTTGCAGATTTATCCGGATGGAGGTCACGTCCTGCACAGCGAGGTGATGCGGCGACACTTCAGTCAGTCCCTGGTCCAGTTTTTTGAAGAGTGTTTCAGGCGATCAGACGACGTGATTGAAGACGATCCAGAGGAAAAGAACGAAGTCCAGGGTTAACGTCCTCCAGCGTCTGCTTAAAGAACTCGGACTTTGTTTAGAACTCCAAGGACACCATCCTCATTTATCTCGCTGTACAGAGAATTTCCCTCTGTGGAAGTTTTCCACTTAAACCGCTGCTCCTGTCTTTCTCTTATGTGTGGACCTGCAGCGGCTTCGCTATCTGAAAATGGCCAAGGTCGAAAAGGACGCTCTGTCCATCACTTTGATTGGCGGGTTACTCTGATTAACTGACTGCTGGCAGCACGGAATATAATCAAACCCTCTGAAACAGTGTTCAGACCAAAAGCAGGATGGGATTTCCAGCACTCGGTGTGTAGGCTGAATGGGAACACTCTGTTCATCCAACTGCTCTGGGACTGTTTTATTATTTTATTTATTTTAAAGACATGGTGGATGGAGGTTGGTTCCTGGTCATGGTTGTACCTCAGAAAGTTCTTATCTTATTGTGTTAGTGTCTGTTGCTCCGATGTAAAGTAACAAATGAAATGAAATATCGATAAAAAACTGTTTTCTTTTTCAGCGTCTGACTTTCTGTCTGATTTTTTTTTGGAAACCTTGCATTGCCTATGAAGCCGTGAAAGCCGTTTTTAATCATGTAAAGATTCATTTTCATCAAAAGAACAGGCGGAGGAAAAACCCAAAACTCCATACAAAAGACAAAAGACAGAATCTCTTCTTTAAAACTTTAAAATCCAAAAGTGTGTGTCTGTGTTTATATATATATATTATATATATATATATATATATATATATATATATATATATATATAATAGAAAACATATTACACAGTATTTCTAGAACAGTGTGTTCCACATGCACAAAATATTCACAGGACTGGGTTAAAACTCAAAGACATACAATTTGTTTATTATTTAACGTTTATTAATGAACTAAACCTGACCGAGAGAGCGAGCAAGAGAGAGAGAGCGAGAGAGAGATAGAGAGCAAGAGAGATAGAGAGCGAGAATGAGAGCGAGAGAGAGAGATAGAGAGAGAGAGAGAGAACGAGAGCGAGAGAGAGATAGATAGAGAGAACGAGAGCGCGAGAGAGAGAGAGAGAGAGAGAGAGAGAGAGATAGAGAGAGAGAGAGAGAGAGAGAGAGAGAGAGAGAGAGAGAGAGAGAGAGAGAGAGAGAGAGAGAGAGAGAGAGAGAGAGAGAGAGAGAGAGAGAGAGAGAGAGAGACAGAGAGAGAGAGAGAGAGAGAGAGAGAAAGAGAGAGAGAGAGATGGACAGAGAGAGATGGACAGAGAGACAGACAGATAGAGAGACAGACAGAGAGAGTGGCGTAAACGTTATTGAGACACAGCCCATCGCAGAGAGATAGATAGAGAGAGAGCGAGAGATAGAGAGCGAGAGAGAGAGATAGATAGAGAGAGAGCAAGAGATAGAGAGCGAGAGAGAGAGAGAGAGAGAGAGAGAGAGAGAGAGAGAGAGAGAGAGAGAGAGAGAGAACGAGAGCGAGAGAGAGATAGAGAGAGAGAACGAGAGCGAGAGAGAGAGAGAGATAGAGAGAGAGAGAGAGAGAGAGAGAGAGATAGATAGAAGCGAGATGAGAATATGGGGGCTGTAAGCTGTTGTTAGTTGCCTCCAGACCTTTGGGTTTAAAAGAAATCAGGGTGTGTTTAATTAACCTCAAATTACAGAGGCTGGTGATGCATGAAGCACATTGTCAGAGTAAATTAAGGAAATGGCAGACAAACTGGCCATGTTCAGCAAAAAGTGAGCGGAAAAAAACCTCTGAGCAGAAATATTACACTCTGAAGCACTCAGGTGTAAAAAAAAAAACAACCTAAGAATGCATGACTGCAGCGTAATACGAATCTGTGAGAGTACTGTGCTAGCATTTTCATTAGATCTGACAGTTTAAGTGTAAACGAGCAGAACGTTCCGACACACCATGTTGGTCAGTGCAGGATAACGGCTATCAGATAATACATTACGAGGCTCATCGTTGGGAATAAAAACAATATATACCGATGCTCCAGAAAGTCAGTAATCGTGAGTCAAGTTACAAGAATTGATTGGGCCGTGACCTGATTTAAGGGTCTTGGTGTGGTTACAGCTCCAACACATAGGTGTAAAATCTGAACCTGCTATGATGCAGATGGTTCATTTTATTTCCTACATGAAAACTAGTGATGAGACTCAATCTAGAATGTAGTGTCAGAGTGGTGCACATAACAAGGAGCTTATTAATTAACCTCCCTAGGGCTCTATCTATAAAACACTAGTAGAGCTCAGATAATGCTGCTACTACTCTTAGCCTAATACTAATACTAGTAATACTACTACTACTATTACTACTACTACTAATAATAATAATAATGATCATCATCATAATAATTTTTTTCCTTAACTTACCGACCTTCCACAGTATTGCAGCTGCATGTGGACCTGCTACACATGAGCACCCCGATGTCGGTATGACACCTGACGTTGACACTAAAACCCGAGCATTATGGTGTGATATTATGGGGTGACATGTTCAGGCTTTGACTTGGCTTTACGTCAGTTTTTGAGTACACTAGACCAGCGGTCCCCAACCTTTTTTGCGCCACGGACCGGTTTAATATCAGACAATATTTTCATGGACCGGCCTTTAAGGTGTGGCGGATAAATACAACAAAATAAAATGATAGGACCGGCATAAAAACTGGGTGTATTTTTAAAATATAATAATAAACGTGAATCCAATGTGAAATCGCAACTTTATTAGCAGCGTCCTCGTAACATCCTCTCTCCCCCTAACGCTAAGGTTTCAACGTATCACGTGACCGAGACAAGCGTCTTGACATGCGTCAAGAGTGAGTCGTGGAAGGATGTAACGGAGACAATCCGGTCATTTTTCAGATCCAGATAGTAAATAAAACAGAAATAATGTAAGTTATTTATTCTTTCTGTGCGGCCTGGTACCAAATGAGCCGCGGACCGGGGGTTGGGGACCGCTGCACTAGACCATTTCCTACATCCTTCAGTAACACACGACCGGCTTTATTACTGTGAAGGTACTGGTAGGCCCCTGAGATCTTTTGCTCATTACCTTACTGTCACAAGCAACCGAATCAACAAAATATCTAAACCTGCTACTGCAAATGATCCATGGCCACTCACATTTCTCTATTAAGGAAGGGACGGGTACACTGATGCCCTTTATAAGCTCTGTCAGCGAATAATTCGACATTTTGCTACAAATGGATGACTAGTGATACTGTTTGTTTGCGTCTTGTTTATGGAAGTTACACCCATAATTCGTGCAAATTCGCTAGGATAAGAATAAGAGTTGAGAGCACTCCGTTGTCTCTAGAGTTTATACAGAATGGTGTGAAAAACAGAAAACACAGAGTGACAGTTCTGTAGGTGGAAATGCCTTGTTGATGAAAGGGTTCAGAGGAAAATGACCAGTGGTGCATTTCCCAAAGGCATTGTTAGCCAACTATGGTCGCATGTTCTGTTGTTATGAACATAGTTCAATGATTTGGTGTTTCCCAAGACCATAGTTCCACCAAACATTGGAACTACAGGTCTCCACCTCAGATTGGTTCAAGCTGCCAGGAAGGATATAGAACTCAAAAAAATCACTCTTTACAGCTGTGGTGAGCAGAAAAGCATCTCAGCATGCACATAATATCGAACCTTCAGGTGGATGAGCTACAGCAGCAGAAGACCACATTGGGTTCAACTCCTGTCAGCCTGAACAGAAATCTGAGGCTTTCATGGGCACAGACTCACCTAAATATGACAAATAAACATTAGGAGGGATCACCAAGTCTTTTTCCAGTTACTATCCTCTCGCTAGAGAACGACTGACTAAAACATGATGACTATGATTTTCTGATCAGTGCTTAAAAACCGGCTGACAAAGTCAGACACTGATGAACAGGAAGAAGTTGCATCAGGAGCAATGGAGCAGGAAGAAGTAGCATCAGGAGTAATAGAGCTGGAAGAAGTTGAATCCTGAGCGACGGAGCAGAAAGAAGTTGCATCCGGAGCGACGGAGCAGGAAGAAGTAGCATCAGGAGCGATATAGCAAAAAGAAGTTGCATCCGGAGCGACGGAGCAGGAAAAAGTTACAGAACTGGGAGATGCTGTGACTGAATTAACAAAACAGGAAGGAGTATGTCACCTCTCCCAAGCCTGCAAGGAGTTTGGGCTGACCATTAGTCTGAAGAAGACGAAAGTCATGATGCAAGACGCACACTCCCCTCTCACCATCACCATCGATGGATACAGTTTGGAAGTTACGAAGAAATTCACTCTCTATTGATTATGAGGTGAATAACAGGATTGCCAAGGCAGCAACAGTTATGGCCAGACTGAACCAGAGGGTCTGGAACAACCCCAACCTCACCGCGAAGGACAAGCTTCGTGTATAACAGGCCTGCCTGCTCAGCACACTCCCCTACAGCAGAGAGGCATGGACCACTTATGTGAGCTACGAAAGGAAACTCAACAACTTTCACCTGAGATGCCTGAGGCGCATTCTGCACATCCAGTGGCAGGACAGGTGCTAACACATACACCATGTTCTCCATTCTCTGCGAGAGGCACCTTCACTCGCTCGGCCACATCAAGAGAATGGACCCAGGCCTCTTTCCCAAGGACCTGTGTGGTAGAAATTTAGACACACCAGTAGACTCCTCCTCTCATGTGAAAAAGGTTTATTACAGAAAGATGAATACAGAATAGAAGAAAGCATGATAGAAGATGAGAGTGATCCGAAGCACTCCTCTCTCACATGCCCTTTATAAGTTTTAAGATAAGGAGAGCTGGACATCTGCAAGGCTCAAAAAGGGAGTTCTAGGAGGAGCCAGTTTGGCGGTTTCAAGTTCTTAGCAGACGTGCAGACATTCCTGAATGCAATAACATGTTTGTGTCAATGTAAGAGGAAAGAACGTTCTGTACTAATCTCCATGACATGACCACAAGCGGAATTATTCACTGATGAACATCAACAGAGTTATTACAAAGTAAGAAATGAATCATTTCCCTCACACCTGCTATATAGAGAGCTGGACTGGACAGCAATGTCTACATTACAAAGATGTATGAAGAAAGACATTAAAACGGCCAACATCAACGTTGACGACTGCGCCTTGCTGTCAGACAGAAAGCCAAGGAAGCAAGAAATACAAACCTCGATGCAAAGAGAGCCAGTAGGAAGGTGAAACAACAGCAGCCTCAACAAATGTTCCTGAACCTGCACAAATTCAGTTATTCGCGAAGGTGCAGGACCCCCAAAACCGAAAAGCTACACCATAATCTCCTGATGACAGATAGATGACGCCACCGCTGACCAACTGTCCAGTTAGGGTGAGTCTGTGCTCATTATAATGTCTGCTTCTTGTTCTTGGCTGACAGGAGTGGAACTCGATGTTTTCTTCTGCTGTTGCAGCTCAAGATTGAAATGTAGTAAGAAGAGAATGTGAATAAAGTAATCATGCAGTTAAAACAAATCTGGGTTTTTTGTAACAGCCAGAAACATTCCTCAGTGATACAAGAAAAAGGAAAAAAATCCATTACTTAAAAAAATCAAAGATTGTTAAAACTCAAGGCCAAGAGCTAAAGTGTGCAGGTTTATTCAAGAAAAAAAAAAGAAGAGCTTAAAAACATAACTTCAGCTGAGTAGAAAGAGACAGCGTAAAAGCCCATGGCAGTGTGAAGCTCCTCTTCAATCATTACATTTATCATTACAGGAACATGATGGAGAGAGTTTTATCTACTTTAATAATCTTCTCTGTGCATTGTGCTTCTCTAGAACTCCATTAAAAATATTGTACGGTATATATATATATATTGCTTTGCTTACATTTCCTCATTTGTACAGTAAGTGGCTTTGGATTAAAGCGTCTGCTAAATGAATAAATGTAAATGTAATATATTTTTGCTCTCTCTCTCTGGTCCAATAAATCAAACTCTGTGGCACTACAGAAATATCTAACAACACGTCAAGTCATTGATCTGATATTTTACTAGACTTATACTTTGAATTGTTTATATATATTACATTGATTTGTCTGGTAGTTTTTTTAAACTGATCTCTGGCCAGGTGTCTCTCTTGACTGGAAAAAAAACAAACAGGGATGGGTTCGGAAGCAATCACAGATGTATAACGTATATTAAATAAACTAACAACAATACAAAGACACTAAGACAAATAGGCAGAAATACTGTGGCAAGAAACAAAACACGGTGACATGGAACACGGTAGTCTAGGACAAACGAAAGATAGAGAGACAGTGCAAACAATGGCTATATATACACACACAAGTGTGCTCATTAACAAACGTGAATCAGGTGCAGGTGGTCATGTGACATGTAGTGCAGTGCAGTGGCTGATGGGAACTGAAGTCCAAACTTCTTAATTCATACACGTGTGTGTCATCCAATGACGTTTTAATAATCTTGAATTTGAACTCTGATTCATTTTGAGTCAATGGGTGAAAGACTTTATACGGCAGTCACATTCTGACATTATAAATTAAATAAAGTGGTATTTTGATGTAAAATGTCTCTTCAGGGGCGCATGGTGGTTCAGTGGTTAGCACGTTTGCCTCACATTTTCTGGGTTGGCGGTTCTCCCCATGCTGTGGGGGTTTCCTCTGGGTATTCCGGTTTCCTCCCCCAGTCTAAATACATGCACGGTAGGCTGATTGGCGTGTCCAAATTGTGCGTAGTGTGTGAGTGTGTAAGTGATAGTGCCCTGCAATGGATTGGCACCCTGTTTAGGGTGTACCCCAACTTATGCCCCATGCTACCTGGGATAGGCTCCAGGTTCCCCAAGACCCTGTAGGATAAGCGGTATAGAAGATGGATGTCTCTTCTGTGCAACATCTGACCTTCTTTATTCATTAATCATTCAGGTGAGTGAGATTGGCCAGGGCTGCAATAATAATAATAATAATAATAATAATAATAATAATGAACATCAACAACATGTAATCACTCATACTGTACAGTACTGTGAGGGTTCTAGTCTACCATCTCTCCTACATTTGGCCACAAGTTCTCATCAACATCACATCCTATGTCTTCTCTGGCGATGCATCTTGGAAAGTATGTTCTGGAATGTCTAATCCAACCCTGGAGAAGTGTCTCCACACCCTGCATTCATGGCATCCAGTAAGGACATCTGATCATGTTACCTTGCACCTTGGGTTTAGGAAGGGGGAGTATGGATACACTATGGATACAGTATGTAGTACTCACATCCTGGGATGTGCAGCAAACCACATAGTCTGTGACTGCAGCAGAGTGGTGGAATGCCACATTATCCCACACAGGAATGAAGGTAGGGGAGTTTCTTGCCTTTTTCTCCTCCGGTGCCACAAGTCTATTACGCAGGTCATCCAGAAAAGAAACAAGCCTCTCTGCATTGTAGGTGCCTATGAGTGGTTTCTGTAACAGCAAGCTGTCATTGGACAGTTCTGCACACGTTGTGATGTTAGCTCCTCTCTGTCCTGGGACATCCACGGTTGCTCTCTGTCCAATCACATTTCTTCCCCTGCGGCGTGTTTTTACCAGGATGAATCCAGCTTCATCTACAAAGATGAATGTGCAGTTTGCCTGGCTTCCATCTCCATTACTCTCTAAACTGCAGTACCTTACATTATGCATAGCTGTATATGTACCCTGTCTGGTTATCGAACAGACAGCTTACCTGGACATATTGATACAGGCGTTCTTTCACACGTTCACCGTTTCTCTCAAACTGCTTCAACCATATTTTATGTTTCTCTAGGACTCTGCCAGTTGTTGTTGTGCTCACTGTATTCACATTCCCAAAAGTGATATTGTCTGCCATTTAGCATGTCAACAATGGCAATTTCCTGCGTATCTGATAATATTCTGCCTCTACCTCCAGTGCAAGGCAACCTTTGGATCCTACTGAAAACCACAAAACACTCAGTATATTGTAAAAATGTGAACACACTGTATTGTACTGTTATATGTAATTCAATTATCATTGAAGTATGCACATCTGGCGTGTTTTTTTTCCTGGAAAAGTTGTACTGTTGAACGCTGCAGGTTTGGTTGCACCCTGGTAAGTTTTACGGCATGCTCTCTGCGTTTCAATTCTGAAGGTCTGAAGTATGTGTCATGATGTCTTGGTACAAGAAAAGATAGAGTTGTTTTGCGAATACCTAATCACCCCCGCTTCTCCGCTCTGGCTCCTCTCCTCTTATCTGTAAGCCGATAAGGATAATCAGCCATTGCAAGGCCCAAATTCTGATACTGTGACTGGTATCGGACAAGAACTTGACACACCTGTAAACCGGCCTCTCTCGAAGAGAGACCATAGTTTACAACTATGCTCTTGGTCTTCCTCTCATTTTGTTCTCCACGCGTTCTCCCTTTCCCGGTCACTCTTCTTTCCCCACTGACCTCTCTTCCTCGATCCATGTTTCCAAACTAAATCCTTCCGAAGTCGTCCTCTTTTGTCTGTTTGGTAACAGGAAACTTGGGAAGGCTTTCAGATGTAATTGCAGTCAGCTGTGTTTTGAATGATGAAATATTCCGCTGAGATTTTCTAAATATTTCCATCTGTTTAGTGCAGAAATGCACGACATTTGCCATTTGAAAGTGTTTTTAACAATTTCGGGGTAACAGCGTGTTAGCATTCGGAAACGTGCTGAGGAATCAAATGTGTGATTTACTGGAGACGCTTAAATCAGTGACCAATATTAGATAGATAGATAGATAGATAGATAGATAGATAGATAGATAGATAGATAGATAGATAGATAGATAGATAGATAGATAGATAGATAGATAGATAGAAAGATAGATAGATAGATAGATAGATAGATAGATAGATAGATAGATAGATAGATAGATAGATACTTTATTGATCCCCAAGGGGAAGTTCAGGATCCTAGTAGCTCAAAGACATCACACACAATACAGCATACAACGAAATAAAAATACAAGTAGAATGCTAAAGAAGACTCAAGAAGAACAGTAAAATATACACCAATCACGAATCCACAGACTGGGAATTAAGTGGGTTATACAAGCGGGCTAATATACTGTAGTCCTTAGACAGTATGAATAGCAAAACAATCACACAGTGATTCAGTACACACATTGTTGTTGTAAGAGGTTATGGAAGTGTATGTGAATGTATGAAGGGGTGAAGAGGCAGATAGACTATGCAGAGAAGTCTATCTCACCTCTTCCTTTAAGTGAAGCATTGTAGAGCTGTATAGCCCTAGGGACAAAAGACTTCCTCAGCCTTAAATTTAAATATTTAAATTTATCTTCACATTTTGCATCAATCTGAGGAACAAATAACCTTTGCATCAGTCTGAGAGTATATTTAAGATTATAAAGAAAGGGAACTGTTTTCCTCTCGTTTTCTCCTTCCATGCCATCTGGTTTTTCAACAAGTAGCTTCAGATGGAGTTGGATGCTGTAGCAGCAGCTCCTCTAGTGGTGGACAGCAAGAACTGCAGGCTGCCACCATGAATTGTGAACCATCAAAATGATTACAGAGTAGAGAGTACGCTCCTGGGTAAAAATAAATAAATAAATAAATAAATAAATAAATGGACCAACCCCAAAATGGCAAAATTATTAAGCTTTTAATGATCTTCAAAACAACTTATATAGTCTTCTGATGACATCTTTTAAGGAAGAAAAATAAACATCCCACAAGATATTTTTAGGAAAAAAATTCTCACCCAGACATGTGTAAGTTTGAATGAAACCTTTTAATCATTATCAGATTTTACCATCGCGTACAAGAAGGCTATATAGTAATTGTGTAATACAGCATGTAGGAAGTAAAGAGGAAAACTGTTCCTCAAACCCTAATAGACCTTTTCTTCTTTTTCAATTTAGTCATTTAAGAATAAATGCATTGTTTATTTACCCTCACTGTATAACACACTCTGAGTCACATTTTAAAGTATTACGGTTGGCTCTCCCTAAGATATGTGATCAGTAATCTGATGTGACTGAGCCGACAGATCGATGCAATGAGATCTGGAGCTGTTTTAATGCATTACGATGTGGTGCAATTCGATGTCGTGATTGGAGGTTGATGCTGTAATATCATCAACAGAAATCTCATTTACTTTGACCGAGTATTTGCTTTTACATGGATCGGTGTGTTAGTGAAGGCCGTCTAATTCCAGTTTTATGGTTAAACACAGCAGGATTTGGTGCAGCAGAACCCTATTGTTTTTTATTACACCATTTATCTCCAACATATGTGCGAGAGAACAGAAAAAAAAATCAGGATGGGGTCGAGAGAAGCTGGCTAATCCGGAGAATAAAAGCTCAGGGGACCTGAACTGCGAGTAATCCCGTGATTAATTTAACACTCACTGATGTTCTGTACAGCAGATAGAGAGTTGATGAGGTGACTGTTAGTAATGAGACTGATGAGGTTTGGATTCTCGATGGCTCCCGTGTTATTAACACACCAGAAATGACATGTGTACGTGTAATATATATCGAAGTTGATGGTGATATATATAGGAAGTTGATGGTGGTGCAATGAGTTACTGTTACCACCCCAAGGTTGATTATTTTCATGTCCTGAAGTGTTGTAATCCTCTAACAATTTCCCAATGGTAACATTTATTTATTTATTTATATATTTTTTAAAAATGACGACATACTTCTTTACTCTCCAAAGAACCACATAGCTTAACTCAAGAACCTTATACAATGAAAAATGGTTCTTGACAAGAACATCCTTTGGTGCTGTAAGGAACCGTTAAGAAACTTTAGCAGCTATAAAACAGTCATCCCCTCACCAGCTTCTTAATAAAGCAAAAAAAAGTTGTCACGGTACTCTGAAATCCTTAGAAAATCATTAGACTGTTACAAAGCTCTGACACTGGAGACTCCTTCCATCAATGTTAAATAAGCATAGCCTTGCTTTAGGAAAACTTAACCACAGCAACGATTACACACATTTTAAAGTGTTTCTGTGGAGCATCCACAGTGTGAATGTATTAGAACGAGCGCATTGATATAAACCTGCACTACTCTCAGAGCTGCTGTTAGAGAAACTGAATCCACACCTACTGACCCATCAGAATCCAGAATTTACCAGCGCTGTCGTATCAGGAATAGTCATAAAGACGCTTATAAAACACACAGCAGGATAAACCGTGAGAGAAACTTGAGCTCAGGTTGTTGGTTTTCTTTCTTTCTTTCTTTCTTTCATCCTCACATCAGATCAGACGTAGAGGAACGAGAGAAAGCTGTGAGAAATTTCTTCAAACCCAGCTGGTGATTTCTCCAAACAAACGCATTACGGTCATTTGAGCCGAGACATCAGACTGAAATGCCAACACTGTGAATGTGACAGTCGCACGTGCGCACACACACACACACACACACACACACACACACACACACACACACACACACACACACACACATTACTTTTTCAAGTAATCTACTTTGTAGATACGGGTCTAATGAATTCACTGGAAGACGGAGACTGTCGAGACGTTAGAAAAGGACAGAAATATATTCTTATAAATCTCAATGAGGACAAAATGACCTCTATTTCAAGTCACACGATTGAGTTGCTGAATTTAAAATGATAGCTGACCTCTCGTACTTCTGAAGATCATGAATCAGTGTTAAAGCGTCAATCGTGTATTCATAAATCTGAAACGCTTGACTATTTAGCATATTTATTTGCTACTTTGCATTTTTATTAAGCTGAGTTTTATTCTTATTATTATTCATGCAAGAACAGAGTCACTTTTATTGCAGTCTGCATGGAAGGCACTCACTGCTCCACGTTCAGACTCTTCATACAAAGCTGTCACTCGAGCCAAACCCACCCGGAGAGCCCATTATAACCGTCACCACACGCTTGATACGAGGACCTGCAGGTGTACCGGACCACATAGAGGAGCAGTGTGATGCCCCGGAGTTTCAAATAACCGTGGCTTTTATGTTTGAAGAAGGTGATTGACACACTGCATCATATCACTCCAGCTACTGCTTATGCAGGTTTCCATAAGCTTAAGCAGGTGTGGATCTAGAACAGTTATAGAGGCCTCAAGTCACCCATTAATACCTAAATAATACCGAAGTGCATTAATAGTTTTCCCCATGTGTTAATCATTTTAAAAATCCTTATGACCTTGTGTACAAAGGAATTAACATGGTCTATATAACGTGTGTATTTAATTTACAACGTTACCTGGAAATAGTGCAAAATCTTCAATATTGATTTTTTTTTTAATTAAACACACACACGGAAAAACAATAATATAATAATAATACACTTTATTTTATAAAGCGCATTTAAAGCAGCTTCTCAAAGCGCTGTACATAAAATCTCAGTTCACAGAAAAATAAAACAAATAAAAGTTAACAAGAAGAAAAACAACATTAATAATAAAAAATAAATATAAAACAATCTAAAAAGACATCAGCATTCGAATGCAAGCTGTAGGAAATTATAAACTTGCGTGAAGAAGCTGAGAAACTGAACATTTGAGATCTGAATATTGTTATGTTCTTCAAAATGCTATTTGTCGTCATAATTTGTGAATGAATAAAAATGTGTTCTTATTCACAGTGTTTCTGATAGCTAGGGTTCACATAAATAAATAAATAAATAAACTTCCTGTCTAAATCAGTGGTCACCAACCCTGTTCCTGGAGATCTACCTTTCTGAAGACTTTCAACCATAATGGTGCCCACTTGACCATCTAATCATTGCCTTAAGAAGTTCTTGATCAACTAAAGGTGTGTTAGATTTCGGTTGGTGATGAAATCTTCAGGAAGGTAGATCTTAAGGAAGAGGATTGGTGAACACTGCAGGGTCAATGGGGCAAAATCCAAAACGAGGAGCAAACAAGGTCAGAACCAGAACTGCACCGCACTGCACTGGTGAATACGATTTGGTCAGTTCAGGCAGATACACACAGTTCAGAGCATTATTCACAGCGAGTAATTATTTGTGAGGTCTTTATATAAGGTGTAGTGATTGTGTTCAGGTGTGTGTAATTAGTAATCAGGAGACTGTGAACGTGACAAGGCCCGTGGTTCTCGGATAATGTTGTCAAGAGCTGGTAAAACATGTTCTGCTAGACTGCAAAAGAGATGAGGAAGAGAGAACTGAGCTAGAGATGCAAATTAGAAAGCAAAACATGACACTAGAGAACTTGCTGGGGAAAACATCTGGGTAAAACATCTGGGAAAGTGCACCTAATCAATTATCTAAAAAATACTGTTATAAGTGAAAGACTTTAGTAATTTATTATGAACATCTAGTATATAGTTATTTTGTTCATTATTATTATTATTATTATTATTACTTTTTTCCCTGCCAATCTGCTGCCCACACTCCAGTACAGTAGGTGGCAGTAATGCAGCTTGAGTTGGTTTGCCACCCGCCATTGAAACCAAAAGAAGAAAAAGAAGATGGAGTGTAGTCTTGGGCAGCCATGTTTGTAGGACACGGTATGTTCTGGGAAGCGTAGTTGGTGGTGGATGTGGGAGTTGACCTTACAGCCTACAGTATAATAACTATCATGATCCATTCCGTCACTAACTCCCTTTCAGTATCCGCTTTATCCTGAACAGGGTCGCACTGGATTCGGAGCCTATCCCGGTCACGCTGGTGCATGAGGCAGAAATACACACTAGTTGGAACGCCAGTCCACACATTCACACCTACAGGTAACTTATTTAGCCAATTCATCTACTGAAGTGTTTTTTGGAGGTGGAAGTGAAGTGGAGAACTTGAAAGGGCTGTAAGGTGGGAATGCTACCTGCTGCACCACTGTGTCGCCCTATCATAATACAGACTATGATAACGTGTGAAATGTACATATTTCCTTTCAGTTTCTGCGATCTTCCTCACTGCTGGCAAACCATTTGTGCATGAGGTTCTCAGGTGGCAAAGAAAAAGGCATCAAGGCTGAGAAAAAAAAGTACCAAATCAATAACCAGCAGAAGGCAATAAGATGAAGGTAATGATCTGGGAAGGAGGGTTTCATCCTCAGGTTTGGCACTACAGTTAGTTTAAATCTTTAAATTCATCGCACATAACTCTGTTGTTTTACATTTACATCTGTTGTGAGTTTTATTTTGTTTCATTCGGATTCATGAGGATCTCTAACCACTACATTAGCTTTGATTTAAAGTGCAAATTTGCAATTGAAAACTAGCACAGTAGACAATATAAAAGCTAACGAGAATTGCATCAAACTTCATTATCCGTAAAAGCCATGCATCACCACACTCAGTCCAGACTAAACCGTAGCTTCTGTCTTCTCACCAAGGTCGGACACAAAAATCACCAGAAGATCCATCTACTTGAGACCAAAGTAATCGCCCAGATACAGTCAGCGTCCTGCTTTAATCTAGAGTTAAGATACCAGCATTAAAAAAGTAATGTCGTAAATAAATCCTGTTCCATTTGAGAGCACGGGGTGAGACTTTAAGCTTCCAGAGCAGAGTCATACAGCGCTCTAATGTTGGACACAGTGACACGGTGACCTTTTGGTGGAAAATATGAGCCCTAGAATGTCTTTCCCCTGCAAGCACCTGTCAAACCTTTTATAAATGACATGGTATCAATCAATCAAAAGTGTTACCCTGTCACTCGGGTACTAAATTAAATGTCACCGAGTTCCTCCGGCGGCGTTTATTCCTAGACCCTGTGGTGCTGAATGTCCCGAGGATTATTTGATTTATAGATCGATATAAAAAATATATTCCTGGCACTACAATAAATCATCATGTGGCAGACGGACCCTAATAGAAGTACCTTTTAAATAAAAATCGTTCTCTAGAACGCTTATTTGAAAGTGTGTGATTAATTGTGCATGTCCGTTGGCCACGCTTATAACGTTACGAATCGAAGGAACAGCTTCCTGAACGAAAGCCAGAGGACAGGATGCACCTCCTGAAGTTGTTTTCCTTCCCTGAATGCAGGTCTAGTCATAGACCTGCATTCTGTTCCATCTGAGTGACATTGCTACAGATTTCACTCAATAACAGTCCCTTATTTTAGTATTTTTTTAATTTCACAATGTCGGTCACTGATTCCTTTCTCTTTCGCTCATCATCAATCATCTTCTTCATCTTCAGCGTCAACATTCAGAACACACAGGTCAGGATGCAAAACACTTACGTTCCGTGCTATGAGCAGTAATCCGTGTAATTATCTTGTTTAATATTAACCCTGGTCATAAAATCCTATTTTAATTTCAGTTCATCCTGTAGGAACTTATTAGATTTTTAGATTCTTTTTGGAACTCCTAAAAGATTTTCCTATCACTAATATGTCGTGTATAGAAATCATAAGAAACCATCACCAGTTCTAAAGAGTTTGTTTCTTTTATTTAAAGCTTACACGTACTGTGCTGACAAATCTTAGCACAAGATATGCTAGATGTTTCATTTGGTGCACTAAGGCTGTGTTAAAAATAGCATACGATATGTAGCAGAAATGTTGAGTAGTTTGGTGTTGTGCTATTTTGGACATAGCAAAAGTAATTACATAGGTAGGTTTTGTTGGTTTTTCGGATCATCACCCAGAACAACAGGACTACCATCTCTGCTGCTGCTGCACTGCCCATGTTCTTCCATTTTAGAGCTCGTTACAGATCTCTAAATGTTTACTCAGCCATCTGTTCCCTAAACATTTATATCGAATACAATTATAAAGTAATCTCAAGCTGGCATTCCGGAAAACAGCCGCACAAAATAGCAGAAATAAACCCCTGCTGATGTGTTTAGATGAACATTAGCGTTTAAATTCTGCAGTGTGTTTTAGACAGATCAGCACACAATGACAACACTCTAACAGGACAAAGATTTTGGATCAGTTGAATGTGATGTAATTAATAAAGCGCAAATATTATAGATTTGAAACGTGCCTAATTTTCTTTTAAAGCTCTCATACGATAGATTTACGTGCATCCGAGGCCAAAAAACACTTTAACGGGCTCATCATTTGAACTGCAGCGTTACCCCCCTCGAGGGTCACAAATGATTCATTGTAAACTCCTCCTTTCAGAGCATACTCTGCTCTGGGTTCATAATGAATACATTTTACACCATGCCCATTTCGGGGTTGAATCTGAAAACAGATATGAATATTTGGAGCGATTAACAGGGATTGTCATCCCATTGTCTCCGCTGTGTTTGTGCTCTTTAGGGGAACATTGTGTTCAAGAACGTTATTATGTGCCAATCAGATCCCATCTAACAACACTCTGCATTGAGTCACCTGTCATTCTGGAGGAATAATGTAAATCACAGAGGGGACATTCAAGGAGGATGTGATCCAGCTGAGTAACACAGCCGAGTGTGTAGAAGTAGGGACTGATTGCAGGACATGGTGGTTTAAAAATAAATAAATAAATAAATTTTGCAATTGAAATATATTCTGCACTGTAGAAGGTGAAATGCCCAAAATCCTTCCCACGTGTCTTTGGGGAATGTTGGATTATTCGCAAACGCATCTGTTGGCAGACCGGCGAGCCTCGACCTGTCCTTGCTCTTGAACGTCTAGGCCTTTTATTTAGATGTTCCTTATACACTATGATTAGACGATCGCCTCACCTGTTTCACATCACCACCTCATTTCAGCTCGCTGTAAGTCCTAAATTGCCCTGTCCCAACTATTTTGGAATGTATTGCATGGATGAATTTCAATATAAATGTCTACCTTAAAAAAACACCATTCAGTCGATTGGGTCAAACATCAAATACCTCGTCTTTAAACAAAAAAAACGTATAAAGTACATTTCCACATCACTCCTCTTTGTTTTTATTAGCGTTTTCCATACTGTCCCAACTTATTTGGAATTGAGTTTATAAGATGATACTTTTTGTATAATCTTTTTGCTTAGTTTTACATGCATGACAGGTGTGTGTGTGTGTGTGTGTGTGTGTGTGTGTACAGATTCCTTCCAAACTAGCCGACACTTCATAGAAAATAAACAAAAAACCCCACAATGCTCATCTTTATAAAATAATTTACTTCAGAGTTTCTCTCGCACTCAGTCACAGCTGCAGCCTTATTTAAGAGATTATTTGAAGTAATCATGTTGAACACACAACATGCACACACACACACACACACACACACACACTCGTGCGCGCACACACACACTCAGGTTTCCAGCATGGGGTTTTGCAGGTGAGTTTTGAGTTTTTTTTCCAGCAGCACTAAACTCTGTACAGCCAAACTCCTGCAGTCTGCATCAGGATCGGTCTCCGCTACATCTACACACACACACACACACACACACACACACACACACAGAGAAATAACATTACATAAGATTTTGTTTAATTTCCACAGTCTCTGTATATTTGCACCGTGTAGTTAGAAAGACAGTCCCATCACTAACTATCCTTTACTCAGTATTCACATTCTTTACCCGAGTTTTGATTTTAAGCTCAGCAATCGAGTTTCCGGTCTGAACTTCCTGTCAGAGTTTCATCTTTTTATTTTTATATATAGCTATACTACATTACACATCTATACACATATATACATCCTACCCAAGCTTTGTATTCAACTTCCTTATTTGCGTTTGATATTAAAATTTCATTTTCAAATCTGACTATGATATACTACACACACACACAAACACACAACAGGAGACTCTTATTGGAGAGTCATGCTCGACTTTCCTATTCAAGCTTTGTATTCCATCCATCCATCCATCCATCTTCTACCACTCACTCCTTGTTCAGGGTCGCGGGGAACCTGGAGACTATCCCAGGGAGCATGGGGCACGAGGTGGGGTACACCCTGGACAGGCACCCAGGGTGCCAGTCCATCACAGGGCACACACACACACACCCATTCATACACTACGGACACTTTAGACATGCCAATCAGCCTACCATGCATGTCTTTGGACTGGAGGAGGAAACCGGAGTACCCGGAGGAAACCCCCGCAGCACGGGGAGAACATGCAGACTCCGCACACACAGGGCCCCGGCGGGACTCGAACTTTCATCTTCCCTATTTCAATTTTATCATCGGAGTTCGTTTTCGAGTTTCACGTCAGAGTTTCATGTCCGAGTTTCCCATTCAAGCTTAAAATTCCAATTCTGTATTTCCTATCGGAGTTTGATCTTCTCGTACTGTTTACGTTTCCTGCTATGATTTCATTTCGGAGTTTCGAATTTGTAATCTGTCGCATTTCTAATGATTTGTGATGCAGGTCTTTCCTCTGCAGATCAAAACACAGTCCTGATGATCAAAAAACAATCCTGATTAGGATCATTAGATATGACCAAATGACACACACACACTACCTGCAAGCCATGACCTGGTCTCCACTAGATCATCACTGAGTTCTAGCAGTAGATTTTCACTGGGCATGCTCAAAAACACAGCACACACTGAGAACAACACACCTCTCCTCACCATCCTGCAGAGAGAGAGAGAGAGAGAGAGAGAGAGAGAGAGAGAGAGAGAGAGAGAGAGAGAGAGAGAGAGATATACAAGTACGTTTAGAGTGTGTGTTATACTTTGGCAGTATTGTACATTGAACTGAAGAGTTATGTTCACACTGGGAAACTCAGATAGTGTAACTTGGATGATCTACTTAAAGCGGATGAATAATGATGTAGAACGCTAGACGTTTTGGTTCTTTTGCACTCAGAGATTACAGACTGCTGTATGTAGGAAAAGGGGCGGCGCCAGCAGATGGCACTGTAGTTTAAATTGAGCTAAAGTGCCTCTACACTGTTACAAGTTAAAAGCAGAAGGTTTTAAGTAGATTTTTTCCCACTGAGGTTCATGCCAGGAAGTGTGTGTTCGACCGAACTACACCCGTACTTACTGGTCAGCATGGAAACGTACCGCCCACACAAAGTCCAGCAGAGCTTTGCCCATCTGGGTCGCCACCTACAATTACACACGCACACATGGTTTGTTGGGCCCAAAAAATAAAAACAAAAAAGACAACACACACTTTGTGTATATTTCTGTGAAAAGCACTGATATTAGAAGTGTGTGTGTGTGTGTGTGTGTGTGTGTGTGTGTGTGTGTGTGTGTGTACCGGGGCATTGATGGCCAGGTGCATTAGCAGTCCGAGTGTATGTACCAGTCTTCCCAGCACCAGGTGGTCACTGCCCAAAAGGTCAAAGGTCACCTGTGTTCTAAAAGAAATAAATAAAAAAAATAAAAAATAAAAAACACGCACACAACACCCCAGAAGTGTTCCCAGTTCTCAGTTAACATGACAGTATAGTCAGTCACCATGACTACAGGAACAATGAGAGTGACCATGACACAGTTGCCATGGTATTTGAATTAGCTAGCTGTTGGCCTCGTTCACTCGTGGCGCTAAGCTAACATGAGATTACTTAACAGGCTAATGCTACTGCACTAAAGTGTAGATAAAACCACAAACAGCCTGGAACACACACTTATTACAGACATACAATCTGACTGTGGAACACACACACACACACACACACACACACACACACACACACACACATATACACACCTGTCGTAGTTTCTCAACAGGGGAAAGAAGAAGTAGCCAGCAACAGGAGCGTAGCGGTTTGGAGTGGCTGTATGGGGCTGTGACACACCCTGCCACACACACACACACACACACACACACACACACACTTGATATATTTAATCATGAAATCATCTAATATTTTGAAGTTTATTTTATATATGTTGATATGCTTATAAACCTGTGTATAATGAACAGTGTTGTGTGTGTGTGTGTGTGTGTGTGTGTGCATGTCTGTAGCATTTTATTGTGTTCGGGTACATTTTTAATGCTTTACTGTGTGTGTGTGTTTATAAATACTTCTGTAGAGTTTTACTGCTTGAGTTTGTGTGTGTGTGTGTGTGTGTGTGTGTGTGTGTTACCTTACTGATGCGTCGTGTCTTACTCTGAATGCGTTTTTCCACAACCTCACGCCAATGTTCCAGCTCCCCACACCTGTCCAGTGGCGTCACCTTGGCGACTGACCGTGACTCCACCCTCTTGTCCGTGATTGGCTCAGAGAGCTCCTGGGCGGAGACAGCGAGGACCTGAAAGGAGAGCGAGGACACAGTATAAGTTACTCAGATCTCAGTGTTGAGTATGAATCACGCTGAACAGAACGTTTGGGATATGAATATTATTTTCACCTCCAGGATGTCGAGCCTCTGCCTCAGGCTGTAGTTTAGAGAGTAAAACTCAGTAGTCAGATATTCCACAACCTGAGACACACACGGGATGTTACTCACGTTTATTATTCATCACTTTATTATTAATCATCAGACATACAGTAATATAACAACTTTACCAAAATATCATTCTGGATATTAATGTGTGTGTGTGTGTATCTTACCGGCTGTGTGTGTGTGACAGCGAGAGCCACCATGGCGTTCTGTCGGAGTGTGTGGAAGCCTGCGGTGTTGTACCTGTCCTCCAGGTGTAACAGCACTTTACTGAACTGTACACTCACCTGACACACACACACACACACACACACACACACACACAGGTCTTAATTAATGCATTTACCCAGCTAGCTAGCTCATCATACTTTACTACATCATTCTAGCTCATCAGCGAGAAGACAGTTTAAGACAGGTCTATGACCCCTCACCTCTCGGGTGGTGCTGATGTTCCTCCTCAGAAGCTCGTCTGCTGCCCGAAGACTCGGCTCCACCCTGTCCGGGTCATCAGACGATATCAAGGCTGTCAATCAAACATAGTCTACGTCTGAGTATAATCTTTCTTTGGTTGTTGAACACTCTCACGGTACCAGAACACCCAAAAATAAACAAATAAATAAATAAATAGATAACCAACCTTTTCCATTGGCGGAAAAAGTTCCTCCTTAACAGGAACTTAAATAATGAAGCTAGCAGAATTGTTCATGGCTGAGTGGGAACATACTGTACAACACCATACATTATATTAAAATGAAAAAAAAAGGATGCATCAATATGTATTTTTTTTTTTAGACTGAGTACATTTGGTAGGTTTTTTTTTTTTTTTGGAGCATTTGATTTAGCCGTGTTTATGTCTGTTGCTTTCGTGACCTCCTCGTGCCGAGCTTTAAAGATGTTCCAGTTTAAACTGTTTTTATAGAGAGCGCGAGGACGGCAGAGACAAGTGCTCCGAGCGCGATCCGAGGGCGTGATCATTAAAAACGACTGCACCTCGACTCGTGAGCAGAGTGTAGACCCATGTCTCAGGAACGCCAGCACAAAGTGGTCATTACGAGTGGGGAAACTCTGGAGTTCCTGAGGTGGGGGCGTGTCAGTAAGAAGACGTCTGTAGTTGACGGTAAATTTGTACAATACGATCGTGTTTTTGTACATTCAATTACAACAATCACGATAAAAAAGCTGAAAACACACCTGATGTCTTCTTCTAAAAGTAGAGTTAAAAAAAACCTTGAAAAAAACTTTTTTCATAGATAATTAAGAGAAGGTTCGCCGCCATCTCGCTCCGACCAAAGAGACTTAAACACACCTGACATCGTAATTACGAACTTTCCAGGAGGATTTTAACGCATCATCACATTGTTAATTATTTAAATACACGTCTAGCAAACACACACACACACATATATATATATTTTTTTGGTCAATACAGTGCATTCAACATCCTTTATAAAAAAATATATACACAGTTAAAAAAAATTTAAGCATTTTAAACGTGTGAAACGTTTGCATCACTCCTTATAAAACTCTGCTGCACTTGTGAACAGATTTGATTCCGACTTTTTTGATAAACGTCTCTGATGAAATTAAATCGGTGTAAATTGTTATAATATTAATGCTCAGTGGCATCTCACCGTCCAGACAGTCTCTGACGTAGCGGGGCGGAGTCGCCTTCTGCTTCACCTGATCAGAGGACATGTCATACGGAGTGAGCTCATCGTCACTGAGAGACAGGGAGAGAGAGAGAAAGTGACAGAGTGTGAGAGAGAAGGAGAGAGTGTGTGAAAGTGTGTGAGAGAGTGAAACAAAGTATGAGTGTGAGAGTGGGAGAGTGTGAGAGAGAGTGAGAAAGTGAGATAGTTAGAGTGTGTGAGAGTGAAAGAGTGTGTGAGATTGTGTGTGTGTGAGAGAGAGTGTGTGAAAGTGAGAGAGAGAGATGAAGTGAGAGAGAGAAAGTGAAAGTGTGAGAGTGTGTGAGAGAGAAAGTGAAAGAGTGTGAGAGTGTGTGAGAGAGAGAAAGTGAAAGTGTGTGAGAGAGAGAAAGTGAAAGTGTGAGAGTGTGTGTGAGAGAGAGAAAGTGAAAGAGTGTGAGTGTGTGTGAGAGAGAAAGTGAAAGAGTGTGAGAGTGTGTGTGTGAGAGAGAAAGTGAAAGAGTGTGTGTGTGTGAGAGAGAAAGTGAAAGAGTGTGAGTGTGTGAGAGAGAGAGTGAAAGAGTGTGAGAGTGTGTGAGAGAGAGAAAGTGAAAGAGTGTGAGAGTGTGTGAGAGAGAGAAAGTGAAAGTGTGAGAATGTGTGAGAGAGAAAGTGAGAGTGTGAGTGTGTGTGAGAGAAAGTGAAAGAGTGTGAGAGTGTGTGAGAGAGAGAAAGTGAAAGAGTGTGAGAGAGTGTGTGAGAGAGAAAGTGAAAGAGTGTGAGAGTGTGTGTGTGTGTGTGTGTGAGAGAGAGAGAGAGAGAGAGAGAGAGAGAGAGAGAGGGGGAACGAATTAGTGAGGAATAATTAACATGACACTCAGTGATGATGTGAAATGTTTAGAAGTGTTATAATAGTTGATAAACACTAGAGGTGCTGTATAATCATACACCGGGCATTATGAGTGATCACTGCAGCTCGACTGATTGAGGGGTTTATCTGATTAATCAGCACCGATAACTGATCACTGGAACTAGCGCTGATCAGTAAACCCACACCGATAGTGTTTCCCGGTTGCGTCTGTTGTCTTCATACAGTACGAGAGCGGCCTCTAGAGGGGAAATAAACACTAACACTGACTAATTTTGTTGTGTTATTCGAAGAGTTTTTTTTTTTTTAGGACGTCTCGATTTTTATTTGTGATTTGGAGTGTTCCTGTTTGATTCAGTTATATAAATGGAAATATATATTGTATTTTCTTTAACATTAGTTAATGTATATTAATAATTATATATTTATTTGATTTAAAAAGTGGCGTACATTTTCACGGTACAGTCAGTAGTGTTTATTTCTGAAACTGAGTTCAGCGATATTTTACTTTGCGTGTTCGGTTTTCATTCAGTATCAATATTAAAAACTTGTGATTAATCGGTTATCGGCAGGAAGGTACTGCTTGACTTCGTTATCGGTAAACTCCCGTATCGGTCGAGCTCTAGCAGGGACACCACATGACGTTATAATGAACAGTGACACTGATATTACATCATGATTATTAGAGGACTATATTAAAGGACTTCGAACAGCACATTATTAGAGCTTTATGTGGTATTACGTATGTGTTCAGTTGTATTGTGTGTGTGTGTGTGTGTGTGTGTGTGTGTGTGTGTGTGTGTGTACCTGTCAAGCTCAGAATCACTGCCTTCTCCAGCTGCTGGCGTCTGATTGGTCATTGGGCGTTGTGACGTCTCTGACTGTCCGGATGAACTCTGAACTTTGGTCTCAGGTCTGATTGAGGACAATGTGTTAATGTCAGTTACAATGTCTCGTGCGTGTCTGTTTGTGTGTGTATGATAGTTTACCTGTGTGTAGCATCAAGTAGTTGCTCTTCATCTTCATCCTCTTTAGTCTGAGGCTCCATCAGAGACTGCAACTCTCTGCTTTCCTCATCTGTCTCGTACTAACACACACACAAATAATTTTAACACACTATACAGTTCAGTTATACGACAACACTGAAGTACGGTAACACTAACAGGACAAATATTAAACTAGACTACACATTTTAGAAATCTATACGTTAAAGTCATGTTCTAGACACAGAACTCTAATTCCCGAGTCCTGATTCCAGGTTGTGTTTAAAGGTGAAAGGTCACCTGGAATTTGAGCTGCGAGGTGGGTGTGTCTAATCTCCGGCTGATGCACTCGCCCACCACCATCCCCATCCTCCGCACGCGCTCCACACCGCTGTCCAGCCGACACTGCACTCCTCCCAGCATGCACTGCAGCAGGTCTGTGTGCACAGTGTAAAAGATCCAAGCCTCGGTTACCGTATTTATACGTAAAACATATCGGTCCACGGCATAACCGTAACTGCAGTACTAACCCGGAACCATTTCTGACCCAGAGTCAGTGTTAGCATCATAGATACTCAGTTAAACATCAGAACTCGCTGAGCTGCTTCGCCGAGGTCCTGATACCAGGTTTTCAGATGATTTCTTATAGTTACGATTTCTTATAGTCATGATCCGAGCTCATCTGTGAAACATAGCGTTAGCGTCATGGATTTATAAACTGATTCTTCAATAATCAATTAATTTGCTTTTATTTATGAAGATTAATTATTTTTTGTCAGGGGTCAAAAATTTTAAATGCTACAAAAAAAAAATATATATATATATATATATATATATATATATATATATATATATATATATATATATATACACACACATATGTACATACACACACAACACAACAAAAAAAAACACTTGGTTTACAAATATATTTAAATAATATAATGTTTACATAGTTAATGTATATAAATATAATTTTAGCAGTGAATTTGTCCATGTTGTATTTTAATTAATTATTGCAGTTACTGAAGATGATTTAGTTTAATTTGTATAATAATATATTATTTTTTAAATGAATGTACAAGCCCAATCCCAGAAAGCTCGGGACGTTGTGTCGCCTCCGTCCCAACTTTTTTTGGAACGTGCTGCTGCCATGGAATTCAAAAAGACCTTACGTCTTTGGTAGAGCGCTACGTTTCATCAGTTTAAACGTTTAATGTGTTTTCTATGTTCCATTGTGAATAAGATACGGGTTTATGAGATTTGTAGACCGTTGCATTCTGTTTTTTATTTGATACAGCGTCCCAACTCTTTTGGAATCGGGGGTTGTATTAATCTGTTGCTCGTCTGGTTACTGAGCATGTTTTTTTTTTTTTTAAACATTTTTTTAACTGTGGAATATGATTTTATTTTTATTTGTTCTGCGGTAGTATGAGAACTGCAGAGCACATAAGTAGTATAAATAAATAAACAAACAAACAAACAAACAAATAAATAAAAATTAGTGACATTTTGTGTCATTGAATAAATTAAACTCTTTAAAATGCGTCAAAAAATAAATACATAAATATTATAAAGCAATCTTTTTCAAATAGAGACAGTGAGTGTGTGTGAGTGCGTGTGAGTGGTGTGTGGTGTGTGTGTGAGGTGTGAGTGGTGTGTGGTGTGTGTGTGAGTGGTGTGTGTGTGAGTGGTGTGTGTGTGAGTGGTGTGTGTGTGAGTGGTGTGTGTGTGAGTGGTGTGTGTGTGAGTGGTGTGTGGTGTGTGTGTGAGTGGTGTGTGGGGTGTGTGTGTGAGTGGTGTGTGTGAGTGGTGTGTGTGTGGTGTGTGTCGAGTGGTGTGTGTGTGTGTGTGAGTGGTGTGTTGTGTGTGTGTGTGGTGTGTGTTGTGTGTGTGTGAGTGGTGTGTGTGGTGGTGGTGTGGTGTGTGTGTGAGTGGTGTGTGTGTGAGTGGTGTGTGGTGTGTGTGCGAGTGGTGTGTGGTGTGTGTGTGTGCGAGTGGTGTGTGGTGTGTGTGTGAGTGGTGTGTGGTGTGTGTGTGAGTGGTGTGTGTGTGGGTGGTGTGTGGTGTGTGTGTGTGTGTGGTGTGTGGTGTGTGTGAGTGGTGTGTGGTGTGTGTGTGTGAGTGGTGTGTGTGTGAGTGGTGTGTGTGTGCGAGTGGTGTGTGGTGTGTGTGTGAGTGGTGTGTGAGTGTGAGTGGTGTGTGGTGTGTGAGTGTGAGTGGTGTGTGTGTGTGTGAGTGGTGTGTGGTGTGTGAGTGTGAGTGGTGTGTGAGAGAGAGTGAGTGCGCGTGTGTATGCATGTATGTGTATATATATGTATGTATGTATGTGTGTGTGTGTGTGTGTGAGAGAGAGAGAAAGAGTGTGTGTGTGTGGTGTGTTGTGTTGTGTGGTGTGTATATATATATGTGTGTATGTGAGAGAGAAAGAGTGTGTGTATGTACGTGTGTTACCTTCCCGTAGCTCCGGTATCTCAGTGTGATGGAGCAGACACACACACAACAGCAGGGATTTACTGACGTACAGCTGCTGCTCCACCGGAGTGTGTCTCACTGCACTGCTGTTACACCACACCTGACACACACTGCGCAACACCTACACACACACACACATCTACATATTAACACACACCAGTAAAAACCAGCAGAATAAGTGTTCTGTGTGTGTGTGTGTGTGTTACCTGTTTGAGCAGTGGTCTTCTCTCTTTATCCAGTGCCAGATATCTCAACACACTCCTCAACACCCGCACCTGATGCACCCCCACACACCCCCACACAGGCATGATTGTGTAAGCCTCACTCTATGTGTGTGTGTGTGTGTGTGTGTGTGTGTGTGTGTGTGTGTGTGTGTGTGTGTGTGTGTTACCGGGTGATGATACTGCAGCAGCAGGAGTTTGTGAGTGAGAACAAACTGAACTTTCTTGTTCTTTAACACAAGATTCCCCATCACCCTCGACAACGCTGATGACCTGTAACACACACACACACACACACACACACACCCCAATTGATTACTTGGTAATACCGATCGTCAAAACAAAAATGACATCACTGCATCTGATTGAATACGATTTTTTTTTATGGTCCAGAAATGCGCACACACACACACACACACACACACACACTGACCCGTGCAGGTTATGTATGAGTGGTGTGATGACGCTCTCCACCCAGCGCTCCGGTACGTTCTCCAGCAGTCTGCAGCTCACACGCCGCCACAGAGCGTCCGAGTGTGTGAGAGAGGAGAGACGTGGAGCCAGAGTCCCCCACACCAACTCTACACACACACACACACCGGGTTTCACACACAGATTAACAGCTCAATATATAATAATAATAATATAATTAACAGAAAGGCTTTAGACTATGTGTAAGAAATAAAATACATCAGAACAAATTAGAACAGTGTATTACAGAAGAATAAAACACACACACACACACATCATGTCCACACTCACCTCCATGTCCCTGCATACACACTTTCCCCAACAGCTGAGCCACAAACACCACAGAGCAGTCCTGTCCCTCTACAACACCCAGAGAAACACACGCACACGCACTTTATTCAAATTATTGAAGAATGAACGTTCTCCATGAATATTGAACTGGTATTGTACTTACTCTGACACACTCTACATTTGGGTTATATGATGGTGCTGAACTACTGTAACACTAACGGGACAAACATTAAACTAGACTACACCAGTAGGGCATGGTTATTATTCACAGCCTCCTTTCACAGCTGTAAAGATTTATACGTTATTGTAAATCAACCAGTGTGTATATTTATATGTAGAGTTGTCCTTAACCACTAGGGGGCGCAGTGTTTGATAGACTGTGTTACTGGTCCAGCGATAATAAAAGAGAGACACGACGTGAACACCGGTCTCACCTCTGAGAGCGCTGCAGACCCTCTCCAGTGTGTGTAGGATGTGGAGGGCGAGGTGTGTGTAGTACTGCTGCTCTGTGAGCGACGGCGGCGTGTGGGTGCCCAGCTGGTTGGCAGTCAGAGCGGGCAGAGACGCCAGCCGGTTTAACACGACCTCTCGGAGGTGGGCGGAGTCACAGCGCGGGTCGGTTTCCACACACCGAGCCCACAGCAGCACACGGACACGCCCTGCAGTGAGGAACGCCTTCAACACACACACACACCGCTCCAGAGCTGAACTCTCACTGAGAGACGGAGAGAGAGAGAGAGAGAGAGAGAGAGAGAGAGAGAGAGATGGAGAGAGAGAGGAGAGAGGAAGAGAGATAGAGAGATAGAGATAGAGAGAGGAGGGAAGAAGAGGGAGGAAGAGAGAGAGAGAGGAGGAGAGAGAGGAGGGAGGAAGAGAGAGAGAGAGAGAGAGAGAGAGAGAGAGAGAGAGAGAGAGGAGAGGAGGGAAGAAGAGAGAGAGAGAGATGGAGAGAGAGAGGAGAGAGGAAGAGAGAGGGATAGAGAGATGGAGAGGGAGAGAGAGAGAAGAGGGAGAGGAGGGAGAGAGATAGAGAGAGAGAGATTGGGACAGCAAGAGAGAGAGAGAGATGGAGAGAGAGTGGGAGAGAGAGAAAGAAAGATCACATCATAAATGTAAGCTTTCTCTTACACACACTCACTGTCTCTCTCTCTCTCTTTCTGTCTCTCTCTCTCGTGTACCTCTGAGAGCTGATGGAGTCCAGTAAGAGCAGCAGTGCCTGGTCTGGAGGACCTCGGAGGAAGAAAGCGTCCCACAGTTCCCTGCGCTCGTCATCACTCAGTCTGTGGAAGCAGTCCGAGGAGCTGGAGGTGAGCAGCGTCTGTAGGACGTGTGTGTAATGAGCTCGCCCGAATTCTGCCCTGTCCTCGGCCGAGGCGTCTCCGCCCTCCAGGTAGCGTGTGAGTGTGTGTAGAGCATTGCTGATCTCTGTGTGATCCCGAGACGTGGCGATGCTCCTCACACATGTGCACACACACACACGAAGCTCAGCCTCAGCAGTCTGCCTCTTCATCACACACACTGCAGATTCAAAACACAACAAGCTTAATCATTTACAATGTGCTGAGGAGCTTCAGCCCCGCCCTGTTCCATAATAATCATTACGCCGTGCAGAGGAGCTTCAGCCCCGCCCTGTTCCATAATAATCATTACGCCGTGCAGAGGAGCTTCAGCCCCGCCCTGTTCCATAATAATCATTACACCGTGTAGAGGAGCTTCAGCCCCGCCCTGTTCCATAATAATCATTACACCGTGTAGAGGAGCTTCAGCCCCGCCCTGTTCCATAATAATCATTACACCGTGTAGAGGAGCTTCAGCCCCGCCCTGTTCCATTAAACTTGAACTTCACACATTTATAAACTTATTTAACATTGTGGACATCTGTTCATATTCCAAACACTATTCATTTATTTTCTGTTTATTTCATCACTCATTCATTTCATCATTTACATAATATTCCACATACACTAAAGATTTGACATGTTTATAGAAATCAAAATACCGTCAATTAATTATTCATTCATTTATTTTTAAACATATTAGCTAAAAAGTAATAATAAAAAAATGAAAATGAGGCTACAGTATTTTAAATGTAGGTACTTTGATTATGAGCAAACCAATAATAATATTATTATTATTATTATTATTAAGAAGAAGAAGAAGAAGAAACTAATATTAATAATAACAATAATAATTTTAAAAATGTTATAATAATAATAGTACTAATAATAATAATAATAATAATAATAATAATAATAATAATTCATAAAACGAAGGTACAGCTAACTGGTTAATTAGGTATATGATGTATACTTTTAACGCAATATACACTTATTATATAACATTATACAACAATTCTATAACACAACACTATAAATGGAAGCTCCTACTCCCTAGTTAAGTGCACTACTTAATAGTAATAGTTTAATAATATGATTTATACACACACACATATACATTTATATATATATATATATATATATATATATATATATATATATATATATATATATATATATATATATATATAATTAGGTATCAGTACATTTTACTCACCTTAAAAACCCCTTACACTCCGAACATTAAAGCTACCGCGGTTATTCGCAGTTTACCTCCCTTCCTCGGATATTAAAGTGAATAAAATCCTCCGAAAAGTCTCAAATTAGACACCAAAATCTACCATGTTGTTCAGGTCCGACCAGTAAAACCGTCCGTGTGGATACATGAAGAATATAGCAGAGGTTCCGCTTAGTATAAATTATAACACCACAGTTACCGTAAACTATTTAAAAGTGTTTCTTATAAAATACCTAAAATATAAAAACATATAAAAATGTATTTTTGTACACTAATATACCGATTATTGTGATTAATTTATTCAGATACGCTACTGCACATGGGTAAAATACCTCACATCACCACGAGATGGCATCATTTTATTTAAAAAAAAAATATGTTGGACGTTTTGTAGTTTTCAATTTTTTTATTAAAAACTGGTGACAGGTCAAAATCATAAAGAGTTTCAAACAGAAAAATGTATAAGCGGCTAACAACAATTTTCCAACGAACTAATTATCCTTTAAACAAGCTGTGAAGTAACAAGACGGTTTAGCTAAATGCCAAATTCCTGTCATGAATTTAGACAACCCCTGAAGAACCCCCCTAAGTATAAGTGTATCAAGTATCAAGATAACTAAATGTTAAATCCCTGACAGGAACTTAAAAACCCCTGAAGAACCCCCCAAAGTATAACTGAACCAAGTATAAATATGTTAAATTCCTGTCAGGTTTTATCGTTTCAGAAAATAAATGATGAGCAATAATTTGGAGACTGTAACGCACACTTGCTCTGTTAATAAATACAAGCAATGTGTTATTACTTAAGCATTCCTTAAGGATCCATTAAATAATTACTTTGCGCTCTTTGTGATAGGATGACATTTTGTCACAGAACCTTTAACACTTCCCCAAATGAGTTTCAGATACATTGATATATCTATCTAATATAAGAGCCAAAATACATAATCTATAGTTCAGAATGCTTAACGGTTCTTCAGTTGTAAGTTTCAGGGACCCCTTAAAGGTTCTTCATACAACAGTGTGCTTCTCCATATAGGACACTAAGAACCCTTAATTATCCAGCCTTAAAGAACACGATGTCTTGTAACAAGACAGTTTAACTAAATGTTAAACCGCAGACAGGTTCTACGTCGGGGGTTTATAATGTAAATATGTACAGTATACCACTTAAGTTAATAATTAAATAATGAATTCATTAAATAATTAAATTATAAATATGAGCTCAGAGTGTGGACTTCAGCTTTCATGTGAGAGTATTCACATCCAAATCAGGTCATTGGTGTTGGAATTACAACACATTATATATGTGAAACCGCTTTGCTTATTTGTAAGTCGCTTTGGATAAAAGCGTCTGCCAAGTGAATGAATGTAAATGTAAAATGAACCCCCCCCCCAAACATAATTCAGGGAACAAAAGGAATTGGACGAACCAACAGCTATGGGCTCTTTAAATAGAAGGTTTTCCTTGCTTAACGGTTGGGAGCTTCACCACTGAGTCGCTCTAGCAATGTTCTGTTCCCTGTTTGCTCTGATAAAACTTTGATTTTGCCAGGAGAGCTTCCAGCAGCTTCAGTTTCCCAGCCATCTCATCCTCTCAGAGCGATTTGCTTCATATTGTGTCATGATATTAAATTCCTTAATTACATGGTTCTACTTGGAACTTTTTCCGAAAGGAGAACACTTTGATGTAGGGTTCTGCATAGAAACATCAAGGGGGAAAACTATAGAACCCTTAAGCATTTCTACCAGTACGATCCTCTTATGAGGTATTTTCAATCAGTATAAACAAATGACGCCACTAGTCTGTTATAGGATTAGTCAGGACACGGTTGGGTTTCTGTGTGTAGAGTATCATGATTCTCTGTTTAGCTTCTGTTGTGTAGGGGGATGGGAAACAGGAGGTGTGTGCGCCCCCTGCTGGACAAATAATTCACACCTCTCAACAATAAGAGTGGTACGGAGATAAAACAGACATGACTGCTAAAGCTTTTTTTTATATTATTTTTTATATTAAAACACTGTATACAACTGCAACAATAAAATTATAACATTTTAACATAGTAGGTTAGGTAAAAAAAAATTGAATTAAAAACACCCCTCCAAATTCCTTAAAACCATGAGAGTCTACTTTCATTTGAGCCATTAAACACTACTGTGGAGTGTGACATCACAAATAAATTCAATGCTGAAAACGGACAACCCCTCACCACGGGTATAGAGAGTGCTTATTTGAGTTACTGTACCTTTCCTGTCAGCTCGAACAGATCTGGTCACTCTCTCTGATCAACAAAGCACTTCTATCCACAGAACACCTGGATGTTCCCCAATTTCTGAAATACCGTCATCAAAGTTCTGATGTTTGACGTAAACATTACACCGCACTGCTGCTGCCCCACGATTGGCCGATGGGATTAACTGCATGGATGAGTACAGGTACAAGTGTTCCTAATAAAGTGGTCAGTGAGTGTATTGTATCACGCTGTTCCTGACTCACATCTACAAAAGGTTGGAGATTTTGGAGAAGGTTCATGAGAATTTCAATTATAATATGCTGGGTAAGCATCACGACACCACAAACACAACCTCGTTCATGAAAACGTTAACTTCTAACAAGAACATTTTCTTCAGTAAGAGCTCAAGGACCACAGGACACTATGGACGATAAACGACTTGAAATATTATACTTTTGAGGGAATAAATCATTGATATCTTTTGTTTTCCATTGTATTTTGTGTGAAGAGATTAGAAAAAAAATGCGAACTGAGAAACACGAAAACACGTCACTCATCATCGTTTCCGAATAAAGCTGTAACAGGAGCCTGCGCTCCTCACCAGATGTTTTTAGCTTTACACAGAGTGCGTAAAATAATCTCGCTGCCTGTAACAGGAGTAAAAGGAAACGTGGAGGTGAGATTAGATTAAAAAAGACCACATCAGCTCCTCTGAGAGAGTTTTTGGCAGATGCTGCCTCTCCTCTTTCCTGTTCTGTCACTGATATATGAATCCACACAGGTCCTGCTGGCTTCATGGTCTCTTTTATGGTTTTTCTTCTCTCAGTTTCTAGCTTTTTTCCCCTCTCTCTTGCTGTCTGTTTTTCCACTTTCCACAGAACAGCGAGAACACTCAGCTCTGCCGAAGTGCAGGTCCTCTGTGGATAAAGAGAAAGAGTTTCTGTTCCTCTTTACCTCGTTCGCTCGTCCTTCTGCGAAGGGAGCAAACCGAGTAGAGGTCATTTACATTCACACAGCGACGACAAAACCACAGCACAGATCCCCTTACAGCATTAATGAGATCATACGTAGTATAGATACATCAGGAAACTTTCATGATTGTTCATCTCTGTCTGTTCTGATATTACACTAACCCTTTTAGTTCAGGTTTTTCCACTTCCAGCTTGATAAAGTTCCTCAGGTTCTGATTTATTAAAGGCGTGCGCGTGTGTGTGTGTGTGAGTAAAAACATGTTTAAACTTGAGAACATCCACATAAATGTCCAAACTGTTTTACTAAAAGGATCTGTGGAGGATTGAGAGTCTTTTATGCAGTGTCTGAGAAGTAAAACATTTGGGTGTATGCAATTATGGGAAAATAATCAACAACACGGTGGTGTGACTCGACGTTTTTACATCGCACCCTGAAGTGCTTCCTTTCTCTGAATTCCACACAGCAAATTTCCAATTACAAGAGCAGGTCGTACTTCTTATCCGTTCGTGGTTGAATTTAATGCTGTGATAGGTCTGTGAAACAACTTAGCTCTTCCTTTTCTCACCAAGTGTTACAAAGCTCTGACGTTGGAGACTCGTTCCGTAAACGTTAAAGAAATGTTAATCTCCTTACAGAAAATGTCCCCCGTATCGACTCTTCCACACGTTTTCTGATCTGTTTATGTTGAGCGTCCAGCATACGAGTGAAATGATTCGCTATAGACACTGTAGATACTGTGTTTTAGAAAACCAGGCAGAACTGACCAATCAGAATTGAGAATTCAGCAACGCTCTGCTATTACAGTTGAATGAATATGCAATTTGTGGTGTTTCTATTTTAAGGTGTAAAATACACCTAGTCGAGTAATTTGCAGTGTAATTGCTCCATTGAGGAACAGAGACTGTGTGTGAATTAGTACGACTGAAGGGCAGGTATTAAATTTACAGAAGTATGGTATAATATATAATATGATATAATGATATAATGATATAATAATTAATAATATATAATTATTTGTTCTAAATGATTCGTTCTAAACTTCTCCTTTCAGAGAGAATACTCTGCTCTGATTGGTCAGATGTTCCAGTCTGTTGTGATTGGTCTACCGCTGTCAGCGTGTCGCCGATGAAGACCAGAGGCGGGATTGATTGTTACAAATCTACATAGGATAGTACAGGAAGTAAGTCTGGAATCACTAAAACCTTGTTTCAGCTGTTCAGAATCGATTCCTTCTTTTGGGAGTTTTTAGTTGTGCTGTGCATTTTATCTCCGTTCTACTGTTACTGTCCAGAGGTGTGAATTTGTCCAGCAGAGGGCTCACACTCCTCCTCACCAGCAGCTAAACATAGAGTCACGATACTCTACACACAGAAACCCAACAGTGACCTGACTCATCTTGTAACAAACTCACAGCAATAAAATAATACGTTTGTTTACACTGATTGAAAAACTTGTGTTCTGCATTAAGGCCTTCATGCTGCTGTTTCTAAAATGCAAACACACACACAAACACACACACACACGAACAACATGCAGATCTGAACAAGGAGCACAGAAAATCAGCGTAAGCAGACTCTGAATACCCGTAACTTCCTCCACGTAAATATTGATGTAACCTTTGGTCTTGAATCACTGTCTCTGAATACGAGCATTAAGTGATGATGCCTGGCCAACAGATGATGCTCGTCTGATTTACAGCTCTGTCTCTTTAAATGTCAGAGCTGTAACACACTCCATCGATCACCTCACTACATTTAGACCTGCTTTTTGGACTTACTGCGGTCTCGGGTTTCTTTTAAAAGTCTTTTATTGCTAATCGCTAACACTCATGCTCTCTCCTTCAGGCTGTATATGGGATTTTATGTATTTATCTCCTCTCACTGCCTCTGAAACTTGATCAGATGCCTACTGTGAGCTTTCTCTGTATTGATCTCTCATTTGGACTCTGCACAAGATGGAGACATGTCTCTGTGTGTGTGTGTGTGTGTGTGTGTGTGTGTGTGTGTGTGTGTGTGCGTGTGTAGGGTCAGTTTTGAGGTTGAGATTGATTCTCCACTCCAAGAATTAGTAAAATGTCTAGATGTTTAAATTCCAATACCTTTCATCTATATATGGCACAATCGTGACTTTTCTCAAAAAATAGGAACATCAAAAGCACGTAAATCAATGATGGGCTTTTAGTCAGTCCCACGCAAAGTGAGTGTGGGTTATATTCACAGTGAAATACACAAAGTTATTACTTTTAACCAATTAAATTAATTCAAAAATGATCAATTGATCACAGGCATATTAGTTATTGAATTGAATTCAAAAGATAATAAATAATACGTATATGAGGAGTCTGTGTGTGTGTGTGTGTGTGTGAGTGTGTAGGTGACTGTAGGAATGGCAGCACTGTGCCACGGTTCGGTCCCAGATCACTGCAGGGGAGAGGATCAGATCATCTGTTCATCATCCTGAGCCAGGAATCTAGAACACAGACCAGACCCATGCACACACACACACACACACACACACACACACTGCACTTTCTTCCTGTGCTGCTCTGCACTTCCTCTGACTGTCTGCTGACCAATCACAAAACAGGAAGTGCTCCTTCTTCATTCAGGCAGTAGATTCTGTCTGGGTCAAAGTGACTCATTGCACTACCGAAAGCAGAACCTTGTCCTAACGTAGAACCACTTCACGAGTTCACGCAGGACTAACATCATTACTACAATTTAATATCTACTACAGTTATTTTCAAATATACATATATGTAAGGAATGAAAAAAATATTTTCCTGTTGTAGGAAAATAATCATTGACGTGGGGCAGGGAGGTGCGATGAAGTGAAGTTACTGTTAACAAAAGCACAACAGCAGGTGTGAGGTGTTTTATTTATTTTATACTGCAGCAATTTGCAGATGATTACATTATTTCTTTTTCATTTAAGAACAGGTCATACTTTTTTTTTTAATCTGTTTACAGTTACATTTAATGTTGCAGAACGTCCGTTCTCGCGAATCTAAACACTCGTTCCCTCACCAAACTTTCTTTTATTTATTTAAAGTTAATAGGACAAAAAAAAAACCAAAAACAAAGAAGAAGACGAAGTCCTGAAGATGTCGGAAAACGTGCAAAAAAGTTACAGCTTTACCTCTTGACTGTTACAAAGCGCTGACACTGGAGACTTCTTCCGTCAACGTTACATAAATAAATAAATAAACATCCCCTTACAACAATTACACACCCACGAGCTGTTGCTACGGAAAACGTTAACGCATTAGAACGAGTGCGTTGATGTGAACCTGCGCTACTGTCGGAGCGCTGCTCTGAGAGAAGATGTTCTCATCACAACTGTTGGAAAACAATACAATTTAGGAGGGTTCTTATTGGTTTGTTTGGGAAATGAAGAGTTCTTAGGTTAATAAAAATGTGCTAGGTGGAACACTTTCTGAAAGATAGACAGGAAGTTCTAGTGTTCTACAGGGAGAACGGTGCAAAGCAGTTATGAAGATATCATCGACGCATTTTGTTTTAGTACCATGTTCTAGTGTGTGTGTGTGTGTGTTTGCTGACCCATAACTGACAAAGAATAATGATGAGGAGGACAAGTCTTGTGTGTGTGTGTGTGTGTGTGTGATTCAGCTTCCATCTCTCCATGGCACAAGCTCACACACTTCACATTCTGCAGGAGGCACCAAGGTCACGACAGCAATAATACACTGATAACAGGTCAGCACTACTTTACGCTGAGCGATGGAGCGTGATGGAGCGAGGAAGAAGTTTCACACTGGGAGTGGTACAGCCTGCGGGTTTAAAAAGCTACATTGTCTTTACTATCGCTGCAAACACAATCCATCAGACTAAACATGTTTGGTGTTGGTCTGCACTTATATAGCACTTCTTTAACCTTAGCGCTTTACACTGTGTCTCATTCACCCATTCACACACACACACACACCAATGGTAGCAGAGCTGCCATACAAGGCGCTAACTTGCAATCAGGAGCAACTTGGGGGTCATTTAACACAGCTACAGTCATGGACGAAATTATTGGCACCCCTGGAACTTTTCCAGAAAATGCACCATTTCTCCCAGAAAAGTGTGGCAATGACAAATGTTTTGGTATACACATGTTTATTACCGTTAAGTGCATTGGAACAGCACAAAAATGCAGAAGAAAAAAGGCAAATTTGACATAATTTTACACAAAACTCAAAAATTAAGTCGGACAAAATTTGGTTGCACACCCTTTGGAGAAAATAACTGAAACCAATCGCTTCCTATAACCATCACCAAGCTTCCTACACCTCTCAACTGGAATTTTGGACCACTCTTCTTTTGAAAACTGCTCCAGGTCTCTCAGATTTGAAGGCTGCCTTCTCGCAACAGCAATTTTGAGATCTCTCCATAGGTGTTCTATGGGATTTAGATCCGGACTCATTGATGGCCACTTCAGAATTCTCCAGCCATTTCTGGGTGCTTTTTGAGGTATGTTTCGGGTCATTGTCCTGCTGAAACACCCATGACCTCTGACGCAGACCCAGCTTTCTGACACTAGGCCCTACATTATGGGCCAAAATCTTTTGAAAGTCTCTATATTTCATGATTCCTTGCACACAGTCAATGCACACAGTGCCAGAGGCAGCAAAACAACCCCAAAACCCCAAAATCCTTGAACCTCCACCATGTTTGACTGTAGGTACTGTGTTCTTTTCTTTGTAGGCCTCTTTTTGTTTTCTGTAAACATTAGAATGACGTGATTTGCCAAAAAGCTCTACCTTAGTCTCATCTGTCCACGAAATGTTCATCCAGAAGGATTGAGGCTTACTCAGGTACATTTTTGCAAACTGCAGTCTGGCTTTTTTATGCCCCTGTGTCAGAAGTGGGGTTCTCCTCGGTCTCCTGCCATAGCGCTTCTTCTCATTCAGATGACGACGTATGGTTCGAGCTGACACTGATGCACCCTGAGTCTGCAGGACATCCTGAATTTGCGTGGAAGTTGACTGAGGTTGTTTATCCACCATTCGAACTATCCTGCGTTGCATTCTTTCATCAATTTTTCTCTTCCGTCCATGTCCAGGGAGATTTGCCACAGTTCCATGGGTTATAAACTTCTTGATTATATTGCGCACAGTGGACAAAGGAACTTTAAGGTCTCTGGAGATTGACTTGTAATCTTGAGATTGTTGATATTTTTCCACAATTTTGCTTCTTATATCCTCAGACAATTCTCGGCTCTTCTTTCTCTTCTCCTTGCTTGGTGTGGCACACACAGGCACACAACACAAAGGTTGAGCCAACTTTTATGCACTCTAACTGGCTTCAGTTTTGATTTCTATATTGCCAGCACCTGTTACTTGCCACAGCTGAGTTTAAATGAACATCACATGCTTGAAATGAAATTATTTACCCACAGTTTTAATAGGGTGCCAATGATTTTGTCCAGTCCATTTTGGAAGTTTTGTGTAAAATGATGTCAAATTTGCATTTTTTCTTCTGGTTTTTTGTGCTGTTCCAATGCACTTAAAATAAACATGTGTATACCAAAATATTTGTCATTGCAACACTTTTCTGGGAGAAATGGTGCAAGTTCCAGGGGTGCCAATAATTTCGTCCATGACTGTAACAAAATTAGGAGCGTATAGCCAATAGATACACATGATAGAAACCTCATGGTTGAATTTTATAGTATTTTGTCAAATTTGATTGGTCAGAAGGTGTTGATTAGTTGTCTGTAACGGCAGCTCTGACAGTTTATATTAGATTATGTTATTATTAGATATGTATAGATTTATATCAATGCGCTCGTTCTAATACGTAATTATTTCTATAGCAATGGAAAAGGAGTTACTGTTTACCACCCCAAAGGTTTTCTTTATTAAAAACATATTGTACTTTTTTATCCATTAATATTTACATGTAATGCTGTAGCAGCTATAAAAAGTCATTCCCTCACCAGCCTCTCTTTTTTTAATTTCTCTTGTAGTTAATAAGACAAAAAACTTAAAACAAAAACGCAGCTTGGTAATATTGGTCTGTCCTAAAGGTGTGGAAAAATAGGCTCTGTGGCAAAGTATAAATAAATATAGCAGTATGTATGTACATATCCACTCAGTGTGTGTTGAGGTGGAAATGAAACCGACAGCTAACTTCTCACTTCTATTCTAGTGTCCTAGTCTTTCAGAAAAAGAAGAAGAGAGCATTGTGTAAAGAACAACAATAAAGGCATCGTAAAATTGTAAACTCTAAATAATAAATTTTACAATTGGGTTGTAAAGCTGGAAAGATTGGCTGTTGTTCAGGTTGCCAGATTGGGAGAACATGTTCTGCTCTTACTTTCACTTAAATGCACTGCTGTTACGACGCGCACTATGTGTAGTCCCACCCAGGACATGGCGGAGAAGGACTACACTTCCCAGTCTCACTTAAGCGGGCTTTCACCACGGCTCCCATTCTCCGACACCCAGATCCCTCTAAGCCGTTTGTCGTGGAGGTCAGTACGTCAGAGGTTGGAGTGGAAGCTATTTTGTCACAGAGGTTTGGTAAGAATCCCAAACTACACCCTGTAGCTTTTTTTTTTTCCTGCAAGCTGTCGCCAGCAGAACGGAACTATGATGTGGGCAACCGTGAACTGCTGGCCATTAAGCTGGCCCTAGAGTGGAGACACTGGTTGGAGGGAGCTTTACACCCATTCGTAATCTTCATGGACAATAAGAATCTGGAATACCTAAGAACCGCCAAACGTCTCACTCCTCGCCAAGCTTGTTGGTACCTGTTCTTCTCCAGGTTTGAGTTCACCCTGTCGTACCGCCCCGGTTCCAAGAATACAAAGGCTGATGTTCTGTCTCGCATGTACAGTATGCCCCAGAGCGGCTGACGGAGCCGGAGAGTTATATTATGCCACTGTCCTATATAGTGGGTTCCCTAGAGTGGCCCCTAGAACAAAGCCTAGCCCGTGTCCTCAGTTCCAGAATCCCAGCCACTTGTCCTACCGGTAAACAGCTCGTGCCTAAACGGTACCGGCTCGACCTTATTACCTGTGTCCAAACGACTCTGGCTACGGGCCACCAAGGAGCCCGTCGCACTTACCAACTACTGGCCGAAAGGTACTGGTGGCCCAACATGTCCAGGGAGGTTCAGCGCACCGTATTCCTCTTGAGCTCAGTCCAAGGGCCCCCGTGCGCTCGTGGTTGGCAAGTTGGTCCCACTTGTCTGTGGTCCCACTTGGCCCTCGACTTTATCACTGACTTGCTGAAGTCACAGGGGAACTATGCGATTTTGGTGATCGTAGACCGGTTTTCTAAGTCCCTGCGCTTAATTCCACTACCAGCCATCCCATCTGCCTTCACCGCCAGGAGCTCCTGTTCCAACACATTTTTCGTTACTTCAGTATCCCCGAGGAGATTGTGTCTGATAGGGGGCCACAGTTGACTTCACGGGTATGGGCTAGCTTTATGAGGAAGATGGGGGTTGCAGTCAATCTCATTCGGTTATCACTCCCAAGCTAACGGACAAGCGGAACGAGCCAACCAGGAAGTCATATGGTTTCTTCGGACATACTGCTCTGAGAACCCAGTCGACTGGAGTCAATACCTCCTGTGGGCGGAAAATGCCCAGTACTCACTCCCAGCTCACCCCATTCCAGTGTGTCTTGGGGTATCAACCACCGTTATTCCCCTGGAACGCTGTTCCCACAGACTCCCCAGCAGTAGATGAGTGGTTCCGCCGAAGTGAGCAGGTCTGGGAACGTGCCCATCAACAGCTCATTCAGGCATCTCAGGTAGCCAAACAAAAAGCTGACTGGCGCCGGAGGGTTCACCCTGAGTATAACCCCCAGGGGCACGAAGCTCCAGCCGAAATATATCGGGCCCTTCCGCATTCTGAGGCAGATTTATGAAGTTACTTATTGTCTGGACCTTCCGAGACACAGTCGTATCTCCCTGTCCTTCCATGTCTCCCTGCTCAAACCTGTGATTTCGGGGCCCCTGGCCACAACTGTGCCTGAGGGTTCCCCACCGGAACCATTGGAGATAGAGGGCCGTCCAGCTTACCGCGTTCGTGAAATTCTAGACTCCAGACATAGGAGGGGAGGACTTCAGTATCTGGTGGATTGGGAGGGATACGGACCAGAGGAACAATGCTGGGTCCCAGCCCGAGACATTCTGGACACAGGTCTGTGTAGGGATTTCCATGCAGCCCATCCAGACAAACTGGCCCCCCGGGGGTGGGGAAGGCCTCTGAGAACTTCGACTCCCGGAGTGAGCCCTTTGGGGGGGCTCTGTTATGATGTGGCTAGATCAGCGCAGCAGCGCACTACGTGTAGCTCGCCCAGGGACATGGCGGAGAAGGACTACACTTCCCAGTCTCACCCGCGCTCGAGTTCGCCGGAGTTCTAATTGAGAACACCTGAAAACACCTTAGGTTATATAAGGACCTCCCAAGCTGTAACCCGGTGCGAGGTATACGTTCAGTAGCCTTAGCTCTGTATGGTACTAATCTCCGTTCTTACAAGTGTTTTGCCCGGTTCTAGACTACTCGCTCAACTTACAATACGCTGCCTGTGCGTGTCTCCGTCTACGCTCCGTGACAACTGCCATAGAATCATGTTTCTTCTTCTTCTTCTTCTCCTGCTTCTTAATAATAATAATAATAATAATAATAATAATAATAATAATATTATAGTTGCTGTTGTTATAAATTATTACTATTATTATTATTATTAGTAGTAGTAGTAGCAGAGCTGTCATGCAAGGTGCTAACTTGCCATCAGGAGCAATTTGGGGTTCAGAGTCTTGTCCAAGAACACTTGGGCATGTGGAGTCACATGGTCCGGAATCGAACCTCCAACCCTATGGTTAGTGGACGACCCGTTCTACCAAATTAACCACAGCCTCCATAGAAGTAGTCATTGTTGTTGTAGTATAGTTGTTGCTATTATTATTATTATTAGTAGTAAAAGTAGTAGTAGAAGAAGTAGAAGTAGTATTAGTAGTATTAGTAGTAGAAGTAGAAGTAGTAGCAGTAGTAGTAGTAGTAGAGTGAAGTAGTAGAAGTAGTAGTACTAGTAGTAGTAGACGTAGTAGTAGTAATAGTAGTTGTAGCGGTAGATGTAGTAGTAGTAGAGGTAGAGTAGTAGTAGTAGTAGTAGTAGTAGTAGTAGTAGAGGTAGTAGAGATAGATGTAATAGTAGTAGTAGTGGTAGTAGTGGTGGTGGTGAGTGTTATTGGTAGTGGGGTAGAGGTAATGTAGTTAATTGGTTGTAGTAGTGGTGATAGTGAGAGGTGTGTTAATAGTAGTAGTGGTGGTAGTAGTGGAGGTGGTAGTAGTGAGTGGTAGTAGTGATGAGAGGGATGTAATAGTAGTAGTAGTGGTAGTAGTGGTAGTAGTAGTAGAGGTAGTAGTAGTAGTGGTAGTAGTAGTAGAGGTAGATGTAATAGTAGTAGTAGTGGTGTAGTGGTAGTAATTGTAGAGGTGGGAGTAGTAGTGGTGGTAGTATAGTAGTGGGGTAGTAGTAGTGGTTAGTAGTAGTGATGGTGGTGGGGTAGGAGTAGTGGATGAGTGTTGGTGGTAGTAGTAGAGGTTGTAGTAGTAGGGGTAGGGTGGGGTAGATGTAATAGTGTGTAGTATGGTGGTGGTAGTGGTGAGTAATAGTGGGGTAGGAGTGGTAGTGGTGGTAGTGGTGGGGTAGTAGTAGTAGTAGTGGGGTGGGAGTAGTAGTAGGTGGTGGTAGTAGTGGTAGTGGGTGGTAGTGGTGGAGTTGAGTAGTAGTGGTGGTAGTAGTGAGGTAGGATAGTAGTGGTAGTAGTAGTAGTGGGGGTAGATGTAATATGGTAGTAGTAGTGGTGGTTATGTAGTAGTAGTGGAGTTGGTTGGTGATTAGTAGTGGTGGTAGTGGAGTTGAGGTAGTAATAGTAGTGTAGTGGTAGTAGTAGTAGAGGTAGATGTAATAGTAGTAGTAGTGGTAGTAGTGGTAGTAGTAGTAGAGGTAGGAGTAGTAGTGGTGGTAGTAGTAGTAGAGGTAGTAATAGTAGTAGTAGTGGTAGTAGTAGTAGAGGTAGATGTAATAGTAGTAGTAGTGGTAGTAGTGGTAGTAGTTGGTGATGGTGGAGTGAGTGGTGGTGAGTGGTAGTGATGGTGAGGTAATGGTGGTAGTGGTAGTAGTAGTAGAGGTAGATGTAATAGTAGTAGTAGTGGTAGTAGTGGTAGTAGTAGTAGAGGTAGGAGTAGTAGTGGTGGTAGTAGTAGTAGAGGTAGTAGTAGTAGTAGAAGTAGTGGTAGTAGTAGTAGAGGTAGTAGTAGTAGTGGTAGGAGTAGTAGTGGTAGTAGTAGTAGAGGTAGTAGTAGTAGAGGTAGTAGTAGTAGTGGTAGTAGTAGTAGAGATAGTAGTAGTAGTAGTAGTAGTAGTAGTAGAGGTAGAAGTAGTAGTAGTAGTAATACAACAACAACAAATCCACAAATGTGACACTTTCACAAGTGCAGCTCGGAGTTTCTACATGATGCTTGCTGTCACTTTATCTAATTCAATATTTATTACAGAGAAAAACAAGATTTTTTTGTTGTAAGTGACAACACTGAATTAATCCAAGATAGATTATAGATTAGAGTAGGACTTATTTCTACTTGTGCAGCAGGATTAGATGAGTTCAATCATAGATGTAAAGCTGACTTTCCACCAGTCACATCACAGTGCTGTTGAATCCTGCTCTCTGATTGGTCAGAAGATGTTGATTAGTTTTCTATAACAGCAGCTCTGACAACAGTGCAGGTTTACATTAACGCGCTCATTAACGTTTCCATAGTAACCGCTTGTTCACAGAGACATATTGTTGAAGTTTTTCGCGGAAGGAGTCTCCAGTGTCAGCGCTGTGTAACTCAGAAAACAGAGAGGCTGGTGACAGGAACCAACTTTTTTCACGGACGTTCGCAATCATCAACAAACGCAAAATCAAGCAAACGCTGCAATATTCAGAAAAGCGTGCTATTAAAATTAAAATCACCGTAGGTTTGGGCCGAGACACGTCGTGTGACGTCATCATGACGCGCGTTCACCCGTAGCCCTCTTCATTTCACGTCAGCACAGCTAAAAAGTCTCATTTACCAACAAGCATCGCCGCGAAAGAGCGTGCGAAACTATTACGTGCGATTGCGATTTCGCCAGTTCTGTAATTTAACAACAACAAAACAACAACAAAAAAAAAACTCTGCAAGTCGCATCACAGATCTTGGAAACGCAGCAAAAGCAAACGTTTTTGGACGCAACATTTATCACAATAAAAAAAAATAACAGTTCAACGAAATCCTGTACGGACTGCGCAACTCTCAACAGAACTACAAACGGATAAAAAGGGCAACGTGTGCTTTAAAAAAATAATACAATTGGGCAAACTGCTGGGGTATAAGAGGAATAAAACACTTCGCGACCTGATGTTACAGGAACACACACACATACACACACACACACACACACACGAATACATCTAAGATGTAAGTCGGTCAATCTGGCAACCCGTGACATCATCACTATCATACTCACTCACTCACACACACACACACGCGCTCGACACAGAGACAGGTCAGACTCATTGTGGATGGGATCTCGTAACCTCCGGTCCGTTACGCGTTCATTTCCTTCCGTGTAAAAATGAAAACGGGGAAGTAGACGCGCACAATCGGTGCTCCTCACGCGCGCACGGACCTGACGCGAATATATATATATATATTTATATAGGCACACACACACACATTTATTTATATACATTGTGTGTGTGTGTGTGTGTGTGTGTGTGTGTGTGTGTGATACATTATAGATTATTATTATTATTATTATTATTTCCCTCTGTGATCTGGTGAGTAATTGATCCGGCCGTGATGGAGTACTGGCGGCAGTGCGCGCTCTGGCTGATCCGGTGTCGCGTGCTCCCGCAAGCGCACCGGGTCACCTGGGAAACGGCGCGCGCCTTCGACCTGGCGCAGAGTCTCCGGGACGGCGTGCTGCTGTGCCAGCTCCTCAACAACCTCCATCCTCAAACCATCAACCTGAAGGAGATCAACCTCAGACCACAGATGTCCCAGGTCAGGAACTGCACACACACACACACACACACACACACACACACACACTCTGCATGGGTTCAAGCTCACATGTTCTTCAGCTGTCCTATTAAAGGTCCTGTATACACTCCCTGGCCAGTTTATTAGGAACACCCCTACACCTGCTCATTCGTGCAGTTTCGCGACAGTTTTATTGAATCTGTGACCCAAGCTCCTTCGTCCCGAGGATGTCGGAAATCTATTACAAAGCGCTGACACTGGAGACTCCTTCCGTGAACGTTAAATAAACGACTCCTTACTTTGGTAGAACGTCACCATGACATGGGTTTTTAAATCCGAAAGCAATCATCGGTATTAGGGAGTCTTTAGAAGCTAGCTTATGAGCAAAATAAGCACGAGCAATACACGAGTTCTGCTTTATTTATTTACTTCCTTTATTTAGCCCAGCTCTGAAATCATTCTGGTCATGTGACCAATGACATCACCCACATCATAAAGTTCATAAATCAAGATAAACTATTGTTTTTTCATTTTATTTCTGGTTCCAGTGATGCAGTGGGTGTTAATTCAACACTTCTAGATGTTACTCGACACCCATCAGTGGGGGATGTAACACACACACACACACACACACACACACACACACGTGAATAAAGCAGAAATATGAAGCGAAATCACAAGATTTAAAGTCACAAGAAAAGGCGTAAGTGTGTGTGGAGTGTGCGTTGGGCGACAGACCTCGTCACAGAGGAGTGGGAGAGGTAGTAGGAGAGCTCCAAATGTTCTGACAGCCTCGTGTGTGTGTGTGTGTGTGTGTTAGTGATAAGTTCTGTGGGGTTCCCTCTTTTTATTGAAAACACTGTCACACGCCATCTGTAGTGGATTAAATGACCGACACACACTGTGACTCACGCATACACACACACACACGCACGCACCCACACATGCACGTACACACACACACACACAGTTTGAATAACCCACTAATCATTAATAAACCGTTAATAAACCACAAGTCTTTACTGTAATTAGTGAAAGGTTAGCGGTTGTTAATGTTTGCTGTGGAGGTTTTATTACAGTTCAGTGCAGTGACACATCGTACAGTATATTGTGTATAATATTACACTGTGGCTGCGTAATACACACCAGGCAATCAGTTCATTATTACAGAATATATAAGAGCTAACTTTGGCTTCCTGCCTGGAGTGAGATTTATGAATCAAATGACCTTTTTTTGCCGTGCGGAAACGAGAATTACTGTAGTGGGTGAAACGCGTGTAACTTCATACATCACTAGTTTTTCCGTTTGACTGTTTCTACTTCTTCCTCACCATGCCCGTGTCTTTTCTCTCCACCGCCATCACTACTTTTCATGAAAGTCCACATGAAACCAAAATGGACGTTTTGTGGCGTTTAGTATGAATGTTTTCGCCTTAAGGTTATCGGTAAGCTCCAAAACGACGACGAAATTCGCAATTAGAAGACATACGCGTTCAAAATGTACACTCTCATTCTCTACCAGCGATACGGATCACCTGTTTTGATGACATCATCATCAGTGCACTCGTTGGATTTTCTGTCCAATCAAACACTCTGTACAATCTGAAGTTTCCCACCTCCAACATTATAAAACTCCACGGTACTAACTCTTAAGTACGGTTTAGCCCGAGCTGTGAGGTGAGGTAAGCTATTGCTTAGCATAGCTACACTATTGGCTGTTTAAAAAGGAGGAGGAGCCACTCAAGCTCCCTGGGATAGGCTCCAGGTTCCCCCTGCGACCCTGAAAAGGAGTAAGCGGTAGAAAATGGATGGATGGAGGAGACCACTCGATATGTCCCGCCTTCTCCCGCCTTCTCCTGCCTTCCAAAAAAAAAACCGCAGGCTACATTATTGGTAAAGAATGGATCGATAATAGTTGTTTTAGACATGTAAATCGAATGCATTGTGTGCACAAACGCTTACGTTTCAACAACGTCATCACAACACCTCCGTCTCCGTGGATCGACCTTACGGAGTGGGGAAATGCGATTGGTACAGAACCCAGCCGCGTCAGACCGGTCCAATCAAGACGTTGCAGGGCTTCATTAGACTAGTTAAAGCACACCTTCTCGACACAGGCAGAAAAAAACCCATCATATGAGCAGATTTGTGACTAGGCTGTATTTTTACGTAAATTTGGCGTACATGGACTGCGTGAGAGTGTGAGACAGCACCTGAAAGCATGTGTCTCTTGCAAAGTGCGTGAGAGTTGGCAACCCTGTAATTGGACCAAAAAAGAAAACAAACAAAACCACATCCTGGCATGTTACAGAGAAACCACAAAGCGTAAGCGCTTCTGTCCAAAGTTACAGCTTTACCTCTGACTGTTACAAAAGCTCTGACACTGAAGACTCCATCCGTAAATATCAAATGTTACACCAAAACAAAGACTATATCAGCTAACTAACTAGCATGCTAATAATCCAGCTCGCTAACTCGCAGTAAATTAGCACAGCTCCAGCAGCTGTCATGTGCAGATTGAGGATTTCAGGTGAATAAAATCCAACCCGTCCATCCACATGATGTTAATGCATTTGTTAACAGTTTGAACAGAAACTGCAGCAATGCCTTGTGGGTATTCTGTGCTCCTGAAGTCTACAGTGATAACAATGAACTCGATTCTTCATCCAACGTTCTAATAGATTAAATCGAGAAATGGACGGACGAGGAGACGAGGAGACTCAGCGAAGGGGTCGTGTAGAGGGCAAGTGGATGAGGATGACGCAGAGCATAAAATATAGATATAGAAATAAAAATATATAGAAATCAATCCAGACGTAGTGTCCAGATGGTGTGGGGGCTACATTTCCATAACCGAGGGTTGAGACACACATTTAAACCCTCACGTTAAATATTCATGAGCTCTGCGGCAGCCATTTTATCATCGCATCGTTAAGCTACGCAGACGGTGTTTACTCGGGGGATGCAAACAAAGAGGGGAGGGGTAAAAAAAAGCCAAGACGGTTTAAAAAAAAAAGCTAAAAAATATATATATTCCATTGAATATGTTTGCTAAAAACCTCAAGGAGAACATTTTTTGTTGTTTTAAATAAATGAATTAAAATTAATTTTTAAATGCATAAACATTTTTTAAACTTTACAATTTTTAAATGTATTTATGTTATTGACTTACTTGCAGAAAACCCCATTTGGAAAAATTCTTACAACGTCATGCTCAATTTATTATCCACTATTAACAACAACAAATAAATAAACAAACAAACAAAAAGGGCAAAATAATATATTTTTATTTCTAAAACTTGCTCAATATGTCCACTATTTTCTCAAAACCCATACTTTATATGCCACTATAAACAATATCTCAGTCATGTTTTCAAACAAATAAAACATGCTAGTTTTAAATGTTTGAAGTGTATTTTAAATATAGTGATCTGATTCATAAAGTATTGAAATATTGATATTACAGTTAAATTCTGCTATGTGCACATACAGTATTATCAGTCCTATTATAACAGTGATTATACTGTAGATCTATTTTTATACAGGTTGCCAATTTTTTTTTTTACTTTTCTTTGTTAAATTTATTTTAAAAAATGTATTTTTATAAATAGTAAATAAACATATTATAGATTTACAGAGACACGTTATTAGTAAACTGGACTGCAGTGATATGTGTTGCGTACTGTTAAAATGTGACAATGTCAGTGACAGTCTGTCCAACGTTAGATGAAACATGAGCGGATGTTGCGAGGTGAAATCCCTGAAGGCCGCTCGACTGTGGCTCTGATTTAGGACACAGCTGTTTCCTCTTCACTCGTAACTTTTCAGTTTGCAGTGTTTCAGGTGTTACTGTGGATACCGTGTGTGCTCACACACATATGTGTCTTATCACAGCAAAATCATTTAGTGCTCTTTGCAGACTTAGGTGTAGAAGCGTGCACCAAAGCAGACTCGAGATGTGGGTGAGGATCCGTTTGCAGACCTTGATGCTACGCAGAAAAATCCCCCCCAAATAATGACCAAAAATCTGATACCAGAGTCCAAGGCTCTTTTTTTTATGAAAACACATTACCAGAAGAATAGTCTGAGATCAAATGACACAAATTAAAACGGAAAAAAAAGATGGCTTAGCTAGAAATCACACCGGACATGACACCTAAGTGACAGATCTGTTTTACCATCCAGTTCACACGTGTGTTCTGTAAGCCTACCGGTGAAGATAACGCAACAGTGGTGCTCTAAAATATGAGTGTTTTGCTTTAAAAAAAAAAAAAATTATGCAAGAGCAAATTTTGACCCGTGCAGCCTAGAACTCTGACATGATATTATTCGTATGATAAACAAAATATATATTTTTACTCAAATGTTTTTCACATGGTTGGTGGCTCTCTGCTCTGATTTTGTCTCCACTTCATATATAAAAGGTCAGAATTACTGTCCATTCCCACAAAAGATCAGTTTGACCAATCCCACACTGTTCCAGTAGAAGGTTTGACCAATCCCTCACTGTTCCAGTAGAAGGTTTGACCAATCCCTCACTGTTCCAGTAGAAGGTTTGACCAATCCCTCACTGTTCCAGTAGAAGGTTTGACCAATACCTCACCGTTTCAGTAGAAGGTTTGACCAATCCCTCACTGTTCCAGTAGAAGGTTTGACCAATCCCATCTGCGGCGAAAGGAAGTTTGACCAATCCCTCCCTGTTCCAGTAGAAAGTTTGACCAATCCCACCTATTACAGTAGAAAGCTTGACCAATCCCACCAATTCCAGTAGAAAGTTTGACCAATCCCTCCCTGTTCCAGTAGAAGTTTTGACCAATCCCTCCCTGTTCCAGTAGAAAGTTTGACCAATCCCACCTATTACAGTAGAAAGCTTGACCAATCTCACCAATTACAGTAGAAGGTTTGACCAATCCCTCCCTGTTCCAGTTGAAGTTTTGACCAATCCCTCACTGTTCCATTAGAAAGTTTGACCAATCCCACCAATTACAGTAGAATGTTTGACCAATCCCTCACTGTTCCAGTAGAAGGTTTGACCAATCTCTCCCTATTCCAGTAGAAGATTTGACCAATACCTCACTGTTCCAGTAGAAGGTTTGACTAATCACTCACTGTTCCAGTAGAAGGTTTGACTAATCACTCACGGTTCCAGTAGAAGGTTTGACCAATCCCTCACTGTTCCAGTAGAAGGTTTGACCAATACCTCACTGTTTCAGTAGAAGGTTTGACAAATCCCTCACTATTCCAGTAGAAGGTTTGACCAATCCCTCACTGTTCCAGTAGAAGGTTTGACCAATCCCATCTGCTGCGAAAGGAAGTTTGACTAATCCCTCCCTGTTCCAGTAGAAAGTTTGACCAATCCCACCTATTACAGTAGAAAGCTTGACCAATCTCACCAATTCCAGTAGAAAGTTTGACCAATCCCTCCCTGTTCCAGTAGAAAGTTTGACCAATCCCACCTATTACAGTAGAAAGCTTGACCAATCTCACCAATTACAGTAGAAGGTTTGACCAATCCCTCCCTGTTCCAGTTGAAGTTTTGACCAATCCCTCACTGTTCCAGTAGAAAGTTTGACCAATCCCACCAATTACAGTAGAATGTTTGACCAATCCCTCACTGTTCCAGTAGAAGATTTGACCAATCTCTCTTTATTCCAGTAGAAGATTTGACCAATACCTCACTGTTCCAGTAGAAGGTTTGACTAATCACTCACTGTTCCAGTAGAAGGTTTGACCAATCCCATCTGCTGCAAAAGGAAGTTTGACCAATCCCTCCCTGTTCCAGTAGAAAGTTTGACCAATCCCACCAATTACAGCAGAAGGTTTGACCAAGCCCTCCCTGTTCCAGTAGAAGGTTTGACCAATCTCTCCCTATTCCAGTAGAAGATTTGACCAATCCCTCACTGTTCCAGTAGAAAGTTTGACCAATCCCACCAATTACAGTAGAAGGTTTGACCAATCCCACTAATTACAGTAGAAGGTTTGACCAATCCCTCCCTGTTCCAGTAGAAGTTTTGACCAATCCCTCACTGTTCCAGTAGAAGGTTTGACCAATCCTGCACTGTTCCAGTAGAAGGTTTGACCAATCTCTCCATGTTCCAGTAGAAGGTTTGACCAATCCTGCACTGTTCCAGTAGAAGATTTGACCAATTCCTCCCTGTTCCAGTAGAAAGTTTGACCAATCTCAACAATTACAGCAGAAGGTTTGACCAATCCCTCCCTGTTCCAGTAGAAATTTTGACCAATCCCTCACTGTTCCAGTAGAAAGTTTGACCAATCCCACCAATTACAGTAGAAGGTTTGACCAATCCCTCACTGTTCCAGTAGAAGGTTTGACCAATCTCTCCCTATTCCAGTAGAAAGTTTGACCAATCCCTCACTGTTCCTGTAGAAGGTTTGACCAATCCCATCTGCTGTGAAAGGAAGTTTGACCAATCCTTCCCTGTTCCAGTAGAAAGTTTGACCAATCCCACTAATTACAGTAGAAAGTTTGCCCAATCCCTTCCTGTCCCAGCAGAAAGTTTGACCAATCCCTTCCTGTTCCAGTAGAACATTTGACCAATCCCTTCTTATCCCTCATAATATTTTGCCAATCCTGCCCACCCTTGTATACATTTTAACCAATCCTTCCGTTCCCATAGAACCCCTTACGTTCCCCCTTTGACCAAACTTTCTCCACGAGTGGTTGGGATTGGTCTCGTGCACACCTTTACCTTGAGAAATCAACAAACCTAGCTGCTACAGCAGCAAAATAAACTACCATTAAGAATGTACCATAGCTAGCATGAGCATGCACTCAGAACAAACGTTGAAGGTTTGTAGAACAGTCATTTGCGGAAGACCTTCTGTTAGATGTCAGTTGGGTAATTAGCTCCATTTTACATTCAATTCCAGTCTAAATAGTTAAACACTTGGTCTGTAATGATCTGGAATGAAGAATGGAATTAAAATGACGATAAACACCAATGCTGTTGTTCTCTGTCATCTGGGAGACTCCACCGATTGAAAAACACCCACAGCGGTCTCATTTCCATAAGAGCTGGTAACAAAACAAAATACAAATATGCTAGCAATATCGCCCACTCTAAATGCTAGTTTCTGGTAATTGAGAGTCATGCTGCGTGTAAACGTTTCAGAGTGCAGCGGAGTTCAAGGCCTCGTGAGAGATCTTCTTCTGAAAGTGTGTGTGGTTTCTTCTCTATCTCAAGTGTGTGGCTGCAAAGTGAAAGCAATGGCAGCAGGTGCGGAAACTGGGTCAAAAACTGAGCTGTTTTTAGAAAGTGCTTTAAGTAACTGAGTTCAATTAAAAAAAGTGTGATGAATGCGCTGTGGAAATGTTCTACATTATGTGCATTAACTCTCATCTGTACCATTAATATTCATTTTAAACAAGTGTGTGTGTCTGTGTGTGTGGGGGGATTGCAGTGATGTGAAGAATGTTAGCTTCTGCATGATCGGACACACTGTTTCTGAGCAGCCACGCCCAGGAAATGAGGAAACGGGATGGATGAAGGAAGTGAAACCGAGTAGACGTTCTCATTTATTTCACCCTGTTACTGTCCAAACGCAGTTAAAACGAGCGCAACATCACCTCTGGAATAAGTGTAAAAAGTGATTTTTCAAACAGTTATGGCTTCTAACGGAAACTTAACCAAATACTTGAAAAGTTTTTCGATTTTGTTGTTTAATATTGAGTAAAAATGGGATAATTCATTTCAAACAGTGAATACATAATGACTCAGTGAATACAAAATAATGACTCTAATGATCATCAAGATTATTTTAATCTTTATTTAAAGCGATCGCATTTAGACTCAACAGAAATATGCATTTTCTTTCAGATATATTTATATATTGTACAGTAACTTTAAATGCAGAATATAAACACAGTTGGACTCTATCTGTGATTGCTTGTGCAGCCCTGGGTCCATATTTACAGTTAGAGTATGCCAACTTCCAAAAGTAACCATAAGTAACGTCAATATTTACACAGGGACAGTTACTCGTATTCAGAGTCGGGTTACGCACATTCCTAAGAGTAATTACGATGATACAGTGGTGTGCACGCCCTAAACTAATACTTTGTTAAAGTGATGTTTTGATGTTATTACACCCTGTCTTTTTGGGTAAGCGTCTGTTAGCATGGCACATCTTGCCTTGGTGATATTTTACCACTCTTTCTTGCAAAAACATTCTAGATCCATCATATTGGTCTGGGCTCAGGCTAGGTCATTCAAAATCATCATCATTGATCTTATGGTTAAGCCGTTTTTTATTGATTTGGGTGTTTGCTTTGGGTCGTGCTGAAAGTTGAAATTCCTTTTCATCTTCAGCTTATTCGCAGACACCTGAAGGGTTTTGCACTAAAATCAACTGTTATTTTGGAGCTCTTCGTGATTCCCTGCACCTTGATAAACGCCCCAGTTGTGGCTGAAAAAAAGCACTGAAGCATGATGCTGCCACCACCATGCTTCACAGTGGATGTGCTTGTTTTTTGCCCCAAAATACCTTTTGGAATTGGTCTCATCAGAATTTAACACATTTTGCCAAATGGTTTGGCGGTGATATAGTTGAGCTTCTATGTTTTTTGTGAGAAAGGGCTTCCGTCTAGCCGTCCTACCTCACCGCCCAGACATGTGAAGAATAGGAGAGATTGCTGTCACATACAGAGCGTAATCAGTACTTATATCAGTAGTCGGATATTCCTGAATGTTGACGTAGGTGTCTTGGCAGCCTCCTTGGTAAGTTTTTGTCTGGACCTTGTATACATTTTTGAGGGTACACGCTTTGTAAGCTCTTTGTGTATACTTTGTATATCCGCTGTATATGTACGAGAAGACAGCAAGCATGGAAATAATCTAATAGGAGTCTAGAAAATTTACCATACATTGCGGCATGTATAGTCCTAGTTTTAATCATCATTAACAGAGAAATAATCGTGTTTTTCTTCCATTTTTGCGTGTCGGACAGTAAATAGGAACCAGTGTAAGGTAGGACCTAAATTTGTTGGCAGGGAACTGAAAAATGGCGGACCACACATACTGTAGGATTGGTCCGAAGAATCATTCATGTGGAAAGTCTGGAATAGCTAATTTGCATAGCTCAAATGTTGCTGAAATCATGTACTGACGTAGGTTTGGAGGTGGACTGTAGCTTCTGTGATCGAGTGAGTCACATCATTTCTGGACAAGTAAGAAAAAAACCCCCACCTCCAACCACAAACACGGCCACAAACCGGCACTGTATATCACTGCACTTTTCAACAGATGCCAAAATGTTCTTGTAAGCTTGGCTTAAATATGAAATACAAAGCCCAAATACAAAATCTCACCATTTTCTGTTATGACAAGGAATGAAACATAAGTCACGCTGCAACAACACAAGCCTCTCGATAGCTCACATCTGGCTGAACAGTTAAGTCTATGAAGCTTTAGTGGTCTACTCTGGTTTTCTTCGTCTCTGTTTTAAATCGATGATTGATCATTGTCCCGTATAAAGCGAAGCAGGTTTGCTCATTCAACGTCGTGACGCACCGAAATGAAAATAACTCGGCCGAAAGTGAAATTCAAGACAGACTCACCTGAGAACCGAAAGCAGTGAATTACTGTTTGAGCCACTGATGAAATTATTATTTTGATTTCTTTTGTCTTATAGTTGTGAAGGAAAATGAACTGAAACATGACACAGTAATACAATTAAGCACTACTGAGCAATTATTTGAGCAGCACATATAATAAAAGGGTAATGAAAAAAAAATATATAATGAAGCAAACAAAATTTTGCATCAGATCAGCAACTGGTTGTAAGGTCGTGCTAGTTTTCATTTAGCTATAATTTATTACTTTAGCTCCGATTTTATTTTCAATACAATGATTTGTAAGACTTTCTATTTTTATATCTTACATTTAATCGAGAAAAAAAAATTCTTTAGTCAGAATTTTCCTCATTCTGTGGATGAAATGTTTGTGCACCGCTCCTACAACACGTTTTTATGCTGTTTGTAAGGTGCAGGGTTTTTTTTTTGCTTTGAAATATCTACAGCCTCAGCTTTGTACAATCATCTTGAAACAAGCTGGGCTCAACCCAGACTGTATTTCTGTACTGTTGTTAACACCTTTATTGGCAACCTCCCCTAACTTCCTCCTGCTAGCTAATTACTGTGTGTTGGTATTTGGCGGTGAGGCTTAACCACGCTGAAGATGAGCTCAATTGTGCATCCTGTATCCATTGTTCTAAACAGTCTGCTGTGTCTAGGGCGTTGTCGAGGTGTTTCTTTGATTGACACTGATGCACTGTTATGTATGAACATGGACCAAAACAATGTTGCAATGCTGAATCCATCTTGAATCACTTTCTTCCTCAGAACATAGTTAGGCGTCAACATCAGCCTCAGGTAAGAGGCGTAGCCTAATGTTGGAAGGTGGAGTCAGATGATACAGTATCTAATGTTTGAGATATTTTGCTAATATATAGTGCATTGAATAAGTATCCCTTTGTCTGGGACATAGAATATCCCATAATACTGATGTATGGGGAAAAATCTATACAGTTTGCGAAATTATTTACAAACAAACAACATAAAAGTTGTGATTGCATAAGTATTCACTATTCCCTATCTCTGCGATACCTCTAAATTAGTTCTGATGCAATCTGTTATCATGAGAAGTGGTTGAACTTGATTAGTCGAACGGAGTTGACCTGTGTGCAATTAAAGTGTCTGATGATTTAAATATAAATACACACCTGTTCCCGGAGCAATCCAGAGTCTGTCAAACAGTTCAAAGTTACGGAAAAGGACAAAGTTCTGGAAAAGTATTAATCAGGGTTTGGTTGTTAAGAAATATCTCAAATTTTTAAGACATTTTTGCTTTTCATCACCCTGAGAACACCATAGTCACATTGAAGCATGGTGTTGGTAGCATCATGCTGAGCATTACCCATAGCTTCTTCTCTGACTAATCATCTTTTTATATGATTATTTTAAGTGTATGATTATTTAGACTTGCAGTTTGCACCGTGTTAAACTGGTGGCTAAGCTTCTGAAGAAAAAAAAATAGAATATAAATCAGAATAAATTTTTTTAAAAGGCCTCAAATGGTTTCATATTGTTTAAATGTTTAAGAGGAAACACCCTTACAGCGCATGTGGAGAGGTGAATCACCGCCACATCCCCCTCAACCATATCTCCCCATCCCCCTTCCCACCCGTCCTCCGCCCCTCCCCCGCCCCACCTCCACCTCCTGTGGTGAATCACCGTCTATATTAGTAGAGACAGGATGTAAGGCAGGTTCACACACTGTGTGTGTGTGTGTGTATGTATACCTGTGCAGACATAGCAGCTGTGAGAAAGAAAACAAAGATGATTATGGTGTTAATATGGTAATAAAATAAATGTTTTATAATAACGTAATAGTAATAGTAATATAATAATATAATAAATGTGCCACATTTACATTTACATTTACATTTATTCACTTAGCAGACACTTTTATCCAAAGAGACTTGAGAAAAATACAAGCAAAGCGATATATCAAGCAGAGAACAATACAAGTAGTGCTACCATACAAGATCCATTCATTGAGTTCCAGAGGAAGCGAAGTGCACAGAGTACAGGTGTAAGTGCAAATTTTATTTATTTATTTATTTTTTTTTAATGAGTTGGTTAGGTGTTCACAGAAGAGGTGGGTCTTTAGCTGTTTTTTGAAGATGGTGAGAGATTCTGCATTCCAGATTGAGTTTGGAAGTGCATTCCATCACTGAGGAACAGTTAGCGTGAAGGTTCTGGAAAGGGATCTTGCGCCACGCTGAGTGGGAAATACTAACATAGTAACAGTAAGACCAGTCAATAAATAATAAATAAAGTCCATTTTACACCAGACACGGTTAAGGATATGTCTGTAATTATAAACATGTGGACAAATACTTATACTTTGCACTTTATACTGTATTACTTTTTAGGTTTTTTTTAGATAAGGTGATTGTTTGTTTAATTAATTCTACAATACAAATCCTGTGACATAAAATTCGTACTGTGACCCATGCACGTTTCGGCTTTTAAATGGCACACCCTTTAATTTGACGGTTCTTCCTGTTGACACTGAAAGCTTACACTGAAAGTTGTTTTTCTCAAACGGTCACGGTTCTTTGTAAAGCTAGTATTTTGCGTTATTTTCTACCCCGATTCTAAAAATGTTGGAACAGTATGGAAAGTGCAACAAAGCAAACAAACAAAAAGAGTCGTTTGAAAATCCAGTTCTCCCTGTACTGTATTGAAAGCACATTATTAACACATTATTTTATGTTTTACGTTGTGAATTGAATTTATTTTTGAGAATATACACTCATTTCAGATCTGGTGACTGCAACACACTCCAATAAAGTTGGGACAGTCGACTGTTTAGCGCTTTGTAACATCAGCTTTTCTTTTAATAACACTTATTAAGCGTTTTGGACTCTGAGTGAAGACACTAGCTGGTTAAGTTTCTTGAGTGGAATTTTCCCCCGTTCATCTGTTATGCCTTTCCTCAGCTGCACAACGTATGGGGACTTCATTGCCTTATTTTGCACTTCGTAATGCGCCACACATTCTCAATGGGAGACAGGTTAGGACTGCAGCAGGCCACGCTAGCACCCATGCGCAACACATTAAGCAACCATGCGCTTATAATCCGGGCAGAATGTGGCATTGTCCTGCTCTGGATGGCAACGTATATGTTGCTCCAAAATGTGTACATATCTTTCTGCATTAATGCTGCACTCACAGATGTGCAAGTTATCCATACCATGGGCATTGACACGCCCCCATCCCATGACAGACTCTGGCTTTTGGACCTGACCCTGATAACAGCTCGGATGGTCCTTTTCCTCTTTGTTCCGGAGAACACGACGGCTGTTTTGTCCAAAAACTATTTGAAATGTCAACTCATCGGACCACAAAACACGATTTCACTGTGCTACTGTTCACCTCAGATGGGCACTGAGACCGAGCCCAGAGAAGTGGGCGGTGCTTCTGTACAGTGTTGATGTACGGCTTCTGCTTTGCATAGAAAAGCCTTAACTTGCATCTGTGGATGCAGTGGCGAATGGTGTCGACTGACAAAGGTTTACCAAAGTATTCCCGAGCCCATGTCAGGATCTCCAATACAGACTCATGACGGTTTTTAAGACAGTGACGTCTGAGGGATCGGAGATCACGCACATTCAGAAGTGGCCTCGCCCTTGACACACTAAGATTTGTCCAGATTCCTTGAATATTTTAATTATATTGTGCACTGTACAAGGTGAAACGCCCAAAATCCTACCGATTTGTCTTTGTGGAATGTTGTTCTCAAAGTGTCGGATTATTCTCTGACACATCTGTTGGCAGATTGGCGAGCCTCGACCCGTCCTTGCTTTTGAAGGACTAGGCCTTTTCTGGAAGCTCCTTATATTCTATGACTAGATTATTACCTCACTTGTTCTCACATCACTATTAGTCCTAAATCGCCCCTTTCCCAACTTTATTGGCACATGTTGCATTCATCAATTTCAGAATAAAGGTTTATCTTCAAAAAAACTGTCTGTCGTTACTGTCATATATTTTAAATTATTTATACGGAGCAAAATGGCAGCAAAATCGAGCTGAGTGTCAGCGACAAGAAAATGGATAAATGAATAAAAATAAACGTTTAACATTCAACTTTGTGATCAGATTAGCGCTACGGCTAATATTTGCTATCTGGTGCAGAATAAAACAAGGTGTTTTATTAAATATTGAATAAAGCATTCAGATATATGGCGTGTCCTTCCTCGTACATGTTGACAGAAATGATTCGGTAATAATGCAGCTAGAACAAATCCAACCAGTTTAGCATTTTCAGTCCACGCAGTGACACTCTGTCCCTGATCGGACGTATGGAGGAGTGTGTGTGTTTCTCCACACCGGCGTTTCTCCTTCATCAGTGCCTCCATCAGTGACTGTTACCATGGTGACAGAACGAAAGGTCATCCTGTGCGTGTGCACGTGACACTGAACGAAAGAGAAAGAGAGTGAGCTTGCAAGATGCAGATCATCCTGACGATCAGATGACAGAACTGTTAGACCGTGCTAACATATCATGCTAATATGTCATGCTAACCAACTACCGTACATTTTTAAAACGATTTAACAGTGCAGTAAGCCGTGAGAAATTCCATTTTAATGCTAGCGTTTCGCTAATACTTGGGCACGGAAGATTGAAAATATTGGGCAATATTTCGCTAATACTTGGGCACGTGAATCTTTCACGTCCTGTTTCATGCCTTTCACCCCTGTACTTAGAGCAGAAGCAGTACTGGACTGTAATGCGGTCAGGAGAGGTCAGATGGGATTGAAACACTTCCTGTTATGCACAGAAAACTGACGCTAGTGAGCCGAAAAGGTCTCCTGATTCGCAGTGAGTCAGCGGACGTGTCACATTTGTGCTCTTGTTTCTCTCTCTTCGTCCCTCTGTTTGCTTCACAGTATTGCTCAGGCAACAACCAAGCAACAGAAAAGAAGCGACAAACACATAACACAAAAAAACAGAAACCGGACAAGGATTAGATTTAGATATCAGGTCAAGATGTGGACCCGGGTGCACATAGTGAATTCCGGATGCTGATTGGTCAGGAGGTGCTGATAAACGTTCTTAAATTGCTGGTTCTAACAGTGCGCTCAAGTCATGTCGGGTCGGAGTGATCGTATTTACGAGTTGAACGCACACGAACGCCACGACAAATTCGTGTTTCTGAGCGTTGACGAATGAGCCGGAATCAATGAACTGTAGTCGACGGTAAATTTGTTGAAATTTGAACGTTTACTCGTCTCCGAAGCCAATTTCAGTTATTATGCGTTTGCATTTTTAAAATTTACAATAAAACATGCCAATTTCCTGCACAAAATACGACAGAATCGTACAGTTAAGCTATAATATGTAACGATAAAATTGAAACCGATTTAAAAAGGATAAAAACCCTCCTGATGCGTGTTTATTCTTCGTGTCGTAGAAGTAGAGTTTTGCTTGCTGTATTTTTTTGCTTAATTAAGAGAAAGTATGACGCTATCTTGCGACTTGACGTAGCGATTACGACTTCCCTAATACGAACTTGCCACAGGACGCAAACACACAATAATTTACACACATGTGTTCAAATGACAATTCACAGGATGTGCACAGGGAAGCGTTATCTTTATGGTCCGAGACAGGCTGGGTGAGGGAAGGACGAGGGGATTTTTTATAGCTGCTACAGCGACTCTTAGCTGACTCAGTGATGCTTGTTCGAATTAAAAATTTGCGTTTAACATTACGCTCAGGAAGCTCATCCTTCTGTTTAGCTCGTCTCGTTTTCTCAGCATCCTCTCAGGCCGATACTCAATCTGCCTCAGAGGCAAGTCGTGTGGGTGTTGTGTGTTGTATGAGTTGCGTGTGTGTGTGTGTGTGTGTGTGTGTGTGTAACACTCCGCTCCGTTTTAGTCCGGTCTGGCCCGCAGTACGACACAGCTGTTTCTGCTCACTCGTCATATCACCCTGGCAGGACAGTCTGTGTTTCCTCAGTTACAAAAACATCTCCACCCTTCAAATCCCAGCACAGTTCTTCTGCCTCGTCTCGGTTACCCTGTTTCATGTCGTAATACAGTAAACATGTGCACACTAGTAGAACGTCAGCCATTTTGAGACAATTTTTTTTAAGTTGAGAGCTGAGCCGTTAGAGCTATATTTGGTGAAGTGTGAAAGTACAAAGGTTTCTGACCTCCCACCTTCTTGCAAATGATGGTCTGGGTTTCACTTTTACCGATATGTGGCGCATCAGCATCAGGCGTGGAAGCGAAAATTGCATAAATGCTCAGCACTGCAACGCGCACAGTAATCACACACACTTGTCACGGTGGTTCTTTCGTGATCCTTATTATACCTTAGCGGTTTAGGCTCTGGGTTACTGATAAGAAGGTCGGATGTTCAAGCCCCAGCACTGCCAAGCTGCCACTGTTGGGCCCTTGAGCAAGGCCCTTAACCCTCTCTGCTCCAGGGGGCGCTGACCCTATGCTCTGACCCCAACTTCCTGACATGCTGGGATATGCAAAGAAAATAATTTCCCTGTGCTCTAATGTATATGTTATTAATAAAGACTCATTATCATTATTGTTATACATGATGAAAATGCAAGTTTTGTCCTGACCTGCATCTCCGTAGAATCTAGTGCTTTCCGTTCTGCAAACCTGCATGCGCAATAGTGAAAAAAAAGATCTGCGGTTCTTCCGTGTGAAACCGATCTTATTATAACTTATTATGATTATGAGCCCCGCCCCCCAAAACATCACAGAATCCGTCCCGGTTTGTGGACTCAAGTGTAAAAAGGCTACATCAACCTTAATCCGGATAAATCTGCAAACACATCTTTTTCTCTACGTTTTGGCCGTCCTTCCTTTTGTCTAGTTTTTTTTTTTCCTCGAAACCGTTCTCCCAAGTGGATAAATCTGAAAAAGCCATTTTCGTATTGTAGTGTAGACTGAGAAAACGGAGATGTTCAAAAACCAAGACGGATTTTTTGGTCATGATATCCAGTGCGATTGCTTTGTTAAAGATTAATGTCATAAAGTCGTACAACCTTCAGATTACATTGATGAAATGACGCGGGACGAAGGTTTTTTACGTTTTTACATATGCGCAGTACAGGGATGTAAACGATTGAGACGTTGCGGTGTTTTATTTTTTATTAATATATATATTTTTTTACACATAATGCACTATTCACAACGCAGCATTTGTCTGATTAACACTGAAATGGATGCAAGCAACATTCACCCAAGGCCGCGCCACATGCATTAATAAAATACATGTATGTATTTTTTTTTTTTATGTCCCGTCCATGTGATCAGCATTCTCGAAAATATCTCCATCAAAACAAAAACACAAAAATGACTGGATAAACTTATATCGAACTCATCGAATGCATGATAAAGCTAAAAGTTAGCAACGTTGTCTGTATTTAGCGTCAGATTTTCTTCGATAGCTGAAAAAAAAAACACTTCTATGAAACATAACATCAGGTAAGAATTTCTAAAAGTCTGCTCATTAATATTTTTTTCCTACTTTCAAACTTTCATCTGAGGTTAAGGTTACTTCACTGCTTCAGCAACACTCTAGCTAGCTAGTGTACTTACTTAATTCACATTAAAATGAGCTAATAATCAATTTAGAGTATAATGTAAATAATTGCGATTACAGCATTTTAAGAAAGATGCATTAAGATGTAAAGTGTCATTAGCTTTTAAACCTTTAAACAAACAAAAGTCAATGTAAATATAAACATTTATTAACCTTATTATCATTCAGTAAAGTTCTGAAAGAAATAAACCCTTAAATACAGTTGCTATGTGTACGTATTTTGCTTTTAATTATGATAAAAAGAACGCAGTATTTGGAATTCATTCGCTGAAATTGTTGAATGAACGTAAATTTAATATTTGATCATTGTGAATATATTTTATTCAGTGGTAATACGTATATATATATATTTCATTTATAAACTGTTCATGCTGTTGTGTTACTGTAAAAGTCTGAATCTGTATGGGATGCTACAGTTTTTGCTGTGCGTTTAGTGAGTGAATTGATCGGACAGCTAATTAAATTAGCTTGAAGTGCGGCCGGTTCCCGTAGGAGCTTGTCTGTGTTGTTAGCACTAAGTGAAGGCCATTAACTAATAATCCTGGAAGCAGAGCGGTTTCTCAGAAGCCACAAAATGGTCAGACCTGTGAGGCTTCAGTGCGAGATAGCGTGATGTGATATTAAATGATAGCGGTAAAGTCAGTAATATGTTGTTTAAGTAGAAGTATTTAAATGTTAAAACAATGAGATTAGCACGACGCGTTACAGGTTATAAATTAAGAAAATGAAAGAATTGGGTAGAAATAAATGGTCAAAGACAGCACACAATACATAAGGTTGAACTAGCGCTAAATGTGGCAAACAACAGATTAGAGTTGTAACACAGTGCAGCAAAATATCTGTAGCTTTATTTGTATCTAAACCTGGAGTGCATTTAGCGCTAAACTTAAAAAAAAATATTATGAACCCCACCATTATGCAGGCCGTATCCACTAGACATAGACTTTGAGGAGGACTCCTCCAAACACACCTTGATGATCCTTAAAGCTTTTAGGAGAATGTTCTGTGGATTGATGAGCTGAAAGTGGAACTGTTTGGAAGACATGAGTCCCGTTACGTAGACCATACACCAAATTCCACAAAAAGAACATCATAGCTACAGTCAAGCATGGTGGAGGCAGTGTGATGGTGTGGGGATGCTTTGCTGTTTCAGGGTCTGGGCAACTTACAATAATTGAGCTAAACATGAATTCTGCTCTCTAGCAGAAAATCCTAAAGGAGAATGTCTGGTAAGTCAAGAGCAACTGGATTAAGCAGCAAGACAACGATCCAAAGCATGAGTAAATCCTAAAGTGAAGGTCTGATCTCCAGTTATCGGAAGTGTTTTGGTTGTAGTTATTGTTGCTAAAGGTTGCATATCCAGATTAAAATTTTAAGAGGGTAATTAGTTTTTCACACTGATGATAGATGTTGGATCCCTTTTTGTTGGAATACTTTTGTAATATATATATATATATATATATATATATATATATATATATATATATATATATATATATATATATATACAGTGGTGTGAAAAAGTGTTTGCCCCCTTCCTCATTTCTTGTTCCTTTGCATGTTTGTCACACTTAAGTGTTTCAGAACATCAAACCAATTTAAACAATAGTCAAGGACAACACAAGTAAACACAAAATGCAATTTGTAAATGAAGGTGTTTATTATTAAAGGTGAAAAAAATCCAAACCATCATGGCCCCTGTGTGAAAAAGTGATTGCCCCTAAACCTAATAACTGGTTGGGCCACCCTTAGCAGCAACAACTGCAACCAAGCGTTTTGCGATAACGTGCAATGAGGCTTTTACAGCGTCCTGGAGGAATTTTGGCCCACTCATCTTTGCAGAATTGTCCTAATTCAGTTACATTAGAGAGGTTTTTTGAGCATGAACGGCCTTTTTAAGGTCATACCACAACAGCTCAATAGGATTCAGGTCAGGACTTTGGCTAGGCCACTCCAAAGTCTTCATTTTGTTTTTCTTCAGCCATTCGGTGGTGGACTTGCTGGTGTGTTTAGGATCATTGTCGTGCTGCAGAACCCAAGTTCGTTTCAGCTTGAGTACACCGACAGATGGTCGGACATTCTCCTTCAGGATCTCTTGGTAGACAGCAGAATTCATAGTTCCTTTTATCACGGCAAGTCTTCCAGGTCCTGAAGCAGCAAAACAGCCCCAGACCATCACACTACCACCACCATATTTTACTGTTGGTATAATGTTCTTTTTATGAAATGCAGTGTTCCTTCTACGCCAGATATACTTGGACACACACCTTTCAAAGAGTTCCACTTTTGTCTCATCGGTCCACAGAATGTTGTCCCAAAAGTCTTGGGGATCATCAAGATGTGTTGTGGAGAAATTGAGACGAGCTTTGATGTTCTTTTTGCTCAGCAGTGGTTTTCTCCTTGGAACTCTGCCATGCAGGCCATTTTTGCCCAGTCTTTTCCTGATGGTGGAGGCATGAACGCTGACCTTAACTGAGGCAAGTGAGGCCTGCAGTTCTTTGACCGCGTGTTGTGGGGTCTTTTGTGACCTCTTGGATGAGTCGTCGCTGCGCTCTTGGGGTAATTTTGGGCGGCCGGCCACTCCTGGGAAGGTTCACCACCGTTCCATGTCTTCGCCATTTGTGGATAATGGCTCTCACTGTGGTTCGCTGGATTCCCAAAGCTTTGGAAATGGCTTTATAACCCTTTCCAGACTGATAGATCTCAATTACTTTCTGTCTCAATTGTTCCTGAATTTCTTTGGGTCTCGGCATGATGTGTAGCTTTTAAGGATCTTCTGGTGGACCTTACTGTGTCAAGCAGCTCCTATTTAAGTGATGCCTTGATTGTGAACAGGTGTGGCAATAATCAGGCCTGGGTGTGGCTAGAGAAATTGAACTCAGGTGTGGACAACCACAGTTATAGTATGTTTTAACAAGGGGGGCAATCACTTTTTCACACAGGGCCATGATGGTTTGGATTTTTTTTCACCTTTAATAATAAACACCTTCATTTACAAATTGCATTTTGTGTTTACTTGTGTTGTCCTTGACTATTGTTTAAATTGGTTTGATGTTCCGAAACACTTAAGTGTGACAAACATGCAAAGGAACAGGAAATGAGGAAGGGGGCAAACACTTTTTCACACCACTGTATATATATATAAAACTTTGGGACTATATTACATAAAGAACCAAAAGGGACCATTGTAAAAGTGACAGCCCCCACCCACCCCACCAAATGGTTTGGTCCCCACTTATTTCAGCTAGACAGATTGACAGACAGACAGGAAGAAAGGCAGACAAATGAGGTCGGAATATGAATGTAGGTTGAAATGTCCTGTGTGAAATGTGCTTTGCTATCAGAAAAGCTTTCCTTACATGTATGTGTTAAAAATATTGGTTTTGTTTTTGAAGGCATAAAGTTAGATTTGTATATTGTAAGAGTTTGTGTATCGCTTGCTCACACACATAAAAGTAAGAAAACTATATTTACGTTTACTTAAGGAACTTTGGCTCTTTGAACCCTGGGTAACTTCTGTGGTTCCCCGTTACTCAAAAACCCACGACGGACATAGGCGATGCTATTTTATATGCTATTTTATATATAAAAAAACAAAACAAAAAACAAACAAACAAAAAAAAACCCCACACAGAATGCACTTACACCTCTACTCTGTGCACTTTGCTTCCTCTGGTATTCAATTAATGGATCTTGTATAGTAGCACTACTTGTACTGTTCTCTGCTTGATATATCGCTTTGCTTATTTGTAAGTCACTTTGGATAAAAGCGTCTGCCAAGTGAATAAATGAAATGAAATAAATGAAATGGTCACCATTTTGTTCCCAGAAAAGTATCCAGGAATTAAAACACTGCCCCCTGGTGCTTAGGAGGAGTAAAATACATGGTGTCCCAAAAACCTCCATAAATTGGGCACTATGTTTGCCAGCACCGTGTCGGTTGTTCCTTCAACAGCAGACGTTTGTTGGTCCACTTCTCCGTTGGTCCGCAACACCTCCAATCTCTTTGAATTTGTTCATACGCTAGGAAGCAGTCTTGTGCGTGAAGCGCTCGGAACGTTTACTGGTTAAACTCCATCGCAACCTTGCCACAACTTCCCGATTCAGCCACGAGAATGATTTTAATACGCGCTTCTTTTTCTTCTAAAAAGGCACTTAAAAAAAAGAAGTATTAATTGCCCCTGTGTATGCAGACTTTTGGGACACCCTGTAGTACCTCCCACTGTGCACCACCTCTCGTGGTGTACCTCAAGGCTCCGTTTTATTCCATTTCGACAAAAATATGACACTTACTACCGCGGTTATTCTGATCATGCACGGTCTTTCCATTCAATATTTTTAACGTGCCCCTCGCTACACTCCTCTAGACTCACACAGATACCTTGTGGATGGTTCTGGCAAACTTCTTAAAAATAAAAAAAAAGTCAAAGAGCAGTGCTCCGGTTATTCATTTCTGTATTCGTATCTATTCATCATCTATTCCAGGAGGCTCCAGTCATATCCATTTATCCTGATTTCACCCATTTAATCAGTTCATCAAAGTCTCCCATTAACTCTTGCTTGTGCTCCCTATTTGGCTGGAATCACCGTCTGTTTCCGGATAAGATTGAAACCCCTGCTCTATGTCATACTCAGCTTTATAGTTGAGTTTCACATGGCCTAACATCACCTTTCCATCAGTTTCAGCTATTAGCCTTGTATAAATGATTGTAGTCTGTATATTGACTTCAGATCTCTCTCTCTCTCTCTCTCTCTCTCTCTCTCTCTCTCTCTCTCTCTCTATATATATATATATATATATATATATATATATATATATATATTTAGCGAAGAAGCTCTTAGCATTACCCAGTACACCGCCTGTAGTGCATTATCGAACGTCCTGTTTAACAATCGATTGGCGATTGTAAAACAAACCGCGTTGCTTCTTTTCACATCTTCTTAGATTGTATTACTTTATCGTCCAAGCGTTTCAAACTCCAAAAATCCTGAAGATGCGTTCCGCAGCTGTCAGTCTTAAACGCAGCTCTGCTCGCCTTACAGTGCATTTTACTGCTCGTGCTGCTGGCCAGCTGTACTGGAGTAAGCTGTTTTTGTTTTTTGACTCCGTGCCAGACAGGTCTCCTGACTCGCCTGTTTTAAACACTGCAGACCTCATGTGCACCGAGGACGTAAAGACGGGACTTTAGAACAAAAAGAAAAGGATTTAAACGTGTCAGGAGTGGAGAAAGAGCAGAGAGTAAAAAGAGTAAACTATTCCTCAGGTTTCGGGAGGTAATGGAAAGCGTAAAGTAAAGTCACCTTTAGAGGTATTCAGTCAGGTGATTCGTCGTACAACGTGAGCGTACAGTCGCTAGAGGTGGCCTCTCAACACAGCTGATGGTCATTATGTACTTTCTCCCAAACGGCTAATTCAGATTTGTGTGTGTTTTCTGATCTATTTATTTGATTCACAACCAATTCCCGAACTCCTCAAAGGATAAAACTCAGTAGAAAGAGCGATGTCTTCTTTTGCTGATGTTTGCAATATTGGCTGCCAAGATATGTTGACATGCATGATTTGTTGACACGAAGTCACATGACTTTTTTTTCGGTAAAGGTATTTGTTCGGTAAATGTGTTTCCATCGTAGTTTTTTCTGCACGTTTTGGAGATTTTATCTGCCTCTGATGGTTTTGTCTAGCATTTAAAAAAAGAAATACAGTAAAAATTCCTGGGTGGAAACACCATCCATGTGGTTGGTGAAAACTGCTGATCTTCTCTGTTCATATTTATACACAGCATCCTGATGCACGTGTGATGGAAATAGAACGGAAATGTCCTGATGTTTAACGTGTTTACCGTCATTAGGATGTAGAATGAAAACTAATTTGTACCAGATTTTTCTCTTCAAACACAAAACCTCATGGCGCACAACGGCTACACGCCGCTCTATTAGAAAGATGAGATGTTATCTCATCTACTCTAAATGGTCATGTCTGCATTATCTCTCTCTCTCTCTCTCTCTCTCTCTCTCACACACACACACACTCTCTCTGTCTCTCACACACACACTCTCTCTCTCTCACACACACTCTCTCTCACACACACACACACTCTCTCTGTCTCTCACGCTTTTTTAACACTCTCTCTCTCACACACACTCTCTCTATCACACACACACTCTCTCACACACACTCTCTCTCAATATACACACACACAACACTCTCTCTCACACACAACTCTCTCTCACAAACTCTCTCTCTCACACACACACACTCTCTCTCACACACACTCTCTCTCTCCACACACATCCTCTCTCACACACAACTCTCTCTACACACACCTCTCTCTCACACACACACTCTATCTCTCACACACACTCTCTCTCACACACAACTCTCTCTCACACAACCTCTCTCTCACACACACCTCTCTCACACACACACTCTCTCTCACACACACACTCTCTCACACACACATTCTCTCACACACAACACTCTCTCTCATACACACTCTCTCTCTCTCACACACACTCTCTCTCACACACACATTCTCTCTCACACACACACTCTCTCTCTCACACACTCTCTCTCACACACACACACTCTCTCTCACACACAACCTCTCTCACACACACTCTCTCTTCACACAACTCTCTCTCTCACAACACACACTCTCTCTCACACACACACACACTCTCTCTGTCTCTCATGCACACTCTTCTCTCTCACACAATCTCTCTTTCACACACACTCTCTCTCACACACACAACTCTCTCTCACACACACTCTCTCTCTCTCACAAAATCTTCCACTCTCTCTCTCTCTCTCACACACACACACACTCTCTCTCACACACACACTCTCTCACACACACACACACTCTCTCTCACACACACTCTCTCTCTCACACACACACACTCTCTCTCTCTCTCACACACACACACACACTCTTTCTCACACACACACTCTCTCTCTCACACACACACACTCTCTCTGTCTCTCACACACACTCTCTCTGCCTCTCACACACACTCTCTCTCACACACACACTCTCTCTGTCTCTCACACACACACACACTCTCTCTCTTACTCCCTCTGTCTCTCTCTCTCTGTTTCTATGTGTGTGTCTCTCTCTCTGTTTCTCTGTCTCTCTCTCTGTTTCTGTGTGTATCTCTTTCTCTGTTTGTCTCTCTCTCTCTCACTCTCTGTGTGTGTCTCTCTCTCTGTCTCTCTGTCTCTCTCTCTCTCTCTCTCTCTCTCTCTCTCACTCTCTCTCTGTCTTTCTTTTTCTCTGTCTCTCTCTCTCTTGCTCTCTGTCTTTGTTGAAACTTAATAGCATAACTTATAACTTAATAGTGTGAGTTTTTATTTCTTCTGTCTGTCGTCTGTGTATGTGTGTGTGTGTGTAATGGAATTATATCTAATGCTGCACGTGTGAAATATATCTATACCGGAGATTAGTGTCTGCTTCTCAACCTGCGATGAACTCGACCCATCTTTAATCTCTCACCATCTGAAACGCGGATCTTTATTAGAGTCTTTACGGCGTGCCTGAAAACGTCGAGGTTAAACTAGCATGTAAATGTTAGTGATGAACTGATTGTGGTTGCTATGGTAACATTAAATTGCATTTCTTTATTTGTTCGCTTTTATGTAAATCATTGCGAAAATGAGGATGTAACTCGAGACACCATTAACAAGACATGGACAGAAGTGTGTGTGTGTGTGTGTGGTATTAACCAGTTATTGCATAAGTGATGAGGGTAAATGTATACATCTCTGCAGTGAGGACATTCTTGGTTTCCTCCCCTTACAATTATGAAATGCATGTGTGTTCCTCTTGCTGTGTGTGTGTGTGTGTGTGAGAGAGAGTGCTTCCTCCTGATATACAACCGCTGTCAGACGTCTCTGAGGGGCGTCTGCATGATTCGCTCAGACGATAATGGGAGGAAACCAAATAAACGTGCATAAACACTGCGGACGCTTACATCTGCCTTATCTGTGTACATGTTGCAGTGCAAGGCCCTGTGCAGGCTTCTGTGTGTGTGTGTGTGTGTGAGAGAGAGAGAGAGAGAGAGAGAGACAGAGTGACAGAGAGAGGGAGAGACAGAGAGAGACATTGAGAGAGAGAGAGTGTGAGAGGGAGAGTGAGAGAGATAGACAGAGAGTGATAGAGAGACAGAGAGAGACATTGAGCTAGACAGAGAGAGAGAGAGACAGAGTGACAGAGAGAGGGAGAGACAGAGAGAGACATTGAGAGAGAGAGAGTGTGAGAGGGAGAGTGAGAGATAGACAGAGAGTGATAGAGAGACAGAGAGAGACATTGAGCTAGACAGAGAGAGAGAGAGAGAGAGAGACAGAGTGACAGAGAGAGGGAGAGACAGAGAGACATTGAGGGAGAGAGAGTGTGAGAGGGAGAGTGAGAGAGATAGACAGAGAGTGATAGAGAGACAGAGAGAGACATTGAGCTAGACAGAGAGAGAGACAGAGAGAGAGACAGAGAGAAAGACAGAGACAGAAAAAGATGCCTTTTCTAGTCATTTGTGAGACATTCAGTTGATTCCCAAAAGTTCTTGCTGGTGTGCATATTTATTTATTTATTTATTTTATTTTATTTGTTTGTTTGTTTGTTTATTTATACATTAGAATGGCACTCTTTGAGCTGATTAGACAGGTTAGTAAGCGTGAGAGGAAGCACTGAGTTTGTGCAATCCCTTGTAACTGAATCAAATTGCTGCAGGTTCAAAGCCGCTACCCACAATGCACTGCTGTGAATGAACCTCACTTCATGTCTAGCCACTAGCTTGCTAGCATTTTTAAAGCGTCTCTTGTTTGTTCTTTGTGTTATGAAGCTGTTTAATGTGATGCAGTAGTTAATGGGATCAGCTGCTGTCGTCTTTAAATGTGCTTTATAAATAAAACCTGATTTGTCTTGCTAGCTAACGCGGTGTGTGAGATTAGCGCTGGAACTGCCAGAAGACACACGTGACCTCACATATAGCGGTGCGCATGTTCCAGATCAATTCAGCTCGATCTCATAACTTCACACAATGTCTCTCAGAGATGAACTTGATGTATGCACCAAGTGCATTATGGGTAAAATACATACAGTTCCTTGATTTTTCCTCTGAATAAATGAATGCTCAAATATCTTCAGATATCTTAAATTGTGCGAAAGTGCTGCGAGTGTTGTAGCATTTGGGGCAAAGGCTGAGCTTCACACAGACAGTGAAAAAAAAAAGAAAGAAAAAAAATTAAGCCACTTCCTGTCATGTTGCCCAAGATAGACATGAGAGTGTAACTCAGAACTGCACAGGAAGTTGGCTGGAGACTCGGGGGGTGGGGTGGCGGTGGGGGGAGTTTGGGGGGGTAGGGTCTCATAAATAATAATAATAATAATAATAATAATAATAATAATAATAATAATAATAATAATAATGTCCAACCATTAACCAAAGCTAAAGGCAAAAGAGTTTTTTTTCAACATTTTTGCAAATCTTTAGCACAATACCGAATAACATTATTATTATATATCGTATCTACCGATTTTTATATTCCCTTTTTTATTTTTTTTTTAATTTGTTGTTTGGTTGCAGTTTTTTGTTTTAACGGGTGGACGGAGTTTAGATAAAGTCATAAACTGTCCAACTGGAATTTAGAGCGAGATGTCTCTTGACATTTAGACATAATAAAAAAAGCAGACAATAAAGAGGTAGAGATGAGAGAAAGAATAGTAAAGAGAGCAATTATTATTATTATTATTATTATTATTATTATTATTATTATTATTATTATTGTTTATTTTATTATTCATATTTCATTGATATTTACTGTTGCAAGATTTGTTTAAAATTCTTGTCTTTATTTTTTGTGTGTGTTTCATCTGCCCTGTACTTCTGTAAGAGAACTGTGTGTGTGTGTGTGTGTGTGTGTGTGTGTGTGTTGTGTGTTGAAAAAAAAAAAAAAAAAAAAAAAAAAAAAAAAAAAAAAAATTTTTTTTTTAGAAATAACACTGAATGAGATGTTTATTTGTATATTTATCTAAACTATTTCCCTGTCAGTAGCAGCGAAGGAGGCAGAGTCCACAATAACTGAGGCAGAGTCTCAAGTGAAGGAGGAGGGGGGGTGGGGGGGAAAAGGGGTGGGGGGGGGGGGGGGAAGGGGGGGGGGGGGGGGGGAGGAAGGGGGGGGGGGGGGGGGGGGGGGGGGGGGGGGGGGGGGGGGGGGGGGGGGGGGGGGGGGGGGGGGGGGGGGGGGGGGGGGGGGGGGGGGGGGGGGGGGGGGGGGGGGGGGGGGGGGGGGGGGGGGGGGGGGGGGGGGGGGGGGGGGGGGGGGGGGGGGGGGGGGGGGGGGTTCTCAGTGAAGGAGGAGTGGGTTCTCAGTGAAGCAGGAGTGGGTTCTCAGTGAAAGGAGTAGGTTCTTGGTGAAGGAGGAGTGGGTTTTCAGTGAAGAGGAGTGGGTTCTCTATAAAGGAGGAGTGGGTTTTCAGTGAGAGGAGTGGGTTCTCTGTAAAGGAGGAGTGGGTTCTCAGTGAAGGAGGAGTGGGTTCTCAGTGTGTTCTTTATGAAGGAATTTCTTTATATTAGGGACTTGGTCTATGTGTGAACTAGGCGTGGTCCTTTATAATAATACTGAACAGTATGAATTATTCCCATCATTTATTTACATTACGCTTCACCAAACAGTTGCAGCTAATGTCTTATGTTATGATATGTCAAACCATTCTCAGTAATAATATTATATCTGTTATACTGTAATATTATACTAATCAGGGATCCACATACACACTTACCGTATATGCTGTCACCTTAATCACTTACTGATATCCCCTCATTAAACACACACACACACACACACACACTTTGGTTTCCAGTGCAAACCTTCTCTGTTGATTTTTGATATTCTTCACACGAGTGACGAAGCGCCAGGAAATACAATGAGGGATGAGCTCATGTCTGTTCTGGGTGCGTGTGTGTGTGTGTGTGTGTATTAGGGATGTCACGAGAACCGATACTTCGGTACCAACATCCTTAAAATGTGACGGTACTTGTTTTTCTGCAGTAGCGTTGTTACCGTTCATAATGAGGGTAGCGAGGTTGCAATTTTTCCGGAACTGAAAGGGGGCAGTCAATATGCGTAAGTGTTTTAGTCGGTCCAAAAGTGGTGAAGAAGAACAAGAACGCCTATAAGCACACGGGAAAAACTACAGATGATGGCATCAACTTTAGCTCTGCCCCGACTCGTTGAAAGGCAGAGAGAGGAAAGCTCGTTGAGAGGAAAGGTAGTATCGGTTTCTGGTGTGTAACCGATGCTATCGTTCATTTCAAACAAAACGAGGAAACACCTGGAATTTGGCGAAGCACCTGAAAGCCGGTCCTATATTATGTTTGCTTGAGCCAGCAGGCAGCCGTGAAACCAGCTAGCGTTATCCTCCATGTAATATTATTTGTTAACAATGCTAACGTGTTGCAATGTTATAAACTACCTCCTAATGGGCCACCATGCATCGCCTTTCAGCCTGTGTCCTGTCAGCAACATGTAACCTGATGTCCCTAGTAATTATTCAAATGTTCAAGCTTTTAATAAATCTTTCTGGTCTGCCACCATATCAGTGAATTTAAACTAATGCTTGTATTCAGAGAATAAGGTGTGTGTGTGTGTGTGTGCATGTGAAAATGAAATTATGTCCCAAATCACCATATGACTGTACTTAATAGTGTAATCCATTAAAAGTACATCATTTATTTTGGACATGATGTAACTCTTGCTCTGACAATGTTACAGCTCTGATAAAAAATTAGAGATGGAGTTGATCCGATACCCAGGCTCCGATCAGATCAGATCAGGCTCAGTCAGGCTCAGTTCAGATCAGATTAGGCTTAGATCCGACCAGATAAGCACAAAATATTGGATTTCAATGCACGTCGCGATAATGTCACATGACACGTCTCGGTCCAAATCTGTGGTAATTTTGAGAAATTGCTTGCTTTTATTAAACGTTTGCTGGATTTCGTCTTCATTTCTGCGATCGTGAAATCGCGAACTCCTAGAGGGATCGAATAAAACCGAAACACTTCACATCACATAAAACTCCTTCACACAGAGATCACTTACATTGTAAATATAATAAATATAAGAAAGTGTAGAGTATCAATACAATCAAATCAATCCTAACAAAAAGAAAAACCCGTCAAATCCAGTTCCAAAAACATTCATTCAATATTCAATCAATATTTGTCTGATACCAGTACTGGGAATCGGACCGGTGCCGTGTCTACCTCAGGTGTCCCGATTTAGCACCATTAGCACCAGAGAAGGCAGTGGTGACTTTGGTGAGTCGGGGGTGAGTCGGGGGTTCAAGCCCCGGCACTGCCAAGCTGCCACTGTTGGGCTCTTGAGCAAGGCCCTTAACCCTCTCTGCTCCAGGGGGCGCTGTATCATGTACAGGAACCCTGCACTCTGACCCCAACTTCCTAACATCCTGGGATATGCGAAGAAAAGAATTTCACTGTGCTGTATATGTGTATGTTTTTAATAAAGACTCATCATTATCATTAACAGTGTTCTTGTGGTCTGTCTGCAGTTCCTGTGCCTGAAGAACATCAGAACGTTCCTGTCCGCCTGCTGCGAAGTGTTCGCTATGAAGAAGAGCGAGCTGTTCGAGGCTTTCGACCTGTTCGACGTGCGCGACTTCGGCAAGGTAGGCGACGTGTGAAAAGGGAACGCCGATGTGTTGAGTGAACGTTCCGTCACTCACGGTCTCTTTAGATTTTATAGCAACGCGACTGCAGAATTCATGACATTACACCGGAAACATCTTCTGTCCTTCTAAGTGTGAATTCGTTTTCTAGAACCGCAGCTCTCACTTGAGCGCAGCTGCAAACCACGGGTTTATTTTAACACGCTCGTTCTGATACGTTATCGTTTGTATATTAACAGTTCGTTCACAGCGGCCTTTACGGCTGCTTGGTAACATGACAAGCTGTGGGTTTAAAGCTGCTATAACGTAAGTCAGAACAGGAACTAACGCGTTTCATGGACGTTCCATGACATTAAATGGAACTATAAATGAATAAAAAGATGGGTCTTTTGTAATGACACCTATGACTTCACCACGTTGGCGTTGATTATGTTCCTGTAACAGCATGACACGGAGTGATTTATTCTTTACTTAACGAGCTGAACAGCATCTCTTTTATACTGTAGAAACATGATTTTTTAATGAAGATGTTTTCAGCAGATATGTGTTTCAAAAATTATTTTGTTCCATCAACATTTCTAGTAAAAGGTTACATGAAGCAGCAGTATTGTGTGTGTGTGTGTGTTTAAGATGGCAGACACTGTGCTGCGTCATCTCTCTCTGAAATAACGAGCTGTAAAAGCCCATTAAAAACACGACCGCTTTTGGAAAACTCGCTTCATTTAACGAGTGGAAACTCCCATGCCTCTCTGGCCTCATTTCACACAGTCAAGGTTGGCTAAGTTCAATTCTGTCACCACACACACACACACACACACACGCTGCAAAGTGAGCAGTATTTTTTCCTGAATGAGCAAAAATTGTTCATCTGTAGACAGCTGTGTCGATAATCGTTTATAAAATATATCACAATATTGACATGTGCACCGATATGAGCGAGGTCATTCGGAAAGAGGCGCAGGAATGAAGTCTGTCCTAGCGTAATGAGTGCTGTGTTCTCATTTTGGACATGTGAGGAGAAGCGAATCCCAAAAAAAACAAAAACAAACAAAAAAAACAGTCTATGGGATGAGAGTTCCTTAAAATCCTAAAAAGTGTCTTGGGTCAGCCTGTCTCTCACTCCTATTGGACGCTTCACTTTTCATTTCCATAAAAATAACTTAACGTAAGTCAACTTTATCAGTCGCCTGGCTCCGCCCACTTTCCTGCAAATCTCAGCGTAACATGCCTTATCGGCTTACTGTAGATCAGAAATCTGAGTGTAGACTCGATTAGCTGGGCGTGAGCGTAGCGCGAAGGGGCGCCAAAACTTTCTCACCTGGAAGGGAAGATGTTTTAGATGTGATCTTCCTCCCAAACTTCATCGTGTGAGAGGTCGGAATTCACCCTGGACGCAATGCCGGTCCATCGCAGATCACCACACACATACGCACACACACACACACACACACACACACACACACACAAACTCATTCCCACATAGGGGCAATATAGAGAATACAGCCAATCCACCTATTAGCATGTTTTTAGAAAGTGTGAGGAAACCGGAGAACCCGGATTAAACCCGTGTGGACACGGGGAGAACATGTGCAGCTCAACACAGACAGTAACCAGATTAACATGTCAATTTAACGGAGCGGTTTGCTGTCTGTTTGCTGTCTTGCTGTCTTCACTCGAACCTTCAGAGTAAAAATTACGATTTTGTTCATAATTCTGAAGACGTTCGGATAAATCATAAATTGCAAGAAATTTGTTCTTTTACTGCAGTAATAAAAAAAAAGTCACAACTCTAAAGAAAGATGTTTATTCATTGGTTTTGTCCACCGTATTTAAAAAAGGCTTTAAGCTCCGCCCACTTCATAATCACGTGACATCATATAATCCCGAAAAAAGTCTGAATTCGGATTGATCTGTCAGTTTATGTGTCATTAAGATATACAGGTTCATTTCCTTTATAAACCTTATACACCACTAACTAGAGTGGAATTAAACCACGTGTATGTTAATAAACAACTTTTATTCATATCCTATTCAGAACCAAAACATTTCAAGTTTCAATGGAATTGTACCTGTTCAATTACTATCACGTTTTAGAAGCGTATTACAAAGATGTTTATCGAAATGTTGTAATACATTACATAACAACACTAGGAGTTTTCTTGATCGAACAATACAAATCATTTCTATTCTGCCAAACTGTTCTGTAAAAGTCTTCAGAGCAAAATGACATGCTAGAGACTGGTTTAGTAAATAAACCAGTCTAAATACAAATCTATGCATATTTAATTAGACAAAATTAGCATAAAATGGAAGTTAATCTAATACAAAAATATTTGCACGAATAGCAGCAATCAGATTAATTGTGACTTTTTTGAATAATTTAAAAACAACCTATTCACATTAATGTATTATATGTTAAATTTGCTTCTTGGGTTACTTTTTAAAAGAAAAAGAGTCGGCTGGGGGATGGGCTGATTTCGGGGCCGTAAAAAATGTAAACATAAGCCTGTAATGAAGCAGAGAGACAGCAAATCTCAGGGGCAATCTCATGGCAGTGTAGCCAATCACAATTTGTCCCTTATTTAAACAAAACCCATATATAATTACAGCATTTTTAACCCTCACAAACCACACCTTTAATATCGATGCTTGCCTTATTAACACGCTTGGGATAAAAGGCCTCACAGCAGGTTGCTGTAGGACTAGAAAGAGAAAAATGGCCATTAAAGAGAAAAAAGAGACTTTATTCTGAGAATGTGCTGAGATAAATTCCTCCTGTAATCCAACACACCTGACTGATTAGTCTGAGTCATGTGTGTTCGATTAAGAGAGGGATTAATCTCTGCAGGGTGGGACAGCTCCAGGAGTGATGGAGACTTCAGTCACGTTTTAAGTCTGGTTTAAATGCATAGATGTTTAGAGACTTTCAGAAGCATTCAAAGATGTTCTGAGACATTTAGAAATGTTCTGGGACATTCAGAGATGCTCAGAAACATTCATATATGTTCATAGATGTTCAGAAACATCCAGAGATGTTCAGAAACATCCAGAGATGTTCAGAAACATCCAGAGATGTTCAGAAACATCCAGAGATGTTCTGATATGATCATAGAACTTAAGAGAGGCATTCAGAGAGGTTTAGAGAACTTCAGAGATGTTCAGAGAACTTCAGAGATGTTGAATGATGTTCTGAGAACCACAGAGACATTCTGAGATGTTCAGAGAACTTCAGAAATGTTCTGAGTGAGGTGAGAACAGAAATGTATGAATGAGAAATGTATGATTGAGAGATGTTGAGGGAGTTCCGAGACATTCAGAGATGTTCAGGGACATTCAGAGACATTCTGATATGTTTGGAGAACTTCAGAGATGTTCTGAGGTGTTCAGAGATGTTGAGAGATGTTCCAAGACGTTCAGAGATGTTCAGGGACATTCACGGATGTTCTGAGGAGTTCAAAGATGTTTAGAAATGTTCCGAGACATTCAGAGATGTTTGATATTAACCTGAAATGTTCATAAGAAGCTGTTGTTTGTAAAAGTGAAGCCAAAGGTGAAGGATTGGTTATATTACAATTAGCGTTGTACGCATGGGCGTAACCACGCATTTTTTGGGGAGGTCTCACCAGGGGGTCCCCCCCAATGTTGAGGAAATACCAAACTGTTCCCCCAATATACAGTACAAAATATTTTCTATATGTCCCCCTTTAATGAACCCTGCCAACGGATCTGTCTTTTCTTCATCTATTCTATTTATTTGTCTATTCCTATTTAATATATTTCCATTTGTTAAGGAAAATAGGTGTGTCCCTCCAATTGTACACTTGGTTGCGCCCATACTCAACGCAAGTGCATTGATATATTTTAGCAGCTCAGTCTGTAAGAAATGGAGACAGCAACCAAGCGTGAAAAAGTGCAGCAGAACATACGAGCTTTTTCTCAGACCGTAAGTAACTAGATACCTAAATAGTAGATGACCCTAGCTTAGTATAGAAGGCATCATACCATGGCTTGGTTTGTTCTTAAGAACGTCAATTAACTTTTGATATTTGCACTCCCAGGAAGTAGGCTAGGTTAACGTCACTTCCAGTTTTTGACCATTAACATTACTTGCATATCCTCCCGCCAAGTTCGTAGTGAACCCTCACGTTGTGACAGACTGTTATAAATGTGAGTGAAAGTGAGGAAAGTTGCACAGCATTTTGTTCCTTTACACTACATTTGGGCTAAGCACAACTAAGTGATTTTGTACAGATATAAGGCTCAGCATAATGCAGAGATGCGCTAGCTTGGCAACGAGAGATATGGAACTAACGTCTGAGTTGTGGCCCTATTGTAGTTATCCATTCAGAACTAGTGAAGGCAGTTTGTCTTTAGAATTAAGAAAAGAAAACTCCAGGACCCTTTACATAGCTAACGTTTCAGGTTCCCACTATTTATTGTTGTACACTTTGTACACTTATTGCATAGCAAGCTAAACAGCATGATGACATTAACATAATAAATGACACCACTTACACAAACAGAATATTCAATTTATCAAATTAAAATGATCATCTAAGTCAGTCATTGCTCTTCTGGGAAAGGTTTGGTACCTGGTCACAATGCAGGCAGCGCAGAATTGCTTGGAAGCATCCGTGGGGAAATTGTATTTGCAACAGGTATAGTGTCGAATTTAGTTCCATGGGTAGCCATCCTTTCTGAGTCTGTTTAAAAGTCGTGATTGCATTTTTAAATGTTAGCATGTGTGGTTTGCCTGCACACATCTTAGCTCGCCTCTACTCGGTGTGGTAGGTTTCATGGTAGGTTGCAGAGCAGAGAATACATCTGCCCACAGGAAGTCCACAGCACCCTACAATTTCCCCACGCTGTGGGAGCTTCTATCACTCAGAAATCACGTGAATTCAAACGCTAATTGTAATCCTAAAACTATGTTCTAAATATGTGAATTGTCAGTATCAAACTTTGGATTGGGGGGGGGCTTGGACCCCCCAATGTCCATACCATGGTTACACCCTTGGTTGTATGATTGCTATAAACTATAAATAAATATCCTGGGACAACAGTGTTTAAAATTAATTCAAGAAGTTTGTGTGTGTGTGTGTGTGTGTGTGTGTATGTGGTGGGGTTAAATTTGTGCTTTTGAGTATGTTTTTATTTTGCCGTTCTCGAAAAAGTGTTTCTCGAAAAATATGAACATATTGCTATCTTTCTATTTAGTAAAAAAATAGATTATATCCTCTCTGAAACAGTCGCTCCGTGATGACCTTTCACCCCAGGCGGCTGTGTGACCCATGTGATCTATGCTCACTAAACAGATTAGAGAAGTAAAACAGTATTGAGAAACGAGTCACACCAACACCCTCACCATATCTACAAATACACACACTTGGCTTCGTTTCTCACGTAGGACACGAACGAACTTATTCCTAAATTGTTTGCCGGAGCATTAAACAAGAAACGAAAATTCCGTTCGCTGAGGAAAATCATTTGTATGCTTCATTTCTCAGCTCTCTGGGAGCTTTGCCTTTTATTGAGTTTTGTGGGCATGATCGCAATGCAGTGAACGCGCTATATTATTTATATTATATATATCGGCATTAAACGTAATAACATCAGTACACTGTAAACCAGCACCACATGAAGTGCGGCGTGTCGTTCGGATTGTTTCAGCAAATGTACACACAGGTTTACTGAAAGATGGATAAATAAACGAGGCTGGAATCTTGAGTAATCAGGAGCGCATTCACACCTCGGTCATGTGCCTTCCGCATCAGTGTATTAAAGAGAAGTGCTGCGCTGTGATCGGCGGAAGTGACTCGAAATATCACGTGCGCTTGTTGTGCACTTTGCCTCCCACTTACTTTTTAGTGGTGAGGAAATGATGCGTGAATTTCTTCCGATTGCAGATTCTGAATGAACTGTTTTCATACGTTATTAAACCCTCCTGCACTACAGCGGGCTCTGGTCAGAAACTCAAGCGTACAGAGGAAAAGAGTGTCCGCAGATCAATCATGTTCTCTGCTCAGCAAAACCTATTTCGATTGGACTTCTTGAATAGAAACCGCTCATAGTGTCGCTCGACTCCCTACCATCTAATAGCCGAGGCTGCACACGTGTAAGGGCTACCGAACACTCCCTTAACGTTAATCCTTGTCCGAGTCCTAATCCTTGTCCGAGTTCCGATACGCTATTGCCACTGTCAGCTGCGTGGTGCCCAGCCACAGCACCACGAGAGGGTCTAACCATAATAGAGGGGCAACGACCCGAGCCCCCCATAGCATCTTGATTTATGGGCGATCTGCCATCCAGCATGAAATTTAGATTCAGTACCTTCATATTTGCTATTTTGACGGCTTACCCTCTGTCAGTGGGTGGGGAAGGGGGAACGCAACTTAGACCCACCTTGTGTAGTTCTCGCTTCTGGATTGTCCGGAGCAGGGCAGATCTCAGACATCTATAGACAACCAGGGCCCAGGTTCCTGACGCCCAGAGTGACAGTGCATCACTACGTCTTTTCAGGCCTACCCTATAGCAGGCCATGAGCCTCATGGGGGAGTCATTCATCCTCTGGGGTAGGCCGACCCACACCTACCCTGTGTTTCAATGAAGCGTGAATCTCCAATCCATTACCTTGTCTGAGCCGGGTCTTAGTTCAAGTGGCTCCGAAGAGCCACCCTATCCAGCGGTTGGCACGTGGAGGCACCTGGACTGTGTAACTATGACTTGAGAAGCAAACCTCTGTCAATGATTGACTCGGTTGCCTTCGAGACCGGCCATCGGGCTGGTGCCTAAACGACTCACCACGCACACCATCGGCCGCCTGTCTCGACCACAGAGGCTGTTGCAAAGAACTTGCAAACCGCAAACCGCATTTGGAACCCCTGCCCGTTGGGTACCAGACTAGGGGTGTCGGGGTGCCTACAACGCTCCCTCCGACTCATGGCCATGCGCACGCTTATTCATCAGCCGAGGAGAACCAGCCTGCTCACAAGACGAGCCAAAGACCTCGCCCTCACCGGCCAAAGCCCCAGTTTAGACAGCAACTTGTTGTTGTCTTTCGGCTACAGACCACGGGCCATAAACCTGAACTCTGAAGTCTTCACACCCAGTTCCTGAGCCATCTGAGTCCTGTGCGGCCCGTAATAGTTGACCTTTCCAATCCTGGGATTCAAGAGGGTGTCAGGACCTAGTTCGAATCGAACCGTTAAATCCACAGCCAAGGCTTTTCAGTCCCGGACAAAAATAAAGTCTATAAGTTTAATTTCCCCCAATGATGTCCTGAAGGCCCATTCCCCGCGAACCGTCCATCCGAGACCTTCCGCCTCGGCTGCGAGGAGGGCACACATCGAGTCATATATTAAAGCTTTTTATTCCTGAACTGATTTGAAACACTGACTATATTATAACCATTATAACCATTGCCTCATGGGTGTGGTAAAATTGCCCTTAAAGTTAACATTGTTCATCTGGAACTGACAAACAATTCTAATTAAATAACTAGGCTTATGAGTAATGATAAATAAATAAAAAATATTACAACCTTGATACCAGTTGTATATACACTGTGCATGGATGTCATGTCTAAGTGTGTGTGTGTGTGTGTGTGTGTGTGTGTGTGTGTGTGTGGTACTCAGTATGTTGTCTGTATCTTACTAAAGCGTATATTTCAGTGTATGTTCCGTATAATTAACGTAATGACGTGTGTGATGTGTGTGTGTTTTGGCTGCCTACACAGTGAAAGTTCTAGTGTGTGTGTGAGTAATAAAGCACAGCAAAGAATATGTCAGGGTTTATGTCTCAGGGTTGTAGAATGTGTCAGGGTTCTAGAATGTGTCGGTTTTAGCATGTTTCAGGGTTTTAGCATGTTTCATGGTTCTAGAATGTGTCAGGGTTTTAGAATATCAGAGTTCTAAAAACTCTCTCTCTTTCTCTCTCCTTCATCTCCACTTCCTGTTTCCTGCTCTGTGTCTTGTTTCCTATAGACTAACTTAAGAGCGATAAACTACTGCTTCCTGAACACAGTGGCAGAAGGGACGTGTGTGTGTGTGTGTGTGTGAAGTTTCCATAGAGTCTCGCAAGCTTCCATTAAATATCCTCTTTGTGAAAGAAGGTTTAGGGAATGAGATATAAATGTGTGTATCATGAAAGGCAGCTGTAAACTCTGCACAGGGGATGGGTTTAACGACATGTCCTGCTTTCTCCTCATCTCTGTAAATCCACAATCAGTAAATGTTTCAGCGTGTGTTCCTGTTCTTGTTCTGTGGAGTCCGAGCGACTCGATGATGCGAGGAGCTGGACGGAGAAATCTGACAGTGAACTCGTGGCTGTGTGTAAAATCGTCACTGCGCTCGTAACGGCTTTGCAAAACCGGCAGTAAAAATGAGACGAGGCTCCGAGGCTCAGATCTGAAGAGCTGCCCGCTGTGAGCAGATGGTCCTGATTGACTCATTCCTCTCCAGCTGAGTGCGCGCACACACACAAAGACACACACATGAACAGAGAGAAAGAGAGAGAGAGAGAGAGAGAGAGAGAGAGAAAAAGAAAGAAAGAGAAAGACTTTTTGACTTTTTATAATCCTTTATTTATCACACGTCACACTATACACATTAAAGTCAAAGGTGACTCAATATATAAATAAACAAACATTTAAAGGAGCATTAAAAAGAAAAAACATAAGTAAATAAAATAAATAAATAAGTCAGAGCAACAACGGATAGTTGTTAAGAACATTATCAGCCTAAAGCTGGTGTAAAACAAAGTTCTCCCTCCACTACCGAACACAGAGCCTCCTCTCAACACCACACCGCCTCAAGCATCTCCAAGTCTCTCATACTTCTGTAAAAGTTCAAATCAATCAGAATTGGTGATTTGATCAGTCTGGAGAGAACTTTTATGGCATCGCAGTCTGTGTTCTGTACCACTTTGTTTTTTCTGCTCAGGTTTATCGACATTTTTGCCTGACCACAATTGATCAACTGACATTTAAATCTGTTATTTCTGACGTACCTAAAACCAAAGATAAAAATCTGAAAAGTAAAATCCACATAAAATGATCTCAGGTTGTTTTTTAAAAACACAAACAATGGCTGCAACCTGGAGTAATGTATAAAAGCATGAAAAACTGTCTCTCTCTGTGAACAAAATGGACATTTCTGTGTGGAAAAATGGAGATAAAAGAATTCACAGAGACAATTCCATCTAAAATCCTCCATTGGAGGTCAGCAAATTTTTTGATTAACGGTGGTTTGTATAGTGGTCTCCACTCTGGTTAGAGAGAGAGAGAGAGAGAGAGAGAGAGAGACAGAAAGTGAGAGAGAGAAAATGAAAGAGAGAACCAATAGCAGGGCCTGGATGAGAGAAAGAGAGAAAAAGAGAGAGAGAGAGAGAGAGAGAGAGAGAGAGAGATGGAAAGTGAGAGAGAAAGAGAGAGAAAGCGAGAGAGATACAGAAAGAGAGAGAGACAGAAAGAAAGAGAAAGAGAGGGAGAGAGAGAGAAAGAGAGGGAGAGAGAGACTCTGAAAGCTTCTCAGATTTCAGGTGAATTTTCAAAAGAGTCTTCCAAAGAAAATAAGCTCTTTTCTGTTTTGTTCTGCTGAACACACTATAAAGTGTTTGGGGGTTTTTTCCCTGATGGACTCTCAGTTTGAGTTCACAGCTGCAGTTATTAATGTTCGATGTGTATAAACACCTACATGATCAGACTGCACTTCTGGGCAAACCATGCAACTGAACAAACCTGACTAACAACAGATTCAAACACACTATATGGCCATATGTATTTGGACACCTGGTCATCACACCCATGTCGGAAGCACACAATTGTATATAACGTCTTTGTATGCTGTAACGTTACAGTTTCCCTTCACTGGAACTAAAAGGCATAAACCTGCTCCAGCATGACGCTGCTCCTGTGTACAAAGCGAGCTCCATGAAGACGTGGTGTGTGAAGGTTGAAAGAAGGTGGAAGAACTCGAGTGTCCTGCACAGAGAGCTCTGACCTCAACCCTACTGAACACCTTTGGGATGAACTGGAACTGGAGCCTCCTCACATCAACATCAGCACCTGACATCACTAATACTCTTGAAGCTGAATGGACCCACATCCCCACAGCCACGCCCCAAAATCTAGTGGGAAGCCTTCCCAGAAGAAGTGGAGCGCATTATAACATCAAAGTGGGAAATAAATCTGGAATGGGACGTTCAACAAGCACATATGAATGTGATGGTCAGGGGTGCACATACTTTTGGCCATATAGTGTATTCAGGTCACTGAACAGAATCAAAAATGTAATTGCTAAGGGATATGATACCGTTTTTCATTCATATGGCAACAATTTGATATATGACAATATCTTTGAATCTCCAACAATTCAATTCTTAAGGCAGCGAGTTGATATTTGATGTTACCATTGACTCTCCTACAATTTGATTTGATTCATAAAGAAACAATTCAGTATTTGATATCATTGAATCTGATACGATTTGATTCTTAAGGCAGCGATTTGATATTTGACGATACCACTGAATCTAATACAATGCGATTCGATTCATAAGGAAATGATTCAATGTTTGATGATACCACCGAATCTAATGGGATATGTTTCGATTCATAATTGAAACGATTCGATGTTTGATGATACCACTGAATCTAATATACTATGATTCGATTAATAAGGAAACGATTCGATGTTTGACGATACCACTGAATCTAATACACTACGATTTGATTCATAATTGAAACAATTAAGTGTTTAATGATATCACTGAATCTAATGCAATACGATTCGATTAATAAGGAAACGATTTGATATTTAACGATACCACTGAGTCTAATGCGGTATGATTCGATTCATAATTGAAACAATTCGATGTTTGATGATACCACTGAATCTAATACAATACGATTAGATTAATAAGGAAGCGATTTGATATTTAACAATACCACCGACTCTAATGCAATATGATTCGATTCATAATTGAAACAATTCGATGTTTGATGATACTACTGAATCTAATACAATACGATTAGATTAATAAGGAAACGATTCGATATTTGATGATACCACTGAATCTAATACAATACAATTCGATTAATAAGGAAACGATTCGATGTTTGATGATACCACTGAATCTAATGCAATATGATTCGATTCATAAGGAAAAGATTCGATATTTGACAATACCACTGAATCTAATACACTACGATTCGATTTGAAGATGCTCTTCGTTATGAGAGAGACACTTCTGCTCTACACCAGTGATATTCACAGCCATCGTGACCTGCAGTCTTATTTTAAAACAGTGTAAACACTGAGGTTCACGTAGAGTGCGTATACACCGAATCAAATGTAAAGATGATCGGATTTAAAGTTTACAGCACCGTCTCGTGCCTCACGTATTTCTCTTTTTCCTCCATGACATTTCACTTCCTTTAACAGACGTTGAGGCAGCTCTGGACTTCTCCTTGTCCTCTTATTTTTGCACAATAAACAATTTTTTTTAAACACTGAAGTATATTTTAGTCTGCTGATTCACTGAGGTGGTCATGAGTTTGCTGATTATTTAGAAGTGTAAGAAAGAGGAAGGTCGTGTGTGTGTGTGTGTGTGTGTTGGAGTTTGGGGAAATCTGGAAAAATTTCAGTGTAGCTGAACATGGAAAAATATCACTAATGATGGTCTTTATGTGTTTATTTATTTTTTTATATTGTGTATGTCTTTGTGTTTAAAAAAACTTTTATAAAAAGTATTATTAAAAAAATTCTCAATTTTTTTTCTAAATTTGTAATCTAAAGAAACTCATAATTTCACAATGTTTATTATTTTTTCAGTTAGGTGATCAGGTGATATGTGTGTGTGTGTGTGTTTGTTTTAGGACACTATGTGTCGTGTTGGATTAGTGATTCACTCGTAAGCCCTGCAGTGTTTTCTCACACACACACACACACACACACACACACACACACACACACACACACACACACACACACACACACACACACTCACACTTCACGCTTTTCACTCCATGTTAGGATCTCTGTGAATGTGAGTGATGAAGCATGTTGTGTGTGTGTGTGTATGTGTGTGTGTGTGTTTGCAGAACGTAAAGCTTCGCTCCTTGTTCTTTTATTTTAAAGTGTCCACAGTTTGTGCTGTGCCACTTTTGGATAAATCCTTGCAGTTGATCTAAATTCAGTGAACAAAACGCGGCGCTGCTGACCTGTCTGGATTTGACCAATCACAGCTCTACCTTTCTAAAACTACTGTACAGAGTCGATGCTCTTGTGAACTCACACCAGATACCTAATCAGATGTAAACGCTTCCTAACATGCTCTGTAACCATAGTTACACCCGTGACAGGTCACGTACCTTGTTTTTGACACGTTTCATTCAAAGGCGATTCTTTGGTCGACTGTATACAGCATGAAGATAATAAACATTACTCACTTCCCCTTTTACGCTCCGACAAACTCACCTTAACGACATTCTATCAAACTAGGAAGTGTAATCGAATGCAAATCATCAAAATGAGGCCTGAGAGGTGTAGACAATCACCTTAACTTTGTAGAGTTGTACTGTTTTAAAAAAATACACGATTAGGGGCCAAGCACCAAGGGAGGCAATGGTCCTATTGAATTTATTTATTTATTTAGATATATTATAGACATATATTTTTAAACTTGGCTGTCCTGGCCATCAGAATCCCGGGCAAACCTGGAACCCGGGCATCGCCGAGATGCCTGATATTGTCCTCCTCCTCCATCTCCTCCATCCATTTTCATCTGCATGCAACAAACGTCAGGCATATGTTTCACAATCACATCCGTTAACTCCGCCCAACAGAAAGGCAGCCATTTTGTCTTTTACAGTGAAATCAGATTAAAAAACACATTTGGTAACCACGATACGAGGGAGTTCCTGGCAATCTCTTGGCGAGGCGATTAGATGACGTGTCACACCGTACACTTAATTCTACTATACATTGTGTAACGTGAGCCGGTTTTCATAATGAGCCATGCGACAGAGATGGACAGGGATGCAATTGAAGTTTAGAATTTTATTCAAACTGGCAAACGCATCCAAAAACGTGAAGCAAACTCTTAACCAGGAGCAGGCAATATGTCAGGAAACAGCTATACAATGGCAAAATCCAAAATACATAAACCGGAACAGCGATCACTTAAACAAATGGCTTGGTAAGTCAGGTAAGCGTACACTGAGCGTCACTTCATGAAAACTGATGGAGAGTCTGTGAGAAGGTGAGTGTGTGATTGGAAACAGGTGTGCGTGATCAGTACTTGTGGAGTGAGGTGTTGGGGATTGTAGTCCGTGGCGGCCACGTTTGTAGGATGTGATGTATTCTGGGAACTGTCACGACCCCCGGGGAAGATCCATCTGGGGCCACTAGAGGGCACCCTGACCTTCCCTGTAGAACTTCTTCTTCTGTTGTCTGCCTATCATGTTTATCACGGTCATGTTTGTTAATTTCTTGATACGTTACCTTATTTCAGTCCAGCGTTTTTTCTTCCTGTAGCTGGAGCATTATATGTGTGTGTTTTTGTTTGTGCCTGTGCTCACATGTAGGGGAAGATTTCCGATACTGTTTGCTTTGTACATAGTGTACAAGTCTTAGCCTAGCTCCCGGTGTCCTAGCTGTTTGTTTTTGGGGGTTTGTTTAAACCCCCACCACCCACCAAGAAATAAACTTTTGTAATACATAACATTCTAACAATACTAGCTATCAGAGACAATGTATAGTTACAGTACTGCTATAGTGCTTTTCTAGACACACAAAGTGCTTTACATAGTATTGGGGGGTCTCCTCAATCCATCTGAATGATGCGACAGCAGCCATAGTGCTCCAGAACGCCCACCACACACCAGCTATCAGTGGAGAGGAGATAGATGTAGCCAGTTCAGAGATGGGGATTATTAGGAGTCCAGGATAGAGGTTCAAGACTGTTTTTACAGTATACTGTTCCTGTCACTATAGTGGAGCATTAGGCCACAAACAGACCACAGGGTGAGCACCGCCTACTGGCCTTACTAATACCACCCCCTGCAGCAACCTTAGTTTTCCCCAGGAGGTCTTCCATCCAGGCTCAACCTACTGTAGCTTAGCTTCAGTGGGAAACCAAGCGAGAGCTGCAGGGACATATGGCTATGATGTTGCTGCACCCTTGGTGCTTGGACCCACAAATCGCTTCTTGAAGCTCTATTTTTTGTTGTGTTCGTTTCTCGTTTTATGTGTTGTGATTATTTTGATATATTTTTAGACGAAATGGTCGACTGACTGGTGAACGGATGTGGAATCAGTGTTTCAGTATTTTGAACAGAGTGTACAATGTCCATGGTTCATCGACTCCAGAAACATCAACCACTGCGACTTCTGTAGCAGATCTTCTGTTGCGTCTTCACATGCATTTTATGTAAAGCAGATGAATTTTACCTAAACCTAGCTACGAAACAGATTTTCATCAGTTTTCCTCTGGTCTGATTAGTCAAGTTAATAAAATAAAGAAAAACTGTGGATGGGATGAGCGTTTGTAGACGAATGGACAAAAGGGGTGTGCTTAATTTCCGCTTCAGTCTCCGTAGCACCATTGCCAAGCGTCAAGTCGCGTGTGGTAGTGCTAACCATTTCAATTTGTCTTATTTACAGCAACGAAGCCATGTTTAAGTGTTAAAAGATAACAGTAGATGTGTGAGTTGCTTATCTGGAGGAACTGTACAGTATGTAGCTGATTAACGTAGAGATGAAGCAACGCATGCTGCATTTAAGCTTATTTCTCTTAATTATAAAATCATCATCAAAAACCAGAGTTAAATATCACGTAGTATGTTCTAGTTATGAAATAACATTGAGTATTAAATAATACGGGAATGGATTCATTTATTTTTATATTGAATAACATAGAAATAAAACAAACAAACAAACAAATAAATAAATAAACCACAAAAGCATATCATTCATAAAATAATAGGATAGAACGATTAAAAAAAAGATAAAATAATAGGAATGAAGATTTATTAGGTTTTATGTTATGTGTCAGTAAACTTTACTGATGTGGGTGTGTACAGCATGCATGTGTGTGTGTGTGTGTGTGTGTGTGTGTGTGTGTGTGTGTGTGTGTGTGGTGTTAGGTGGGTTAAAGTGTTAATGGTGCTTTTTTAGTTTTGGGTTTTCGACAAAATTAACAGGAAATCCTGACCGTTACAGCAGGAAGCGATTGTGTGTTTACGTGCTTCCTAGGAGGTGCGTGCACACACACAAACACACACACACACACAGACAGCCTCCCTGTATTTATTATCTGATGCCATCTCTGATTAACGCTATTTCGCTCTCTTCTCCAAATGTCTAAATATATGTGTGTGTGTGTGTGTGTGTGTGTGTCATGAGTATTGTAATAATGAAAATAATAAAGTAGTAGAGAAAGTGAAGAGAACTTAAATAGAACTGAGAAAAAAAAGTGAGAATATAATTAGAAAAACAAGAAAAAAGTCAGAAAAGAATCTGCATTTGGTACAAAAATCAGTACAGAAGCACAAAAAATAATAACACATAAAAAATTGAAGAAATTATCGCTGTGCTTATAAACTTTCTGCCTTGACCTGACATCACCTACAGATCAATGGTGTTCCCTCGTTCTCAGTGCAATGTTGTTCAGGTGGCTCTGTGTGGCTTGTTAAATGCCAAAGCACTTTACACTGTGTCTCATTCACCCATTCACACACACACTCACACACCAATGGTAGCAGAGCTGCCATGCAAGGTGCTAACTTGCCATCGGGAGCAACTTGGGGTTCAGTGTCTTGTCCAAGAAACTTCGGCATGTGGAGTCATGTGGAGTCATCCGGGCCGGGAATCGAACCGCCAACCCTACGATTAGTGGACAACCAGAGTTGGTGTGGCTCGGTGTGAGTCGGTGTGGGTCAGTGTGACTTGGTGTGTCTCGGTGTGATTTGGTGTGGCTCGGTGTGATTTGGTGTGGCTTGGTGTGAGTCGGTGTGGCTTGGTGTGACTTGGTGTGGCTCAGTGTGGTTCGGTGTGGCTTGGTGTGCGTTGGTGTGGGTCAGTGTGACTTGGTGTGGTTCGGTGTGACTTGGTGTGGCTCGATGTTAGTCGGTGTGGGTCAGTGTGACTTGGTGTGGCTCGGTGTGACTTGGTGTGGCTCGGTGTGTCTTGGTGTGGCTCGGTGTGAGTCGGTGTGGCTCGGTGTGAGTCGGTGTGGGTCAGTGTGACTTGGTGTGGCTCAGTGTGACTTGGTGTGGCTCGGTGTGAGTCGGTGTGTCTTGGTGTGGCTTGGTGTGACTTGGTGTGGCTCGGTGTGTCTTGGTGTGGCTCAGTGTGACTTGGTGTGGCTCGGTGTGAGTCGGTGTGGCTCGGTGTGAGTCGGTGTGGGTCAGTGTGACTTGGTGTGGCTCGGTGTGACTTGGTATGGCTCGGTGTGAGTGGGTTTGGGTCAGTGTGACTTGGTGTGGCTTGGTGTGACTTGGTGTGGGTCGGTGTTGTTCAGTGTGGGTCAGTGTGGCTTGGTGTGGCTCGGTGCAGGTCAGTGTGACTTGGTGTGGCTCGGTGTAGGTCGGTGTGGCTCGGTGTGGGTCAGTGTGGCTCAGTGTGTGGGTAGGTGTATCTCGGTGTGGGTCGGTGGGGCTTGGTGTGGGTCGGTGTGGGTCGGTGTGGCTCGGTGTGACTCGGTGTGGCTCGGTGTGGCTCGGTGTGGCCCGGTGTTGGTCAGTGTGGGTCAGTGTGACTTGGTGTGACTTGGTGTGGCTTGGTGTAGGTCGGTGTAGCTCGGTGTGAGTCGGTGTGGATCGGTGTGGGTCAGACAGAATTGATCCTGTGGATAATCAGCTCCTCTTTTTGGAATAATTTGACATTGATTGCGTTCGGGTCCTACAGCATTTTCCAAGAGAGCAGGTCAAAGCAAGGGCAACTTATCGACCAGCACTGCTATGTCTGACATCAACTGACACACCATATTCTGCACTTATTCCACATCCCATCATACATTCATCCCCTCATCCCCACATCCTCTCATCCCCTCATCCCTATATCCCCACATCCTCTCATCCCCACATCCCCACTTGTCCTTATCCCCTCATCCCTACACCATTTCATCCGTACATCCCCACATCCACTCATCCCCTCTTACCCTTCTTTTATTCTGCATATCTTCACTCCTATCATTTCTCATTCCTCATATTCCATGTACCATCAAAAAAAGGTTCTAGAAGTTCTTAGGTTGGTTTTTGATGTGCTGGAAAAATCTTTTTCAACTCAGTGATCAAACTGAACACACACTCCTACATAAACAGAGCAGTGTTGATTTTTTACTCCACCCATTGAGCCTGTGTGTGTGTGTTTGTGTGTGTGTGTGTGTGCCTCTATTCTAGCGTGTGTTCAGTATACCTGCTCTCCTGTCATACTCACTCGACCCCTTGTATGCTTTCTGCTCGATGTCCGTGTTTGTAAAAGGAGTCAGGTGAAGAATCACATGGTTGTAGTGTGCAGTGTGAAAGAAAAGCCTGAGCACAATAATTGATATACAGTATATAATGGTGAGTTTAATATTGTGTGAAAAATGGGTGATTTTCGTGTCAGCCATTATTGTTTTAACAAAGTGTTTTTTTTTCTTTTCTGACTTTCAGGTGATCGACACGCTGTCCAAACTGTCCAACACAACAATCGCACTACAAACTGGAATACGGTAAGTACATAATCATAATAATAACAATAATAATAATAATAATAATAATAATAATAATAATAAATATTCTCTCTCTTTCTCTCTGAAGGCCGTTTCCGACAGAAGAAAGTGTGGAAGACGAGGACATCTACAATCACCTGAAAGACCTCATAGAGTATGAATTATTTTGCTAATCACATGACAGTGTGTGTGTTAGCGCTGCACAATTAATCAAATATCTATCACGATTACAATTTTGACTGCCCACGATTAAATGAACATGATCGACTTTAAAGTTGGTCCTCCGCTCATAGAAAACTGTGCTGCAGACCAAATCAAGAGCTTCCTACACTACAGCCAATCACCATAAAGCGGCGCAGGGATGACATCATTTTGTAGTGCCAAAACCCCCTCTAGCAGCCAGCTTCGCTTCGAGCTCCAGTGCTTTTTGCGCGAGGAGAAATCTTGACATTAGCATGATGCTAAATGGCACTACAGAGGTTGTCGGGAACATTAAACATCATCACGCTGAATGGGAAAACACTTTGCAGATAAACTCGGGGCTCTACAGTGTGACCATTTCAGTTGCATTTGTGACTAAAAAGTATTTTGTGCGACCGTGAATAAATATTTATTCGCACCGGTGCGAGTGACCTGTTCGGAGTTATATAATACAATCGGAATAAAAACTACAGGAAGTTCAAAATGCATTTACAGTTACTTTCACACTGTTTTTCATCTCCTCAGTCAACCGAACAAGTGTGTAAATACTGCAGAGAAGCCATTATGATGATGAGAGTAACTCTGTACATCATCTGCTTCAACTTCCTGATTTCAATAACCGCCATCTTTTATTGATCCCGCAAAATGACCTGAACTTTCACCTGCTCGTGTAGACACAGCGGCTTCGCGCGGGGTAAATTAATAATAATACTAATGCTACAAGGTGGGTTTAATTCAAACTTCGTTATTAAATAATCAAGAGTAGGAACTGTTTTGTCTGTAAACATATAGCTACTGCTGCTCTCCTTCACCAACTCTAATGCACTTCATTCACGGTTGCCAGATATCACTAGAAAAGTCAACATCAGTTACCATTTTTTAATCCCCCCCCACAAAAACACACTACTATCAGCGGACATAGACACTGTACTGGGGAAACCCATCTAAAGATGATAAACAAACAAAAATAAAACTAATAAAATGTAAAGACAAAAAATGTGCTTAGTTATAAATAAATCATTTAATATAAAAGAATAGATATAATTTCATAAAATATAAATAATATGAGAAATGAAATAATGTTTAATTACTATGGGTTGCATTTAATATCAATTTGACATTAATAATAAATTCTGACAGTTTCCTTAGAAAGCTGTTAGCCTTTTTCCTAATATGGATCATTTTTGTGTTAGTCTACTTTTAATTAGAATATTTTATTGTTTTTAAGATATTTAAAATATATATATATTTTATGCTTGTTTACTTATCAAATAACCAACAGTATTTCTAATTGCTATTATTTTAACTGAATTAACAGTGACTGTGAGCAGAGAGCTTACATTTAACTGTGTATGACCTCCTGATTAAAGTTTAAACAAAAAAAAGATCGGTACCTGGATCGGTTTCGGCTGTAAAAATCCTGATCGGAACATCAGTAATGAAGACCATTAAACTAAAGCGGGTAAATGAACTCACCCAATCACATCCTATATGAGATTATTCAAATATATACACAATATGCAGAGAGCAGTTTGAGAACTGACTCCAGCCCAGAATCATGACAGTGGAAAATGTCTAATAGTGTAGCTTTAAATATATTTAAGAGGAGCAGACTTCAAACACTGAACATTGATGTTTATTGTAATTGTTTACAAGGTGGAACGGGTTAACCATTGTTTTTTGTGTGTGTGTGTGTGTGTGTGTGTGTGTGTGTGTGTGTGTGGGGGGGGTTTTTTGTGTGGTGTAGCAGTATATTGTATATCGTGATTAGAAAAAGTGTCCAGTGTGTGCATATTTGTGATGATGAGAATAAAAATTAAACAGTTATAAAACCACCAGGAACCAGTAAGAACGATGTATTCCATTACACTAGCACAACACACCACAACAAACACATCGAAACCCTTTATTGTCACTAATTCTACTCTGTCAGGAGGATGAGGTCTTAAAACTAACTTCGATTCATTTTAAATCAGCAGCAGGTGATCAACAATACAACATATAATTAATGAACTAGCCAGCTAGATGTCCAAAACATGCTATGCTAAATCGCTTATATTAGAGAATAGACGAAGCTCCTCCGTAAACATTGGATTAGTTGTACTCTGATTTACTGTAAGCATAAATTCACAGTGTGTGTGCGTGTGTGTGTGTGTGTGTGTGAGTGATGTGCTGCTTTTGTAATTTGAATATTGTTTTCTCTATGTTTAGCTGTGTTTTTTCTCGCTAACATTACATGGCCAAAGTCGTAGCTAATTAGTTTTCTGTTAACAATGCTAGCTAGCAAGGCTTAGCAAATCTCCTTGAAGCTAGCTAATCATAATTGCATAATAATGTCCCAGTCCTACCCTGAAATTTCATCTGGTGTGTGTGTGTGTGTGTGTGTGTGTGTGTGTGTGTGCTCATGCTTGACTAGTAATACTCATCCATAAACATGGGATCAGCTGTGCTTGGAGACACTGATAGCTCATGGCCACAGCTGTTTCACTCAAATTGTGTGTGTGTGTGTGTGTGTGTGTGTGCGCCCAGATGTCCTGCTTTTGTAATTTGGATATTGTTTTCTCCAGATGTGTGTGTGTGTTTGGGAGGGTGTTTTTGGGACCCCTTTCTCTGAAGAGATGTGCGTGTTTCTGGAATTACTTAACACCAGAAAATAGATCTACACACAACACACACACACACACACAATAATAGACTGTGATGTGAAAGACACATAAGGCCCTATTCATTATTTGCACAGTAAAGTGTGTTCGTGTTCTGTGTTAATGTGTCATCTCGGTGTATACTGATGTCTAATCTCTTTGTGTATTAATGGCCTGTGTGTGTTAATATCTAATCTCTTTGCTTGTGTTAATGTCTAATCTCTATGTTGGTTTGTTAATATAAGATCATATTTCTCTAATCTTAATGTGGTAATATCTGTCTAATATCCTGTGTGCATCAATGCCTGATCTTTGTCCTAATCTGATACCCTGTATTTGACAATGTCTGACTGTCTGATCAGCAGTCAGAATGGTGTGGATGATGAGGAGGACCTGTATGACTAAGTGTGTGTGTGTGTGTGTATGTGTGTGTGTGTGTGCTAATGTCTGATATCTGACTGTCTGATCAGCAGTCAAAATTGTCAGATTGATTGCTATCTGTTCTGTCTGAGAATGGTGTGGATGTGTGTGTGTGTTAATGTTTGATCTCTGAATGTCTGATCTCTGAAAGTCTGATCTCCAGTGAGGATGACATGGATGATAAGGAGGACCTGTATGACTATGTGTGTGTGTGTGTGTGTGTGTGTGTGTGTGTGTGTGTGCTAATGTCTGATCTCGGACTGTCTGATCTCCAGTGAGAATGGCATGGATGATGAAGAGGACCTGTATGACTGTGTGTGTGTTAATGTCTGATCTCTGACTGTCTGATCTCCAGTGAGAATGGCGTGGATGATGAAGAGGACCTGTATGACTGTGTGTATGATGATGATGGTGGTGAAGTTTATGAAGACCTGATGAAGATGGAAGCTGGAGCTCCACCGGTGAGTCACACACAAGCTCCGCCCACCTCACCATGCGACATTGGACCCTGTATCCTAATGTGTGTGACCTGTGTGATTTCAGAAACAGGTGGAGACAGACATCAGGAGCTGCTGCTTGGCTGAGATCAAACAGACGGAGGAGAAGTACGCCGAGACACTGGAGTCTATCGAGAAAGTACAGGATCTTCACAACACACACTTAATAATAGCGACACACTCAGGAACTGCTCAAGTCTAATCTAACCACGTCATTTACAAACCTTGTCCAATAAATAAACAAATATAAAAATGCACATATCTGTTTTTGTCGTAGTACGACTGCAGTGAGGTTCATTGTGTCGTTTCTCATCAGTGTTACAAATATTACATAAAATAGAAATGAAATATTATATAACAAAATGATAATAATATTCCGTAATAAAACGCTCACTATCGGTTTGATTTCGTCAGTTCTGCACGGTTACTTAGCCAATCCTTTATAAAAAATAAAGATTTAATAACATTTTGAGCGAACACTATTTTAATTATTACTTTTAATTTGCATTCTATCGTTAAGTAATGGATATTATACATTATTCATCATCATTGCGCTACATTCTGTACATCAGCGTTTCTCAACCAGGGGTTTGGTGACCCCTAGTGGTCCCTGGCGTAATTGCAGGGGTCCTCGGGAAAGGTTTTTAACTGTATAGGTAGATAGATATTTTGTTTTGTTAAATGTATCAAAATATATTCAAATATACCATACATCCATCAAATGTAAGAACAATTTAAGATATGTTTTAAAATTAACCAATTTGTTTATTTGCGTGTATTTACAAATATCGCGTTAGTGTCGCATTGATGGATAAAATAAACAAAAGATCATTCAGAGTCAAATTAAATAAAATGTAAAAGACCAACAATACCAACAATAAAATGTAAAAGAATAAAATCTTGAAATGATTCAATTTTAAATGTCCAATGTTAATATTATTCATGCTAAATATGAATAAAATAAAGTAAAATATATAGAAATAACTGTTAAAGATATAACTGTGAAGTGAAGGGGGTCCTTGTGGATTGTTCGAAATATGCTATGGGTCCAGAGCTCACAAATGTTGTACATAAACTTGCCACACCAATCTACTATTGGCTGGCAGAATATTTCTAAAGTTATGTCAGGGAAAGTTAGGAGTCAGGTTACGCACCTGTGGATTTTCTGTTTTTAACACTTCGATTATGCAAATTACCTGCGTGTTGGATACGCCTCTGTGATTTTTTCCTTCAGTAGAAGACCACTGCTAATATAAAATATAAATTGTTGAAGGTTCTTTTATATAAAATAATATATAAGCCTTAGGAAAGAAAACATAACCACGATTTGAAGGATAAGCTGACCGAGCACTCATCTGCTCATTAAGTTTAAATTCATTCACATTTTTATTGATAAAATAACAATGAAATGTCCAGTAGGGATGCCTCTAATATTCTCCATACACCACACACACACACACACACACACACACACACACACAAATAAATCAGAATAATAATCCTTCTTTGCAGTACTGTTAATTAATTACTCAGTAGTGTCATATTGATGTATTTAATCTTGAGCGTTGTTTTAAATGTACAGTATTTACATCAAACTCTCAGACAGAGGAGCTGGACATATTACTGCACCTCACTCCAGCCAACATCACACAAGCAAAAATGTCCTTATGTTCAAGTAACCTCTGTTTCACTCAAACTCCGCCCCTGCGTCTGTAACCTTCACTTCAGTACTTACTGTATGTGCGATTTCAGTATTACGTCCTCACCAAGCACGCTTATCTCAGTTCTGATTACTTCAGATCCATGTTTACGATCCCAAATAACGGACAGTTCTTTGCTATTGTGATGCTAAGCAGTCGTTTGTCTTGTTGCTCTCTCACGCTCTAACGTTTCTGTGCTCTCAGTTCTTCCTCAGGCCGCTGGAGCAGTTTCTCACAGCGTCCGAGATCAACAAGGTGTTCGTGAACATTACTGTAAGTGAAAGTAATAATGATGGTTTACGCGATAAATGATGGTTCTTTTAACTGATATTATTTAATGCATTAGTTAATGTTAACTGAGAATTTCAGCATTGATACACCATCGATAACATTACTGCCAGATAATCAGCACCTGTACAGAACTAATCACCGCTCATCAATAATCATCACTCAGGCCGTCTGATGAAGCGGAATTGTGAACCAACACCAACGTTTAATAAATATTTCAATAAATGCAACTTGAAAAAGTGCTTTCTACATCATAAACATGCTTTAATTTCATGTTTTGCTCTTTTATACTGGAGTGAAAGTAGCATTCACACACAGAAAGTAGCATTCACACACAGAAAGTAGCATTCACACACAAAAAGTAGCATTCACACACAGAAAGAAGCATTCACACACAAAAAGTAGCATTCATTACATTTACATTTATTCACTTGGCAGACGCTTTTATCCAAAGCGACTTACAAATAAGCAAAGCGATATATATATATATATATTCACACACAGAAAGTTGCATTCACACACAAAAAGTAGCATTCACACATAGAAAGTTGCATTCACACACAAAAAGTAGCATTCACACACAGAAAGTTGCGTTCACACACAATAAGTAGCATTCACACACAGAAAGTTGCATTCACACACAAAAAGTTGCATTTACACACAAAAAGTAGCATTCACACAGAAAGTAGCATTCACACACAGAAAGTTGCATTCACACACAGAAAGAAGCATTCACACACAGAAAGTTGCATTCACACACAGAAAGTTGCATTCACACACAGAAAGTAGCATTCACACACAGAATGTAGCATTCACACACAGAAAGTTGCATTCACACGCAGAAAGTAGCATTCACACACAAAAAGTAGCATTCACACAGAATGTAGCATTCACACACAGAAAGTCGCATTCACACGCAGAAAGTCGCATTCACACACAGAAAGTAGTATTCACACACAGAAAATTGCATTCACACACAAAAAGTCGCATTCACACACAGAAAGTCGCATTCACACACAAAAAGTAGCATTCACACACAGAAAATTGCATTCACACACAAAAAGTCGCATTCACAAACAGAAAGTCGCATTCACACACAAAAAGTCGCATTCACACACAGAAAGTCGCATTCACACAGAAAAAGTAGCATTCACACACAGAAAATTGCATTCACACACAAAAAGTAGCATTCACACACAGAAAGTCGCATTCACACACAGAAAATTGCATTCACACACAGGAAGTCGCATTCACACACAGAAAGTCGCATTCACACACAGAAAGTCGCATTCACACACAGAAAACCAGTTTCAGACTGAAGAGACACATATATTAACTTATCACATTTCATTCGACCTGATATAAGAGGACAGCTAAATGGATTGGACTGAAATACGTGTCCAGTGTAGTGAGTAATGAATGATATCAGACCCTGGGGTATTGTACAGTGATCTCTACGTTTTCCTGAGCTCAGGTTTAATAATAAATCACACTCCACTCTGTGCGGTTTGGAACAGGACCTAGTGAAAGTGCACAAGAGCCTGTTGCAGGACGTGCAGAACTCCATCGGCCACCAGAGCGCCAGTAACCTCTACCAGATCTTCATCGATTACAAGGAGAGGTAACAGATCACACTCTACTCTATTTATCACTAAGTTAAAAATATGCTCTGTTTTGAACTCATACTGGTGAAGAGATGTTGTCCATCATTGTTGTGTCATTTCTCCTGCAGGTTACTGATCTACGGGAAGTACTGTAGCCACGTAGAGACGGCCATCGCATATCTGGATGAGCTCTGTAAAGAAAAAGAGGACGTGAGACAAAAATTAGAGGTCAGAAGCTTGTATTTAAGGTTTGCTTTTGTCTCACCTTCGTAGATTTTTATTACAGGGTTGTAGCATTGCATAACATACCATAACACACCTCTGCTGTGTGTTACTGGTATTACAGCCTCTTGACTTTCAGCTGACTTTACTGTGGAAAAATAACCCACTTTTTAAATCATTGTTTTATTAAGGGTGTAACTAATAAATCTTAACGAATGAAATGAAAACCTGCACCCACACCAGCCCTTTCCGGATAAGATTGTACACCCTTGCTTTACAACATACAAAAAGGGAAAGAATGAATCTGCACCATATCTCTGTGCACATTAGGTTTTAAAGCATATATGATTTAAATTTCATAAGTTCAAGCCCCAGCACTGCCAATCGGCCACTGTTGGGCCCTTGAGCAAGGTCCTTAACCCTCTCTGCTACAGGGGTGCTGTATCATGGCTGAACCTGCACTCTGATCCCAACTTCCTGGCATGCTGGGATATGTGAAGAAAATAATTTCACTGTGCTGTAATGTATGCGTGATCAATACAGACTTGTTATTATTATCATTATATTATAAAAACAACTCTTTTATATGATATTAGTTTCACATGCTACACAGGCTAATATTCCTTTTACCACTAGAGGTCTCTGGTGTGCGCAGAAAGCATCGAGAGATGAAACAGCAGAACTGTCTAACTGTCAGGAATGACAAGGATGAACTAGGCTCAAAGCATACACTAGAGAATTGGAAAGATATTATGAGATTAGATTATTGTGTACACGTAAGCACGGATTGGACGTCACGTCATATCAGTAACTCTGGAATGATCTTTTTGTGTGTTATCAGGTCTGTTCCAAAAGGGCAAATAACGGGAAGTTTACACTCAGAGATCTCCTTGTCGTGCCAATGCAAAGGGTTTTGAAGTATCATCTGCTTCTCCAGGTGAGCTGTGTGTGTGTGTGTGTGTGTGTGTGTGTGCGCGTGTGTATACACATTTTCAGCATCCTGATCATTCATACATTTTTTCTAGTTTGCTGCATGTGACCATTACAAGTTTCATTTGAATCAAGGCTACACCTCTGGAACAGCAAGGCTAATTCTTATGTTTTTGGTTTTGCTATACATTGTTACACAGAACACCGCACCTTTTGTATCAGACTACACAGTTTTTAGGTGAGCAAAAGTATAGGAACAGATCAGTCTTGAAGTAAATTAAAGTAAATAACTCTTAATATTTGGTTGCATATCCCTCACTTGCAATAACTGCATCAAACCTGCGACTCAGAGACACCACCTAAATGTTGGTTTCTTCTTTTGTGAAGCTTTTCCAGGTTTTTAATTCAGTCTCTTCCAGTTGTTGTTTGTTTCGGGGGATCATTTTCTGTATTTCTTTGTGAATTCCAATCTGGCTTTCTGATTCTTACTGCCGATCAGTGGTTTGCATCTCGTGGTATGGCCTCTACATTTCTGAATTTCTCGAAATCTTCTTTGAACGGTGGATTGTGGTACCTTCACCTTTGCCCTGTGGAGGTTGTTGGTGATGTCACTAACTGTTGTTTTGGGGTTTTTTCTTCACGGCTCTCACTATGCTTCTGTCATCGACTGCTGTTGTTTTCCTTGGCTGACCCGTTCCATGTCTGGTTGCTCAGTACACCAGTGGTTTCTTTCTTTTCCAGAACATTCCAACTTCTTGTATTTTTCAATGCACAATGCTTGTGCAATGCCTCGGCTAGATTTTCCCTCTTATCTCAGGTTCAAAATGGCTTGCTTTTCTTCCATAGACAGCTCTCTGGTCTTCAAGTCAAGTTCAACTGGCTTTTATTGTCATTTCAACCATATAGTGCTGGTACAGTACACTGTGCAACCAAACAACATTCCTCGAGGACCATGCTGCAACATAAAACAACACACTAACCACATGAGACGACGCAGAACTACATATTCTACATAAAGAGCCAAAACGCTTTGGTAACTTTTTTCCAGATGGCAGGATGGTGAAGAGTGTGTGTGTAGGGTGTTTGGGGTCCTGCACAATGCTGGTGGCTTTGCGAATGCAGTGTGTGTTGTATAATGTCTATAATGGAGGGAAGAGAGACCCCAGTGATCTTCTCATCTGTCCTCACTATCCGCTGTAGGGACGTGCGATCCGATGCGTGCAATTTCTGAACCAGACGGTGATGAAGCTGCACACCGTCTAGTTCAGAAATTGCACCGCAAATTGCAGCTGCTCAGGATGCTCTCAATAGTTCCTCTGTAGAACGTGGTGAGGATGAGGAGTGGGAGATGGTCTTTCTTCAGCCTTCACAGAAAGTAGAGACGCTGCTGGGCTTTCTTGGTTATGGAGCTGGTTTTTAGGGACCAGGTGAGGTTCTCCTCCAGGTGAACATCAAGGAATTTGGTGCTCTTGACGATCTCCAAAGAGGAGCCATTGATGTTCGGCGCCGTGTGGAATAATATGAGCCACTAGGTGGCAGCATTATCATTCGTCATTCAGTAGTGTGTGAGAGAGAGAGAGAGAGAGAGGGCAGTCGGTGTGTTCTGGCATGAATATTTCATACCGAGGCTCTCGCTGTCCATTAGATGTCACATGCAGCTTGTAGTTTATGCTCTGTGTGACTGAGCCATGCCGAGATCTGAAAATAAACAAGAGAGAAAGAAGGAGAGAGAGAGAGAGGGCGAGAGAGAGAGGGTGAAAGAGAGAGAGAGAGGGAGAGAATGAGGTGTGAATACTAATAGCTAACTTAAATCCAGATTCTTTGTAAGTAGAAGAGAATAAACAATGTCATGAAGAAGTGTTCATGTGCGTGATAAACACTGATGTGTATGTTTCTCCAGCAGGTCACACGTCTCACGCACACACACACACACACACACACACACACACACACGCACACCATGTGTACTATGTGTACGAGTATACTTCTTGCAGAGATGTTGCTCAGCTACATGATGTCATTGTCTTGGACGAACAGACGTTGTACAGAGGCGTCACTAAATCCCATGAACGTAAATGTCAAGCCTGTGATTGGTCATTATAAACGAGGAGTCCCCAGATGACCTCGAGGTGTGCCCGTAGTCGTGAAATTTGTCATTAAAATTTGTAACAGCACCACCTGCACTACTGAAGAACTCACACAGTATGTGACGGATTGTATGACCAGTTCGTATCGTCTAACTATCTAACTATTGCCGATTCATGACTTTGTCAGCAGCATTGAAGATGGAAAACAGGCGTGGCCAGGCATACATTATATGTGTGTGTGTGTGTGTGTATGCTACATCATTACAGCAGAAAAAAATATCCAGGAGTCGGCTGTAGTCGGGATTGTAACTGTAAAATAAGCCTCCTTTGGTACTACCCGCGAGAGAGCGCCAAAATGGAGAAGGAGCAAGCAGAGGCCGTTGCTAAGGAGGACCTGGTCTGGGACTTCAGCGGAGGAGAGCACCAAGGCTTCCACCACAGACCAGTACAGTCACAGCCCTTGTAATTTCCAGTGATGGTCAGGTGACTCCAATGAGTGACTTTCTTCAGAAACAGCAACTGAGGGAGCAGAGGTATCTTCTGGAGCTCCGTATCTTCAAGGGCTGTGGCTGTACTGGTCTGTTGTGGAAGCCTTGGAGCTCTCCTTCTCTGAAGTCTACGAACCGCGACACGCATATAAATTCAGGATATAGATTTTAAATGCATGAATTTATCCCTAATGAGCAAAGCAGAGGCGAGGGAAAAACTCCCTGAGACGATATGAGGAAGAAACCTCAAGAGGAACCAGACTCAAAAGGGAACCCGTCCTCATCTGAGTATCACCGGACAGTGCGATTATAAATAAATACACCCCTTCTATAAATGTACTAATACTACATGGTCAAACAGTGCAGTTGTGTAACCTGGAAATTCATCACAGTTTTTACGTGAAGTCTGATATTAACGACATGTGGATGTGCTCTGTGCTGAACAGCAGAGGAGATACCCACTGAATTCTTGTAGAGCGAAGTAGCCGTGATAAACAACACACTGTTTCAGTTCCTGAACGCCATCCCGCGGTCAGAGGCGTTTATCAGGGACGGACCGGGGAAGATAAGTTGTTTTGTCGTTCAGACAGCAGGCGAAAAGGAAACACTTAATATGAGACACAAGACAATTTATTTTTGATCTTAAAGCTGCAGACGTTGCATTTTCCTCCATCTTCTGTGGGATATTAGTGATACTTTCATGAATCGTTCCAAGCCTCCTCCAAGTGAGCGCTGCTGTCTTTCGTTTCGTTTCTCGTTTGAACGTGTTTTTGTTTGAGTCTTGTCTCCGCCCCTTTCCTGTGATTAGTTTGTCTATTTATGTCTCTTTGTGAAGTCTGAGCACGTGTCTGAGCCTTATTTACCCATGTTTGATTCTTCCCTGTTGCTTAGTACTACTTCCTGGTTTTGAGCCACGCCCATTTTTGTGTTTACATTGTGATGATTGACAGTGATTCATGGACTCGTGATAATAAAGGTCACGCTGGGTTTTTACGCACTTGTGTCCTGAGTAGTGCAGAGATGCCGATTCTATAACTCTGCTCTGTCCTCCAACACTGAGAGATAAACACAGCGGATCTGTGTACAGGAGAAAGGACGGATTCAAGGCATTAAGCATTATACTGTCTGAAAGTTTAATATTGGGACAGGAGTGTGTGTGTGTGTGTGTGTAACAGTGCTCTTTGCTCCAGTGGAGGGGGAGTCAGGTAGATGGAGTGTGTTGGTGTGTGTACACTGCTTTAACCTGTTTCTCTCCTCCTTCACTTTACTTTTTAGTGCTGGTCTCAAACAGGTCTCTCTCTCTCTCTCTCTCTCTATCTGTATGTCTTTTTGTCTGTTTCTCTATCTGTCTGTCTTAGTCTACTCTCTATCTGTCTGTATGTCTGTTTCTCTCTTTCTGTTTCTGTCTGTCTGTCTGATGTGTCGTAGTCTGCTCGGTTCTGACTGTGGTGGTCCAGGTGGATGTTGGTGATGGTGGTGTTGTAAGGGTTTCTGTGGAGTGTGGTGTCTTTTAGGTCTCTCTGTCTTTTTGTGTCTCTACCTGTCTATCTGTCTCTCTCTCTCTCTATCTCTCTCTTTGTCTTACTCTCTCTCTCTCTCTCTCTCTCTCTGTCTATTCTCTGTCTCTCTGCCTGTGCCTCTCTCTCTGTCTTACTCTCTGTTTCTCTGACTGTGCTTCTCTCTGTTTTACTCTCTATCTGTCTCTCGCTCTCTCTCTCTCTCTCTCTCTCTCTCTCTCTCTCTCTCTCTTTGTCTTACTCTCTCTGTTTCTCTCTCTCTCTCTTTGTCCTACTCTCTCTCTTTCTCTCTCTCTCTATATGTCTATTCTCTGTTTCTCTGCCTGTGCCTCTCTCTCTGTCTTACTCTCTGTTTCTCTGACTGTGATTCTCTCTGTTTTACTCTCTATCTGTCTCTCTCTCTCTCTCTCTCTTTCTCTCTCTCTCTCTTTGTCCTACTCTCTCTCTGTGTGTTTCTCTCTCTCTCTCTGCCTATGCCTCTCTCTCTCCCTCTCTCCCTCTCTCTCTCTCTCTCTCTCTCTCTGTTTATCAGCGCAAGTCATGTGTGTAAGTGAAGCTGCATATCTCCAGAAAGAAATGTTAGCGTGCTCTCCCTTGCTTTCCCCCTGACCCAAACAGCACTGATGTATTTCCCAGTGTTAAGTCCAAGCGTTCCTGCTTCCTCTCTCACTTTCTCTCTCTTTGAGCAGGAAAATGAAAAATAAGATGTGTGTGTATGTCTCGCAGGTGATAATAACACCCCCCTCACACACACACACACACACACACACACATTCGGGGGGGTTCGACTGCAGTTTGGGTGGCAATCTATACAGCAGGCCAAAGGGAAGCCATTTATCAGCCAGAGAAGGAACACACACACACACACACACACACACACACACCTGTTTATCCCTCAGCGTGGCCTCGATGCCTCGTTTACTCCACCCAGAAGCAGGAATGCAATCTCACTCTGCTTAAAGAATCTTATTTCTCATTTCCATTCCAAAAACACTGACACTGAGATATCGTTCCCACTCCTGGTGTGTGTATGTGTGTGTGTGTGTGTGTTTGTTTATGCATAAATGTGAAAAATGGTACAGCATGTTCATGGAAACGATATTGTTGTGTGGTTCCTCCAATTCCTATGACAAGATGATGTCATTTAAACCACCACCGGTTGCTCATGGGCTCCATCCCACACTGCTCTTGCGCAGACTCCGCCTCCTACTAGTTTTTTTTTGGTAATGATGCCTGTAAATAGTTTTGTGGTGAGCTGTGACTTGTATAAAAAAATAACTTATGAAACTTATGGGTTCATATGTAGAAGTATTCCTGTTATACACGGCAGTTCCTGCTGCAGTTTGATTGGCTGATTAGCTTTATTTTTGTTACGTGTGTTTTTCTTTAATTTTGCAGGAGTTAGTGAAACACACTAATGATGCTGTGGAGAAGACCAACCTGCGCAGTGCTCTCGATGCCATGAAGGTGAGGCCGTTTAATGCGTACTCTATACATCCATTAGCCGTGCTGAAAGTTTCTTTGCTTTAGATGATTGGAGTCTGTGATATTTTAGCACGCGTGTGCATGTTGTGCTGTATTCTTACACTACTTGAATGTTTAATACCTTTCGATACGTGTTAAATTGAAAAGTAAAACCCGTAATAGCAGTCTCAAAGCACATTGTTTTAGAGGCAAGTAACTGTGTAGCTAAATGCATGTTCAAAAAGTGGCTAGAATGATGCCATAGACTAATTTGCATATGCGTAGATGTGTTACAGTCATTTGCACGTGAAAGTGGTTTACATGAAGGAGATGTTCTGAAGATTCGTCATTTCTGTCAAGAACGCAGATCAAATGACGCAGTGGTTGAGCGAATCAGTGATTGGTCGTTGGGGAAATAATGATCAGGGATTGGTCATTGGGGAAAACAATGATCAGGGATTGGTTGTTGTGGAAATAATGATCAGGGATTTGTTACTGGGGAAACTAATGATCAGGGATTGGTTTTGGGGGAAAACAGTGATCAGGGATTGGTTATTGGAGAAAACAGTGATCAGTGATTGGTTGTTAGGGAAATCATGGTCAGTGATTGGTTATTGGCGAAAACAGTGATGAGGGATTGGTTGTTGGGGAAAACAGTGATCAGGGATTCGTTGTTGGGGGAAACAGTGATCAGTGATTGGTTATTGGGAACAGTAGTGATCAGTGATTGGTTATTGGGAAAAACAGTTATCAGTGATTGGTTATTGGGGAAAACTGATCAGGGATTGGTTGTTGGGGAAATAATGATCAGGGATTGGTTGTTGGGGAAATAATGATCAGGGATTGGTTGTTGGGGAAAACAGTGATCAATGATTGGTTATTGGGAAAAATAGTGATCAGGGATTGGATATTGGGGAAAACAGTGATCAGTGATTGGTTATTGGGGAAAACAGTGATCAGTGATTGGTTATTGGGGAAAACAGTGATCAGGGATTGGTTGTTGGGGAAATAATGATCAGGGATTGGTTACTGGGGAAATAATGATCAGGGATTGGTTGTTGGGGAAAACAGTGATCAGGGATTGGTTATTGGGGAAAACAGTGATCAGGGATTGGTTATTGGAGAAAACAGTGATCAGTGATTGGTTGTTAGGGAAATCATGGTCAGTGATTGGTTATTGGGGAAAACAGTGATCAGGGATTGGTTGTTGGGGAAAACAGTGATCAGGGATTCGTTGTTGGGGAAAACAATGACAGTGATTGGTTATTGGGGAAAACAGTGATCAGTGATTGGTTATTGGGGAAAACAGTGATCAAGGATTCTTTATTGGTGAAAACAGGGATCAGGGATTGGTTATTGGGAACAGTAGTGATCAGTGATCAATGATTGGTTATTGGGAAAAATAGTAATCAGGGATTGGTTATTGGGGAAAACAGTGATCAGTGATTGGTTATTGGGGAAAACAGTGATCAGGGATTGGTTGTTGGGAACAGTAGTGATCAGTGATTGGTTGTTGGGGAAAACAGTGGTCAGGGATGGGTTATTGGGAACAGTAGTGATCAGTGATTGGTTGTTGGGGAAAACAGTGGTCAGGGATGGGTTATTGGGAACAGTAGTGATCAGTGATTGGTTGTTGGGGAAAACAGTGGTCAGGGATTGGTTATTGGGAACAGTAGTGATCAGTGATTGGTTGTTGGGGAAAATAGTGATTAGTGATTGGTTATTGGGAAAAGTGGTGACTAGTGATTGGTTGTTGGCTTTATACGCTGTTGATAAGTGGAGTGAACGTTGTCTCAGCAGCTGTGATATGTGCTGGAGAGCTGTATTGAGTGCACACAGTCACTAACATCTGACTAAAAAAGTCACTAGATTTGCCACTAGGCTATTTTTTAAATAAAGTTGCTTAGTGGGAATAAAAAATGTCACCAGATCTAGTGGCAAAGTCAGTAAGTTGGCAACACTGACACACAGGGCCCTCTGGTGGCTCGGTCCCCTTCTGCATGTTGCGACCGTCGAGTGCAGCGTGTCCTGTGTTCCACACTTCATTTCCGGATGTTTCTAGAATATGATTTAGATATTTAGAGTGCACTACATGCCACTGAGCTACTCAGAGTTAGCGCACTCATGGCACTAAAACTGTGTAAAGCGTGTGCTTTGAGTCTGAGTGAATCTGCTCCTCAGACCCTCTCGACTCTGATGATTAAGACAAGTGTGTGATGTGTAATGGAGGTGAATTACGGCGAGTGTGAGGGTGTGTAAGTGTGCAGTTAGCACCGAGAGGGGCCTAATGATTTCATTAGCCTAAATTAGCCACTTAGCATTGATTGCTAACGCGGTTAACCTCCTTGAGTGCTGGTGCGGTGAACGACTCTGATTAACGCACACATAGAGAGAGAGAGATAGAAAGAGAGAGAGAGAGAGAAAGAGAGAGAGAGAAGGAAGGAGGTAAAAGGAATTATTTTTAAAAAATCATGTTTTTTTCTCTCTTCAGGAAGTAAGCCTTTAAAGATGATAAAAGCATCAGGAAGTGACGTTTAAGTGTATAAGGAAATGTGTGTGTGTATGTTGCAGGATTTGGCACAGTATGTGAACGAGGTGAAGAGAGACAACGAGACGCTGAGGGAAATAAACCAGTATCAGAAATCCATTGAGAACCTTGTGAGGCTAATCACACACACACACACACACACACACACACACTCAGTGACTCCCCATTAGCCTTGTTAATATATAAGGTGTGTTTTAAACAGGTCAGTGTAGTAACATAGCGCCCTCTCCTGGTATTTATTCATTGAAATCTGCACACGCAAACAGTGTGTTTATGTGTAAGTGTGTACGTGTGTAAGTGTGTACGTGTGTAATTGTGTACATGTGTAAGTGTGTAAGTGTGTGGAGTGTGTGTTTTTGCGCTTGTTGCAGAATCAGCCTCTGTTAAATTATGGGAGGCCCAAAGGGGACGGCGAGGTTCGAGTCTCATCGGTGGACAAACGAGCCAAACAGGACAGGTGAGCTAACACACTCCCCCCCGCCCCCGAGACACCCCCTGCACCTCCTGTTTCTTTGTTTTTCTCTTTTTTTATTAATCATGTCTCTCTCTCTCTCTCTGTCTCTCTCTCTCTATGTACAGGCACATCTTCCTGTTTGACGCTGCCGTGATCGTGTGTAAGAGACGAGGAGACGTGTACGAGATGAAGGAGGTGGTCGACCTCCACAACTTCAAAATCACCAACAACCCCACCTCGGACAAGGAGAACCGCAAGGTGAATGACACAGTGAGAGAGAGACAGAGAGAGAGAGAGAGAGAGAGAGACAGGCAAAGAATGTGAGGCAGCAAGACAGAAAGAGAACAACACAGAGAGATGAGAAGAGAGAGGGAAACAAAGAAGGGGCAAGACAGACAGAAAAACGTAGAGACAGAGAGAATGGGAATGAATGACAAAGATATAGACAGAGGGAGGGAGAGAGAGAAAGAGAGAGAGAGAGAGAGACAAACAGAGAGACAGACAGATAGAGAGAGAGAGAGACAGACGGAGAGAGGGGGGAAAATAGAGTGACAGATAGAGAGAAAGAGTGAGGGAGAGATAGAGAGTCAAACAGAGAGACAGACAGAGAGAGAGAGGCAAATAGAGAGAGAGAGAGACAGACAGAGAGAGACAGTCAAATAAAGAGATAGAGAGACAGATAAACAGTGATAGACAGTCAAATAGAGAGATAGAGAGACAGACAGACAGAGAGAGACAGTCAAATAGAGAGAGAGACAGTCAAATAGAGAGACCGACAGACAGAGAGAGACAGTCAAATAGAGAGACAGACAGACAGAGAGAGACAGTCAAATAGAGAGACCAGCAGACAGAGAGAGACAGTCAAATAGAGAGACAGACAGACAGAGAGAGACAGTCAAATAGAGAGATAGATAGACAGAGAGAGACAGTCAAATAGAGAGAGAGACAGTCAAATAGAGAGACCGACAGACAGAGAGAGACAGTCAAATAGAGAGACAGACAGACAGAGAGAGACAGTCAAATAGAGAGACCAGCAGACAGAGAGAGACAGTCAAATAGAGAGACAGACAGACAGAGAGAGACAGTCAAATAGAGAGATAGATAGACAGAGAGAGACAGTCAAATAGAGAGACAGACAGACAGAGAGAGACAGTCAAATAGAGAGATAGAGAGACAGATAGACAGAGAGAGACAGTCAAATAGAGAGATAGAGAGACAGATAGACAGAGAGAGACAGTCAAATAGAGAGACAGACAGACAGAGAGACACATTCAAATAGAGAGATAGAGAGACAGATAGACAGAGAGAGACAGTCAAATAGAGAGAGAGAGACAGATAGACAGAGAGAGACAGTCAAACAGAGAGATAGAGACAAAGAAAGTGAGGCATTGAGCGAGAAAGAGAGAGGGAGACACAGAGAGAGTGAGACAGACAGTAAAACAGAGAGACAGGGATAGAGTGGTAGTTATAGAAGTATTGGCACCCTTTAAGGAACACTTAACAGAAGTTAAATTGACCTGCCACGTGAAATGAGTAATGAATTCAATTATTATACATTTAAACGTGGAGACACTGTAGATGACAAAAATCATTCATCATTTCCATAAACACTACATTTTAAATAATAATAATAATAATAATAATAATAATAATAATAATGTAATAATCAACCAATCAATAAAATAATGAACAGTCATGTAACGGATATAACAATTCCGTAATTCACAATCCCATTAAGCACAAACAGGGCCACAAGAAATCGTTTCAAAAGTCTGACATTTTGTCAGGAGTTGGTGAGAAAGAGGACTCATGAGCACATCCTCCATCCACACAGTGAGGAAGAGGAGGATGAAGGACTGCACATTTTCAACATCAGCTATTAGACACCATTCATAACAACAAGCTGTTTGGACAGAAGCTCTTCTGCTCTAACTGTCCTGAAACGGCTCTTGAAAAGATCGAAGGCATCATGAATTCTGTGAAGCATCGGCATGATTTAGCGCAAAACCTGGTTACCTCTGCCAGGAGGTTAGATTAACCCTTTAGTATGATCATAACCCTAAACATACAGTACATTCATATCGAAACGGGATCAGTGCACTGCTTAATCAATTCACTGTTTCAGAAAAGAAATGTTGCACAGGTGATCAAAAACCAGGAAGTACATACCTATTCACAAGCTGAAAAAAAACACTTAACACTTAAAGACGCAATAATACGATGATACTTTGCGAGGAAACGAAGACACAGCAGGAAGCTAATCAGAACAACACAAAACAGACGAACACAATGAGATAACAGCGATGTCAGGTCAAGAAGAGAAAATGAAAGCTCATGGCACGTAATAGTTATATAGTTTCATTTTATTTTATCCTGTGAATTATTTTATTCTCATTATATTTAAATAATTCTATTTCCTTCTATATTTATATTTCGCTTTATTCACTATTTGTGCGCTTTTTATCCTACATATTTTAGTTTCCATATTTTCACGTCATCCTTGAATTTGATCATGTCGATTCTGTTACTTAATTTTTTTCCCCCATTTAATTCTTATCTCTTTATTACTTTGAGTTACGACATGTATTTCAAATCTACGATAAATGCATAATAATAAGTTGACGTTGAATCAGAATTCTTCTTCTACTTCTTATTATTATTCAGTTTATTATTTGATATTGTTAGCATGTTTAAAGTTAAAATATCGCTTATTGCGTACATTACGTATTTTGTTTATGGTTCTTTGCTTATATATTAGATACAGGGTGCCAATACTTTTGGGGTTGACATTTATGCGTTGATGTTTAATACGTTTTCTTCCCCACAGTGGTCGTACGGGTTTTACCTCACACACAATCAGGGACGGAGCGGCTTCGAGTTCTTCTTCAAGACCAAAGAACTGAAGAAGAAGTGGCTGGAACAGTTCGGCATGGCCATGTAATTGTGTGTGTGTGTGTGTGTGTACAACCTGCAACTCTCGTTTTACAGGTTGCTTGTTTATCAGATATATGTAGACAAGCTTTCATCTCCTTACACAACAACACAATCACACTCACACACTTTATGCAAGCCTGCATGTCAAGTACGTGCCTGATTTATGTGACACTGTGTCCACATTCCACACTAAATGTACTAATCCCACAGCGCTGCTGAATCCTGGATTCTGATTGGTCAGAAGGTGTTGATTAATTTTCTATAACAGCAGCTCGGACAGTTATATTAATGCGCTATCGTTTCCATAGTAACACAGGGACGTTCACAGGGGACGTTGTACGTCGAATGCACTACGTAAACAGATTTGTAACAAACGTGTCATCGTAGATACAGCGAGGTTTTCTGTACGGACACGTGTATTTAACATTAAGGAAGGAGTCTCCAGTGTCAGGGGTTAAGCTTGGGGAAGAGCGCTGTGTTTTTGTTTTGTTTTTGTCTTATTAACTTCAAGAGAGGAAAAGAGAGAGGATGGTGAGGGAATGACTGTAACGTAGAAGCGTGCGAAGAAGAACTCGTTTCGAAGAGGTTCCAAAACATTATACGTACCTGTAAAGAGCTAAAAAAGTACCAGGTCATACTCCAGTAAATTGCTGTTACTTTAGGATGGTAACTGTGAGTCCTATAACAGCACGACACGCACAGTGTTTTATTCCTTACAGAATGGCCGACGTTTAACGTAAGATCAGGTCACGCTAGTGCACGCAGAGTCTGCGATACTTCATTCCTCTTCTGTCTCTCGTTCAGCTCCAACATCCAGCCGGAGAACGCCACCAGCAACCAGCACGAGTTCCGCATGCACACCTTCGAGAGGATCACGGCCTGCAGCTCCTGCAAGATGTTGCTCAGGTGAGCTGATGACGTTTTATACCATCAACTCGCAATATAGAGCACTCACTGGAGAATTCCAAGACAATTACGAGATAACAATCATCCAACCCACCACCATACCAACGGTATCGCCAAAGCGTATCGCGGTATCGATATCACACTGATATATCGCCCAGGACGGACGTTTATTGTTAAAGTCACTGTAAAAATACAGTCGAGTTGAATCCTCAGGTAAGCCACTAAAACAATAAAGCTACATAAAAAAACCAGTCAGTATTTATAAAGTGTTAGGTTTTATGAGTACATGGCGTGGTTCTCGAGTGCCGTAACAGTTCACCCAATCCTCGGGAGGTCGTGTGTCGTTCGCAGTGACGCCAGCCAATCATGTTTGAGAAAGTCTGATGAGTGTGTTACGTTGCTCTGTGACACATGTAGGTCTCAGAGGAAGCGCGTGCGAGCCTTCACTCTCACCAGCTGATAGCTGTGATATGATAGAAGAGCGCTGACTGGTGAGTGGGAATTGGTTGCTGACCAAACATGTTGAGGGATGGGGCTCGTACACTCGTATCAGCACCACACACACACACACACACACACTGCTGTAAGTAAGTAAGTGAAAAAAAACCACCGTACCACTTTTTCATTGATGGGTGGCGTAGAGGGGCGCCAATACATTGTACAGAGTGACAAAGTGGCCTACATAATAAACCTCCACCTTAGGCATGTTACGTAACCGATTATCGTGACACGTCTGTACTGTAAGGAGGAAAAACATGAGTTATTTCCTCATCTTTTCTAAGCAGTGTAGTAATTCTGCTGAGTCATGACCTGAGTTAGAGGAAAGTGTGTCACATGGTATACTAGAATATATTCCTGCTTCTTCCTGCATGCTTCTGTTGTTTTGTTTTTATGCAGGCAAATCCTGACCTACTTCATTATGTTTTGGTTTATGATGCAGTATGTAGTCGCGTTCTACTCTGATGTACGCACAGTGTAATAATAATAATAATAATAATAATAATTATTATTATTATAATAACTGAATTAATAATGCAGTAAAGCACAAAAGAAACATCTGGTCAAAATGTGTGTGAAATCAATAGGTACGTTCACACATATAGCGCTTTTACCTCCGTAAGTCCACGGTAGGCGTTCCTACTACTGGTTGCTATAGTAACATGGGTGGCACAACTACAGCGGCATTCCACTTTTGACTTTTGACAAACCGTTTTTTTTGGCGCTAAAATGAGGCGTTCTGGATGGAGAGCGCTCTAATATAAAAGTCTGCGGTGTATATATGCGTGATCCTACGAGATGAAGAAGCGGTGTACGCTCTGTGCCGTCACGGCAAAACCTCAAGCGCCATTGAACTTCGCTTAGCGCGTTTAAAACAAAATCGTAATAATAATAATAATAATAATAATAATAATGAAACGCTCACTTTTTGTTGCAATTGAGCCAAGTCCAAGTGTCGCTCCTATCTCAGTAAGAGCGTGTCACCATCATGGTGTCGTTCACTATGTGTTCGATGGTGACCGGGAGCCGGACCAGATCTCTTCGTCCATGTCTTTCCTAGGTGAAGTGTCCGGCTCGGTTGTGGCTCGCTCCCGGGCACCGAAGCAGCGACAAGCCGGAAACTTCACCCAAGATAGGAGCTACACTGGGAGTTTGCTCGATTGCAACAAAAAGTGAATGTGTTTAATTATTATTTGCTTTATTATTATTTTATTATTATTATTATTATTATTATTATTTGCTTTAAACCCGCTAACATCCTGAGCTAAGCTAATTAGCTACTGCCGCAATGGTGCTGCTTCTGCTAGCGAGCACGGGAGGCTACGGATCAGTAGTGCGCTCTACTGTTTTCGCTCCCATTGGTACTCACTGCTCAAAGTCGATCCAAATTTGCATAAAGTTAAACTTTTCTCAATTTTCAATGTCGCTGGACACGCCCACTTCCGCAACTTCCGCAAAAGGTACAGCCTCCGGTCGCTGTGTGAACGCACCTTAGGACTTTTGCACGGTATACAGCGTAACAACGCTCTAACAACAACGTCCATGTTGTTATCTATCGGTTAGCTAATGAGCCTAGAGCCTTTCCCTCTGAATTAGATTCATTATTAATGTATATGAAATAACGATTGGTGTAACTCTGGAGGCAGAACATCAAGAGGATTTGAGCTGCTTGCTGTGATGTGGGACGTCACATCACAGACCGAAAATTCTGTCCCAGAGATGAGGCACATTGCAGAGTTGAACTGTTTGCTATGAAGTACTTTAGATTCAACATGTCATCATATTCACACATGATTTTTTTTCTGGCTTTTTTCTGCCCGCCTTTGTCATTCATTGCTTTTCTGAAGAAAAAAAAAAAGTTTTCAATAGGCTTTTACAGTGGCTTAGTGGTTAGCACTTTTGCCTCGCTCCTCCAAGGATGGGGGTTTGAATCCCACCTCCAGTCTGTGTGTGCGGAGTTTGCATGTTCTCTCCGTGCTTTAGGGGTTTCCTCCGGGTACTCCGGTTTCCTCCTCCAGCACAAAGACACGCACTGTAGGCTGATTGGCATTTCCAAAATTGTCCGTGGTGTGTGATGGGTTGGCCCTTGCCTTGAGTCCCCAGTTCCCTGGGGATAGGCTCCAGGTCCCCCTGTGACCATGTGTAGGATAAGCTGTGTGGAAAATGAATGGATGGGCGGAACGACTTTCATCTTTTGGAAGCTCCGTTGTACCATAAAAACATAGCTCCAAGCACTTTTCAACAGCCACGGCATTACACCCACCTTGCCGCCAACTTTCCTGAGAATTACACGGAAATATGAACTGGTTGTGTCTGGGAATCATCCAGGAGGAGATGGAGGAAGTTGCCGGGGATTTTATCTCAGGATCGTTTAGATCGGGGCACAACTCACTACATTACTTCCGAAAGGGGAGGGTTTTCACAGATCTTTAGATCTTAGATCATAGACTTTCGTTTGATTTGTTCTCTCTGGTCTGATTAGCGACCGGACCATGACGAAAACAGATGATTTTTTTTTTAAAGATGATTGGCAGCTTGGTGAAGTGTCCGTAGTGTATGAATGGGTGTGTGAGTGTGTTTGTGATTGTGCCCTGCAATGGACTGGCACCCTGTCCAGGGTGTACCCCGCCTTGTGCCCGATGCTTCCTGGGATAGGCTCCAGGTTCCCCGCGACCCTGAAGCAGGAATAAGCGGTTGAAGATGGATGGATGGATGGATGGACTGGGAAGGGTGCATTCGTTTATTCTCTTTGCATCAAATTCCAAGTCGGATCAGCGTAAACTGCTAAAGTAAAGCACTGCTACGAACCAAATAGCTTAACCACTTCGTTTGTTTTATTTACAGCCATAAACTAATCACTAATGTTGAGCGTTAAATGTCTGTCACCATTCAGTCATGTCAGTCGCTTATCCAGACCGTTATGGGGCAGTGATGGCTTAGTGGGGCGCAGTGGTGGTCCCCGCGCTGCCAAGCTGCCACTGTTGGGCCCTTGAGCAAGGCCCTTAACCCTCTCTGCTCCAGGGGGCGCTGTATCATGGCTGACCCTGTGCTCTGACCCAAACCTCTTAACATGCTGGGGTATGCGAAGAAAGAATTTCACTGTGCTGTAATGTATGCGTAATCAATAAAGACTCATTATCTCATTATTATCACTTATACGCAAGAAATGTGAAGTAACGGGATGCTATGCTATGTATTTACCTCTATATTAAGAGGTAAAGAAGACGGATTGGGGGTTGTTTTGGTCTGAAATCTGAGTCTAGAGGCCACAGTGTTGTTAAGAATGTGGATTAACGGTGTGTCTCTTTCTCTTGATCAGAGGGATCTTTAATCAGGGTTATCAGTGCGCTAAATGTGGAGAAGGAGCTCATAAGGAATGTTTGGCCAGAGTGCTAATGTGTGGAAAAGGCAGCGGATGCGGTGAGTCCCACACACACACACACACACACACACACACACACAGCGTTCATGTCCTTATGCTTTTATTCTTTACACTGCTACGTCCTGTTCTGTTCTAGTCCTGTCTCCGCTCCTGTCTTACCGCTGGTATTGCTACCCTAATGTGGTCACCTGTTAAAAGTTGTGTAAAGTCCGTGCCTTGTTTTCTCAACCCCCGCGTTTTTGACCTTCGCTTGCTTCTCGTTGTTTTTGTTGTTCATGAACATCCCGGTTTGTCACGGCCTGCTTGTATATTGACCCGCAATAAAACACACGCTGAGAACACACACTCACTCGCGTCCTACCCTCACACACCACACCACAATATCGACTGTGTGGTAATCGATATAAACATCACCACAGATTGCTCACCATCACTACAAACCACACACACACACACACACACGTACACTTCACTACCATGAGCACATAAACACCACAACAAACATTTTTACATACAGTTGTTAAATCAGCCAGCGGGTGTGTTTATAACCACATCATCATATGATCGTTATCTGATTTGAATGTTTGCCAGATTATTGGATTTATCGTGTAAACACACACACACACACACACACACACACACACACAAAATCAAATGTTATACCTGTGAACCACAAGGAAACGAGGGAAGCTGTGATGAAAACACAACACAAGTGTAGAACCTTTATTTATTTATTTGTTTGTTTGTTTATTTATTTATTTACAGACTTAACTTGCTTTCCTTTGACTTTTAGACTATTCTAGATCAGATTTATATCTGTTTACTCTACAACTGGTTCCTCTTGAGCCTCTGTGTGTTTTGTGCGTGTGTGTGTGTTATACGTCTATTACGGAACAAAGTTCTCTCTGGTAAACACTGTGCTCTGAGGGGGCGGGGCCTCATACCTGCTGTCAGGATACACACCTCTGTGCAAAACAAGTCTCAAGGAGAACTTCATGTACCTGTCAGACCGATCAGATCTGCAGCACAGCGTGTATATATGCACATACCTGTGTATGTGTGTGTTTTTACGTGTGCATGAGTGTGTAAAGTGTGCGTTGGAAGAGATTCCCTCCTAACTATGCCTGTTTTCAACATGCTTGCAGATATGGGATCCTCCAAAACGCAGGTAAGCTCCCACCAACTCTTAAAACTCTGTATATGTGTGTGTGTGTTGTTGTTGTTGTTGTTGTTGTTGTTGTTGAGTTAGGATAAACAGTAAAGGTTACTAATGCAAGCGGTTATTTTACTCCACTTACACTCAGTACTGCAGCACAGGTGGAACACGAATCTATGCAGTCGATCTTCTTTATGTTAAGAGGTTTAACTTGACGTTCCTGTTGCTGTAGTGCTGTGTTTGTGTGTGTGTGTGTGTGTGTGTGTGTGTGCTGCATGCCTTGTTAGCAGTGGAGTGTATATTGACTGAGTAACTGCTTTCAGTGTAAACAGTTGTAATGAAAAGCTTATATTTTAAATATAAACATGGATTAGAAGATTGGCAATGCTAAATTTGCCCCTAGAGTGTGTGGTGAGTGTGTGTACATGGTGGCAAACTGACATCCCATCCAGGCTATTCCCGGGTCAGACCCAGTGTTCTCAGGATAGACCCGGTGTTAACGGGATAGACCCAACGTTCCCAAGTTAGACCCAGTGTTCTCAGGATAGACCCAACATTCGCGGGATAGACCCAGTGTTCCCAGGACAGACCCAGAGTTCCTGGGATAGACCCATTGTTCCTGGATAGACCCAGCATTGTCAGGATAGACCCAACGTTCCCAAGTTAGACCCAGGGTTCCCGGGATAGACCCAGGGTTCCTGGGATAGACCCAGCGTTTCCACGATAGACCCATTGTTCTCAGGATAAACCCATTGTTCCCAGAATAGACCCAGTGTTCCACCTTGACACTTACCGGGATAAAGTGCTTGTTTACAGATTCAAATATATTCGAAAAATAAAGGAGTTTCATCAGATTGTAGTTAGAATTTAGCGCTGAGCGGTGTGTGATGATGTGGATGTGGTTAAAGCTGCTTTGACATTTCACTACTTTGTAAGTTTGTGAATATTTGCTCCAGAATCTCTCGGCTTACGGACGTGTGGCAGTGGATCATAATGTTGTTCATTACTATCACAGTGCACAATCATCAAAGGCTGTTTTCTTTATTAACAATGACTTCAGTCCCAACCGCAATAACCCAAACATTTAATACCTTCAGTCTGGACCTACTTTGTTATTTCAGCGAGTATTTCAGAAATTAAAAAGGCCCCAAGGCTCCAATAAATATCCAGGAATATGACTGTGTGCACCGGAATAAGGAGCGTAATATTCAAATTGACGGTTTAGGTTCGTTAAGACTTCCATGCATGCGTTACTCAAAAACGTCCAGATTGTTTACATTTATTTATCATTGTTTAAATGACCTTTTTGCAAAAGATTGTCCATGTTTAGGAATACCATGAATTTAAAAAAATTAAGTAGAAAACATTATACCTGAAATAATAAGTAAATAAATAAATGCAATATGTTATCAATGAAAATTATTAATATTTAGGTCTACAATATCGAATGTCGACCACAATGATGATATTATACTTTTAAACAAAATATATTGACAAAATGTGCAAAATTTGTGCAAAATCTCACAACTAAATTTATTTCAAATTTGATTATTATTATTATTATTATTATTATTATATTATTAATAATAATAATAATATATTACAAATGAATATTTATTTCTAACATATTTTAATGCAACACGTCTGTTTCGCGTGTAAAACCATACATCGTGATGCACATCGCGTATCGTAGAAATGCCTTTGCGTATCGTGATACGATATTGTTGTCATATCGCTCCACCCTAACGGTAAGAAACCTTGGACGAGCCGCGTATTGTTCTCACCTGCGCTAATCTACAGGTTTTATCTCAGGTTACCTTACCTGCATACGCTCAGATTCGCTCAGATACACCTGTGTGTACTGTATATGACACCGTGTGTGTTTAGTGTGTAGATAATACCATATTTATATCAAACACACAGCGATGTTGAACTCTGGATCCTGATTGGTCAGAAGGTGTTGATTTGTCTTCTAGAACACGTTTATATTAACACGCTCGTTCTGATACGTTGCCGTTTCCATAGTAACACCTCGTTCACAGGCGCTAATACGGGCTAATAATAAACAGATTTAAAAATAATCAATGATTTTGTTTGGAAGGAGTCTCCAGTGTCGGCGCTTCGTACAAGTCAGCTTGGAGTTTACCGACGTTCTTCGGGAAAGACGAGTTTACGGGAAAATTACACGTTGCGGGGTCGTTGTTGTTTTCTTGTCTGCTCCTGATTACTTTTCATTTATTATTTGTGTAAATAAATCAAGAAATCAAATGAAAAAAAGAATAATTGATCTTGATCGCATTGAATATGTGGATAAGAATTGATCATTCTATTACATAGTTATCGCAATTAAAAGATTGAATAAGTGTGAAAATTGAATTAAGAAACCAAATGATGTGAAGATAAATAAAATAGTAAAAATATTAGTAGATAAAAACGAAGATGACGGAATATATCAAAATAAAGATGCAATATACACGCTGAATAAATCATGTTACAGATACGTATTGAGCTAGCTTCTTCAATATATATATATATGTATATCACTTTTTAAGGACTTGTTTCCCAGAATGTGTTATAGCTGTGGTTTAGCTGTAGTTCAGCTCTATTTTAGCTGTTCTTTAGCTCTAGTTTGGCTGTAGTTCGGCTGTTGTTTAGCTCTAGTTTGGCTGTAGTTTAGCTCTAATTTAGCTGTGGTTTAGCTGTAGTTCAGCTATATTTTAGCTGTAGTTTAGCTCTAATTTAGCTGTAGTTCAGCTCTATTTTAACTGTAGTTCAGCTCTATTTTAGCTGTAGTTTAGTTCTAGTTTGGCTGTAGTCTGGCTGTAGTTTAGCTCTAGTTTGGCTGTAGTTTGGCTGTAGTTTAGCTCCGTTTCTGCAGCAGTGCCGTGCAGGGTTCGTGACTGAAGCGTGAACCCTGCACACAGTTTGATAAGAAGCTTGTTCTGAGGCTGTGAGCTGTCGTGCGGCTTTACTGCAGCGTGAGCTTTATTCACCGTGTTTACTTTCTTCACAGGACCGATCACACAGCCGGAGAGCAGATCCAGGTGAGATGGAGTGTCTCTCATACACACACACACACTCACTCACACACACCAAATCTCTCCTCTTTTTTATCAGACACTTAATCCCCCAACTCCTCATGTTCGCTTCTCTGCAGCCTCGGGTCTCCAATACTCCCGAGCACAACAAGTTTACACACGTTAGCATGGAACTGCATCTAGCACGCTGGAATGTGTTACAGAAAAGCTCTCTCTGTCTCTCTCACACACACACACACACACACACGTGCGAGAACCATGTTCCAGTTCACGTCTTTAACCCGTTCATGTACATGTAATAATATATTAGATATAAATCAGCTTCAGACCACTCCAGTGTTATACACACCATTATTATTATTATTATTGATTATTATTAGTAGTATTTATTAAAGTTGCATTCCGCATCGCTCCTCCCAATCCAACATGGCCGACGGTGAGATTTCAGCACATTTATATCTAAACTTTCTACACAATCAAAACATATCAGAAACTAACAAATAGTGCAGATGTTTTTAAAATATGACCGCGTATTAATTTTGAGCTTAATTACTGTATTTGCTTTTAAAAATCTATAGTATAATATAATATAATTTAGTCTAGTCTAGTATGCCATGTTTCCTGTTATAAGATTGTAATAAACCAAGTGCAAACCAATTAATAGAACCTATTTAAAGACATTTTTAACTCATTTCAAGGTTTAAATTATTTAAATGTTGATTTAAAAAAAAGTTTGAGAAACCTGACCTTTAACCTTAGTAATCCTGACCTTTAACCTCAGTTACCCTAATTACGATGAAATACAATTGTACCTCTACCTAAACCTTAACATCAGTGGCTCTAATCTTAATGTTTATATTTGAGCCCAGTCATGTTTACATAAAATCATAGGGGACCTTTGGTCCAAAAAAAAGAGGTAAATAAGACAGACAGATCCGCACACACACACACACACACACACACACACACACACACACCATGTCTGTGTTCTGTTTCACTCCCTTTGTTGTGGTGACCCGAGGCAACGCTAATAGCTGTGTTTGTAGTATTTAGGGTGGAAAGCTCTTTTTGTTCTAGGTCATGAGTTCACTTCTTTATAACCTAGCCTTCATTAGGATGGACACACACACACACACACACACACAACAAGAAAGAGAGAGAGAGAGATTGTGTTCTATCATGCATTATTAGCTGCACACTATCGGTAAGGCAATCAGAAGGACCATAGACATCACAGACACATACCTGACATGTGTAGGGTGTGCGCATACACACACTCACACACACACAAACACACACAGACACAGACACACACACACACAGACACACACTCACACACTTGCCTGCACCGTGATAACTTGCTCATCTGGTACGTGAATGTCGGTGTGGATTTCTTATTCTAGACTGCAGACGAAATATGATTATTTCACACAGACACACACACACTCACACACACACACACAATGGCTTGCCTGTTTCTTTGCTTCCCACAAACACATAAAATAACTGACTATCTGTCTGACTGTCTGCCCCACTACCTGTCTGTATATCAGTCTGTCTTTGTGTCTGTCTTACTGCATTTCTATCTATATGTCTGTCTGTGTAATTGTCTGTCTGCATTGCCTGTCTGTCTTCCTGTATAACCTTCTGTCAGTGCATCGTTCTGCCTGTCTGTCTCTCTAAATGTCTGCCTGTCTGTGTGTCTTACTTTCTATCTGTCTGTTTGACCGTCTACCTCTCTGTCCAGCTTTCTGTCTGTCTGCCTGTCTCTCGATCTCATGACTCTCGGAATTACTGCGACTTTCACGTCTCACGTTACTGATAAGCTTTTATTTTCCCCGTCAGGTTTGCCAAAAATGTTGGCTATAAGGAATTACCGCGGAGATCCCGTGCCGCAGTGTGGCCCCGCCCTAAACATCCAGCAGGGTGACATCATCGAGTTGATCCGCGCAGACCTGCACAGCTCCTGGTGGCAGGTATGAAAATAAAACAAACTCTACTTCACAGAAAGTCCTGATGAACTGATGAAGGATCCAGACCTGGAACTTTATTCATCTCGTCAGATATTCATCAAATATTCCACTAGCTCAGACAAACCTAGCATTTTTGGCTTGCTGGTTAGATGATGCGTAATCACCCGGTTGGAATTAAAGAGACGCTCATTATCATCCACAGCAGCACCAGCGAGCAAATGAACCACCTCAACACACTGGTTTAGATTTGATGGAAAATTTGAATTAATTAATTAATTCTTTTACATGGGATGCAAACGAGACCTTACTAAGATCCAAGACGACAGTTGTGCAGTTTCCTCAGAAACTGATGTGAATTTGATTGGATTGGATGGATGTCTTTGAAATAAATAAAGAAATAAATACATGGGAACTCAACTGATTTGCATAGCAGCTGGGCAAGAACAATGTCTCATGGCATTTGTGATTTTTCTCAGTTACGCCGAAGGTCAAAATGAAAATGTAAGGAGCACAAAGTTGTTGTTTTTCTAGTGGAAATTTACTTGATTTAGACTACAATTATTCAATTTCTAAACCACTTGAAAAATGTGCACTGTCGCTTGAGTGTTTTCCATCCCTTGAATAAACAGGACATCAGAACAGTATTAGATGGAACAATTGCCTACAAACTCTGAACAATACACCACGGTGTGGAATAAACATGTTTAGAAAAGCGTGGCGGGAAGATCGAGAGTAAAATCTGTTTCAGAGTAACACACTAGTCTCTGACGGCGTTATACAGTGTCAGAATGAATCGAAAAAATATTTGCTCTTCCCAATCGATCCTGAGGCAAATAACGTCGGTGTCATGCTATTTTTGGTAAATCACACCCTCTTCAAATGGAACGAGAGTCCGCGGCGGCACGGTGGATCTCACTCGGCGAGTTCACGAGCTACAACCAGAAGCAAATCTGGAACCGAAAAACAAAGATAATGCTTGGATGTAGGGGGCTAAGAAGAAGAATAACACTGTCGCTGAGTCTTATTTGTAGTCACGGCATCGCTTCACTCCAATCGACTTGTCGTGATCCAAAAGAAATGCAGTTGGGGGGAAAAATATCATTATATTAGGCTTTGAATTTTGGACACTAGCACCTTCCATCCTGGCATCATCAGTTATACTCAGGATTGTGTGCATGTTGCATGCTAATGGCTGAAATAATAACGAGGGAGGTTTTTTTTTCCACACACAGTGTGTGTGTGTGTGTGTGTTTGTGTAGTTTTGAGTGTGACAGACTGTGTAACGTCGTCAGATGCCGCCCTCTGTCAACACTCGGTGCTGTCGATGCAAGCTGTTTGTCTCGCTGGCTCTCTGAGATAGCACACATGCCAGCATACCGCCCACTGAGTGTATACACACACACATACACACACACACATACACACACACACACACACGAAGACACGCACGCACAAACGCCTCAGAGTTTTTAATCACGTCATCATACAGAAGGACACAGAAGCAAAGAGTGACAGTGCGCGCGCACACACACACAAACACACGCACACACACACACCTTGACACGCGCTGATTATAGCGTTTAATGCTTGACAAAACATTTAAAACAATGCCATGCTTCTGTTCGCGTGGCACCGTGACACAGCCGGAGGAATCAAACAACTGCCCAGATGGTTTGTTTTCACAAAAACATTCGGACGAACAGGTTGAGGCAGGATTCAATTCAATGCGAAGGCGAGGTGCAGGTGGTGTCACGCCAATCCATGTGATTGTTCATTTCTAATTTGGGTGAAAACGCTTCATGAGTAGCATCACCAGCTACAAGATATAGTCACAATGGGGTGTATAAATGGGAAATAAAATACACATGGCTTATAAACAATAGACAACCTGACCATTTACATAAATATATATATATATATATATTTAAATGTACATTGGCTGTCAATAAACCAGTGGAATGACCTATTGAACGAACTTGTTTCACAGATTCACAGAGTCATGCAGTAAAGATTTGCATGAGCTGTGATTTTCTCTGAAGTTCCCTATTATTCCTACAGTAGAGAAATTTCTACAATTCATCCTGTCCATCAACATCCATTCTGACAGCCACTTGGTGCTTTCCACCATCTTTTACATCCTCGTTCTACGTATATCAGGAACATCTAAAGTCATCTCCTCCCTCTGCTCAGCCGTAGCTTTACTTTAGGCTGTGTTGTTTCCCCAAGAGGAATCTCGATATTTGGCAGGTTGTGTGTGTTCTATTTATACACACTGTATGCAAAGCAATGGCAGTTGGCCAAGTATTTGTCTCCTTGAGATTTTGACCATCTTGTCCGATTTGTCTCGCTATTTAGACGTGGCCTGTGGTGGGCAACAAGTTCAGTCCTCGTCTACTAAACTGAAGATTTGTCTTTTTTAGTTGACTACACACTGTACTGCCAACCCTAGCACTTCTCGAGGACGTTGTAGATTTAATAACCCTGGTCCACTCAAACAAAATAAGGTACTAAACTTTTGTTATGCTTTTTGCTTGTACCATAAGGAGTACATTTATATACTGTTGGCATGCGTTAAAAGTACATAACTAGGCCTAAAAAAAACAAAACTACTTTGTACCTTGAATCATCTTTAAAAGTACACGAACCATTTCGAAGTGACAGATGCATGCTATTAGTAAAGGAAATGTTCTTTAGGGTCGCTGCTCCAGTGAGAAGCAGTGGAACAGACAGTGCTGTACCTTTTTTCTGAGAGTATACTCAGTTCTGATATGCATAAGAAACATGCCATCCTGTGTCTTCCTTGTTATCAGGGCCTGGGAAATGGTTTATCCCGAGAATACTGATCAAATTATTTGGTATTGTAGGCTGGTATCCCTGGTACCCCATACCAGGTATGGAAGTTTCTGGTATCCCTGGTAAATCCTGTTGAATCTTACGATATAGAATCTCTGTACCCCCAATAACCTGTGTAACCCTGGTTCTACTCTGTATACTACTATTAAACTTGAAAACTCTGGCAGCCCTGATAGTCCAGGCATGCTTGTGGAGAGTAGAAACCTGGTAGATCTGATAAACGTCGTATAGTATTCTTTTTTATCTAATAACCTGCTAGCTCTGGTAAACTTCATACCATTGACAGGTCCTGGTAACCTTTATTGCTAAGGTAAACTTCATACTATTGGCAGGTCCTGGTAACCTTTGTAGCTCAGGTAACCGTCATACTACTGGCAGGTCCTGGTAACCTTTGTAGCTCAGGTAAACGTCATACTACTGGCAGGTCCTGGTAACCTTTGTAGCTCAGGTAAACATCATACTATTGGCAGGTCCTGGTAACCTTTGTAGCTCAGGTAAACATCATACTATTGGCAGGTCCTGGTAACCTTTGTAGCTCAGGTAAACATCATACTACTGGCAGGTCCTGATAACCTTTGTAGCTCAGGTAACCGTCATACTACTGGCAGGTCCTGGTAACCTTTGTAGCTCAGGTAACCGTCATACTACTGGCAGGTCCTGGTAACCTTTGTAGCTCAGGTAACGTCATACTACTGGCAGGTCCTGGTAACCTTTGTAGCTCAGGTAAACATCATACTACTGGCAGGTCCTGGTAACCTTTGTAGCTCAGGTAACCGTCATACTACTGGCAGGTCCTGGTAACCTTTGTAGCTCAGGTAAACATCATACTATTGGCAGGTCCTGGTAACCTTTGTAGCTCAGGTAAACATCATACTATTGGCAGGTCCTGGTAACCTTTGTAGCTCAGGTAAACGTCATACTACTGGCAGGTCCTGGTAACCTTTGTAGCTCAGGTAAACGTCATACTACTGGCAGGTCCTGGTAACCTTTGTAGCTCAGGTAAACATCATACTATTGGCAGGTCCTGGTAACCTTTGTAGCTCAGGTAAACATCATACTATTGGCAGGTCCTGGTAACCTTTGTAGCTCAGGTAAACATCATACTACTGGCAGGTCCTGGTAACCTTTGTAGCTCAGGTAACCGTCATAGTACTGGCAGGTCCTGGTAACCTTTGTAGCTCAGGTAACCGTCATACTACTGGCAGGTCCTGGTAACCTTTGTAGCTCAGGTAACCGTCATACTACTGGCAGGTCCTGGTAACCTTTGTAGCTCAGGTAAACATCATACTATTGGCAGGTCCTGGTAACCTTTGTAGCTCAGGTAAACATCATACTACTGGCAGGTCCTGGTAACCTTTGTAGCTCAGGTAACCGTCATACTACTGGCAGGTCCTGGTAACCTTTGTAGCTCAGGTAAACATCATACTATTGGCAGGTCCTGGTAACCTTTGTAGCTCAGGTAAACATCATACTATTGGCAGGTCCTGGTAACCTTTGTAGCTCAGGTAAACGTCATACTACTGGCAGGTCCTGGTAACCTTTGTAGCTCAGGTAAACATCATACTATTGGCAGGTCCTGGTAACCTTTGTAGCTCAGGTAAACATCATACTATTGGCAGGTCCTGGTAACCTTTGTAGCTCAGGTAAACGTCATACCATTGGCAGGTCCTGATAACCTTTGTTACTCTTGTAACTCTGGTGCACTTTGGCAAGTTAAGATAATATTAGGTAACCATGATAACGTCCCTGATAGCTTTATGCAGTCCTGGTTTCATGTCAAGTCCTGGTAATTCTGGTAAATGTGACATAAATAGTCAAATTGACAACAGTGGAACCCTGGCTATTCCCAGTAACAGAATAACTATAAAACCTTAATAATATGTTTACCTGTCCTAGCTCTAGTAAGCCTTATATCCCTTTTATACTTTACAACCCTGTTAAACAAAGGTCTCTTTAATTGCTGCTTGTGGTCCCTGCATGAGGAGCCTTTATAACGCTGATATTGCTGAAAGTCATGGCAACCCTGGTAACCAAGAAATGAGTGACAACCATGGTATGCTCAATAACGCCGGATAACATGGCAATCCATGACCCATCTGATCATCTTTATTTGATCGTCCTGGTAATGCCGGTATCCTTGATAAAATTGACAATACTAGAAGGTCTAGTCCTTGGATACCAGGTACTTCTGCTCAGTTTTATAACACTGGATGCTTAGTCATGCATGGTAGTCCTGATGACCCTGTTATTCCTTGTATCCGTGATAACGACAGAGCCCTGACAACCTTGCTAGCAAAGTGTGCACTGTAACCCTGAGAGTTCTGTTAGCCCTGACAACACTGATGACCCTGGAAACGCAATTCTACTCTCGGTGGAGGAAGAGAAATGTGATCGGTAGTTTTAACCTAATTTTGCCCATTGCACTGTGTGGGGCTAACAGTTTTAACCTTATTCACATGCTTATCTCAGCTGTAGCACCAGCAGAATATCCCCATCGGAGAAGACAGATAAAACATCAGTATGATGAATGTATCATGGCCACTTAAGGATGGCTTAACAAATCGAGTTAGTCGGAAGAAGAGGGCCGTCTGGACCACCACAAGCTTTTAGCCTCTCCCAGAAGGACTGTCTGAATAAAGATTCAAGGTCCTGCATTAATGGATGACATCGGCCATATCTGTATTCAGATGTTATTGTAGATCTTTCTAGAAATAATACATTTTGGAGCAATTCATGAGAGAATTTTCTCATTTATTTCATTTGTAATGTGTATGAGTCCAGCCGACGTTCTGGAAAGTAGTTCGATCTCCATTGTGATTGTCATATTTGTGTCTTATTTTCAGGAAAATGTCCTTTTGTCCCTCTATGTTCTTAACTTTTGAAACATTTTACCTGCGAAGATGTCAGTTGATTATTCCTGAAAGAAGTACTTTATTGTTTTAGTTTTTTTTTTTAGTAGTGCGGGCTCATTCATGTCATGCAGGCTGGATTCTGTTCGTTACTATTTAGAAATCTGAGCGGAATACTAGTAAACCAGCAGGAATCGTGTTGGCATAACAGTTATTAGTCTCTTCTCGCTACAGTTTAATGACTTTATTACCTTAAGAAAGAGTCGTTAAGTGAAGGAATGTTCGGCATCGTCTGTTTTCCGGCTCTAAATGAATAGCGCTGCGTGCAAATGGTTGCTGAATTATTGAAAACGAGTCACTCGGCTGAACTTAATGTAATTATCTTGATGTCACGGCTGCAGGGCAAAGTCTTGACGACGAGAGAGGTTGGATTCTTTCCAAGCGACGCTGTGAAGCCTTGCCCGTGTGTGAGTGCCAGTTCTTAAACGTTTTAGTCAGTGAGCACATGTGCAATATTATATTCTCTATTCATCTCTCTCTTTTTCTTTCCCCAAATATATTGTCTTTTTTGTTTGTTTTGTTTTTCAGGCCAAACCTATAGATTACTCTTCCCAGCCCTGGTGAGTCTGAACAGCCAGCTCTTCTATTGCAGTGTTTTTTGTTTTATCTTCTTGTACTTCATGACATTGACCTTTGACCCCTGTGTGACCCTGGGCAGGTTTGCAGGTGGCATGCTGCGAGTGCAGGCAGAGGCGACGCTTCTGAACAGGCAGAACAGCACATACCTGGTGAGGCATCGAGGGCACGACAGTAACGAGTACGCCATCAGCATCAAGTGAGTCAACATGATTTACACTTCTACTGTGTGTGTGTGAGAGAGAGCAGCGTAACAACTACGGTGCAGTGTGAGACTGCAAGGGAGATTTACGAACAAAACATAAGCATATGGTTTTCTTGAACAAATACAATTTCCAGAACTGTTCGGTCATATGATGTTTGCATAAGTGTGTAAGAGAGACAGAGAGAGAGAGAAAGAGAGAGAGAGAGATTGCCTTTTTTTTTTTTTTAATCCTTTTTTAGTATTGTTTCTCTTCTAGAATAATAAAAAAACAAACATCTGGTGTCAAAAGCGTTTTAGTTGTGCACTAGAGCTATAATGTTAACGTAGCTAACAAGTAATGTTAGCTTATAGTCACCAGTTTAGCATCATGTAAACCTCAAGGATAAAAGCGCACCAAGTTTAAGATTTCAGTGCTGGTAATGTTCTATTTGAGTCATTTGAAAAGTCCACACGCCAAGTCCAAACATAACCAGCCTTTCAACTGACTCTCAACAACATGTCAATTTTACTTTCACTTTCTTTACCTCATCCTGTTTACTATAGACTACAGTCCCTACTGCACTAATCGGATACTTACCGCACATTACCTTCGTGTTGGGTTTAAACGTGTAATATACTGTGTATATATTATATTACGTGTATACCTGCTGTCTTCATTTATCACTACACTTCCACTGTTTAGTACGTTTGTTCTGTACAACAGCACAAATCATCGTTTCTATAGTAACCGCTCATACGCTGGGACTCGTATGGAAAACGCTTTGTGTAATCTAAGTCCAATGAAATTTTTTTTTAAAACCCAATTTTTTAAATAAAATGTTATTTAACAATGCAAGAAATGCGCAATTGTTGCTATAGAAACAGAATACAGTGTTATTGGCCAACACAAAAGGGATTTCTGGTTTACAGATGCTTATAACGACGGCGCAACGGGGCATATATAACATATAATAACGAAATATGTTAAAGTAAGGCAAGGCAAGTTTCTTTATATAGCGCATTTCATACACTATGGTATTTCAGAGTGCTTTACACAAACAACATACAAGGTGTTAAAAAAATATAAGAACAAGAAATGAAGGTAAGAAATAAAATATTTAAAAATGCATTAAAATGAGCAGGAGATTAAAAAAAGATTTTTAAAAATGTAATGGGTATAAAGGGGAAGTTACAGAGCTGAAATGAACAGAGTTTCTCAGTCTTTTGTAACTAAAGCCCCCCCAATGAGCCTATGGGGTGGGAATGATTAGGTGACAGGTCTAGGTAGTCGTCTGGGTGTCATCTGCATAGCTACGGCATGCGATTTGGTTCATCTTTAAAATTTGGCCTAGTGGGAGCAGATATAGGACAAACAGTAGCGGTCCAAGGACTGAGCCTTGTGGGACTCCGTACATCATGGACGTCCACTCAGAGTCAGAGCTGCTTATGCTCACATAGAAACCCCTCCCTTCTACTGTAGATTTAGACCTGAACCATCCAAGGACCGTCTCAGAGAGCCCTACTCAGTTTTCTGGTGTGTCTAGGAGTATATAGTGGTCGACAGCATCAAAAGCAGCACTGAGTTCCAATAATACCAGCACGGTTGTTTAGCCTGAATCAGTATTTAACCGAGTATCATTAATCGTCTTCTTGAGTGCCGCCTCTGTACCACGGCAGCATGGATGGTTTTACTGTAACAGTAAACCATCCTGCTGTGTCCTATTCCTTAAATTCATCCACAGCGTCTTTTTAACATTCTTATTTTCACTTATAAAAGTGAAAATCCCTAACTAACATCTTAACATCTGACGTGATAATAAATCTAAATCTAACCTGCAATACTCCCACATTCCAGGTTTAACAACGACGTGAAACACATCAAGATCTTAACCAGAGATGGCTTCTTCCAGATTGCAGAGAACAGGAGGTTCAGGAGCATCATGGTGAGTGGAAATACTTCGACGTATCATGCTAATTCTCGAACCCTGTTCCAGCGTTCTTCACTTATATACAGTATAATGGATATCAGGAGATTAAAAAACGTGTGCAGTCGTTGATACGGTGACGTTTTCTGTCAGGAGACCTTTATGGACTGAGTCTGAGGTATCATTTTATGTTTTCGGGCGTCTTCCGAGGAGTTTACGCTTCTTTTGTGTGTTTTTTTTCTCGCCGTTTCTCAGTAACACGACGCCGCTTGCTCCGTGGATGTTTCTGTAATCCTGTTATTTTCCTTCAGCAGCACACCCTGAAGTGTTTTCTTCTTTACATAAACAAGCCGTTTCTTAAGAAGCACATGAACCGTGAAAGTGCGAGTGAGTGAGTGATTGAGCGCCCCCTATTGTGTGAGATTTTTTTTTTTCAATTTAAAAATAACATCATAACAGCATCATAACATAAGTTCATAAATGTAAACATCCATGCGATTTCCACTAATACGGGCAAAAATCAGTGTACTTTTAATATCAGGCAAATGTTGGAGGGACATGATGAAAATTCATATACATATATATATACATATACATACAGTACGTGAGCAGGAATTTTTAGAGTGCTGAATTACCCTTAATGCTAAAAAAATGGATTCTTAAATAATAATAGTCTGTTTAGTAAAGGCTTTATGCAGGAATATTGAATATCATATTACGTTTTTCATTATATTGGCTGTATTATTGTACATTTTATGCCGCCGTTATTGCCTCATCGGTTTTCCTTTTAAGAGGCTTCGCCAAGGCGGCCTTTTTAACGTCGTTATGCCATGCGCAGAGCGAGCCGCTTTTGTCATTTACTTCTGAAAGCGCTTTTAGATTTGATTTCACAAATGCCATTTAAAGAGCGTTATTAGATTGCGAACGAGGCCGTCTTATCGAATTCGCTCATTTTTGTTCTAAGTGCGTATTTATTTTTTTCCCCGTGCTGCGAGTCTGGCCCTCGCTACTGAGAGCTGGTTTTATTCAAAGAGTAATCAAGGGGCTGTGTCATGAACGCCTACGCTCGCTTACTGAGATACTCTGATGAGTAGTGGTGATTAAGTTACATTAAAAAAAATTATTTATATATATACATATATATATATATATATATATATATATATATATATATATATATATATATATATATATATATATATATATATATATACAATATATGTTTATATATAAATAAACAACTGTAGTAGACTCTGACTTTTGGACCCTAGTGTAAATGTGTGTGTTTGTGTGTTTTTGTGTGTAGGAACTGATTGAGTACTATAAGCTTCACTCTCTAAAGGAGGGCTTCAGGACACTCGATACAACGCTACAGTTTGCCTACAGAGAGCCAGAGAACGGAGGGAGCAGTGAGTACACATTTTCTCTCATACACTTCCCCTAGACACTTCCCCTACACACAACCTCTCACCGCCGCCGCCATGCTTCCGTTTAGAGCAATGACAAAAGAAAAGGACGTCCATCGCCGAGTGTCTTTATTAATATTCCTCATGAGCCGTGTTCAGAGACAGGGACTTCCAGGCTTCCTAAAGCTTCGTCAGTATGTACGCGGGGAAAGTTATGCGTCTTCAGAGTCGTGTTACACACCTGCGGTGACAGGAGGACGCCGTTGTCATCGTCAGTGCTCTGACAGTTACAGTTAGTGGTGTTTAAATAGGAGACCTCTCAAACGTAAGTGAATAATGAGGAGGTTTGTGCGAACGCTGGACTCGAAGTCCCAGAATGCGACGCGGCTATACGACAGAGGACAGAGGCTCGGCTAGTTAGCGGTCTGTTAGCATGATTGTTGAAGCGTCGGAAACCAGCTGATCTTCTAGACGAACTAAAGGACTAAAGTGCTGCTGCATCGTCTCTCTTTAGGTAGAGATGAAGCGAGGGTTAAATCCTGCTGCATCACGATCAGCAGGGCATCGTGGGTAATGTAGGATACTGTCAACCAACGTGAAAATAGATCAACATGTCAATAAAAAGAAAAAGAACAAAAGTCAACTCTTCAATCTTGGACACAAATATAGTTTTTTTTTTTAGGTGCATATGTCACTGCTTTGGCTTTACTGCTTCGCATTTCAATTTTGCTTCTCATCCTCTCTCTGTCTCTCTCCGTCCCTCTCTTGGTCTCCCTCCATCTCTCTCTCGCTCTCGCTCTCTCAGCTCCATTGCTGTGCACTCTTTCTTTAGTTTCTCCTGCAGGCTGCAGCTTCGTGCCCCCCTCCTCCACCCCCTTCTGGTCAGGTAGTGTTACTGCTTCACTTCTGCCTCCATCAGCTCCTCGCTCTGCACCCCTCTGTCCTACAGTGTGTGTGTGTGTGTGTGTGTGTCTGTGTGTCTGCCTCTGAGTGTGAAGACAGCAGGCCTTGTCTGGTCATGTCTGGTGCTCTAACACGCCTGCCTCTGCAAACACATACGATATCAGTAGCAAATGCAACTGACATTACAACAATACATCTATGTCTAGCCACGCCCACAAACCTCATAAAAGGCGATGCTCCTTATATGGACAGCGGCTCCTAAACGTCGTGTGTGCTAAATCCTCCAGTAATGCAGCTCAGCCACTGCAGCTATTTCAGCTAGCATAAACGCACACCAGCTCTTTCCTACTCATTTTTACGGGGTGCCGTTACTTTGTCCCGCTTGAGTAAATGAATTTTACGAGAATAAATGGGACACGATGCATTCCAGTATTGTGAGACGATATTTTTGCCCTAACTAACGCACACACACACACACACACACACCCAGTCTTCGAGCGCTGAGAGTTGTGTGTAAAGCGTGCGTGTCATTTTTCTCCCTTTCTTTCCTCCCTCTTGTGCTCAGTGAGAAACGGTTCGCAGTGTGAAATGCGATTAACCCGGAGAATAAAAATGCCTCGCTCTCTCAAGGCTTCTGAATCTGTAATCAAAACAGCCACAGCTCTGATTGGACTCGGCCCAGATTCACCAGAATCACTTGTGTGGAGTGGAAACACAGCGGCGGGCCATCACACACACACACACACACACACACACACACACACACACTGATTAAAAACTCCTCAGGGAGGTGCAGTTATCCACACACACACTCTGAGGTGGAAAAGTCGGCGTAAAGATAAATCGCGATTTGAAACAGATTCGTTTGGAATAAGTGATGATCTAACGAATCTGTGTTCCAGTCCATCCGCGGCTGTGTCCCAAACCTCCCGAGTCCGACTCAGTGGCCTTTCCAGAGTCATTTCATCACACATGCGAAATCCACTTCATGTAGATTTTCAGAACTGATCAATTCCATAATGCTCCAGAATATTCAGTGTCCACTAGGTGTTTTATTCCCTAGTTTCTAGTGTCCACTAGCTTTATGTGCCTCAGATTTGTTTCTAGTGTCCACTAGTCTCCAGCGTAAACTAGTTCAATGTCCTCTCATTTCCATTGTCCACTAGTTTTCAGTGACGCCTATCTCAGTGTCACTTAGGTTTCTGTGCCCCCTTGATTTTGTCCTCTAGGCTCTAGTGTCCCCTAGTCTTCACTGTCCATTAGTCTATAGTGCCCCTTTGTTTTCTGACCCCTGGTTTTCACTGTCCACTAATGTCCACCAGTCGTAGTTTCCAGTGTCTCAGTGTCCACTAGTGTTCAGTGGTCCAGAGCTCCCAGGCTCCCTTTGTTTCCTTGTTCCATAGGTTTTTTCATTTTGTTCAGTGTCCCCTAGTCTTGTGTGTTCACTACACTCCAGTGTCCCCTAGTCTAAAGTGTCTCTAAGTTTCTTGTCCTTAGTAACCGGTGTCTAAAACTTTTCAGTGCACCCTTGTCTCCAGTGTTCACTACACTCCAGTGACTCAGTAGTTTCCAGTCTTCCCTAGTCTCAAATGTCCACTAGTTTAAAGTTTCCCTATGTTTCCTGTCCCTAGTTTTCAATGTCTCAAACATTGCAGTGTCCCCTAGTTTTTAGTGTCCCAGAGTTTTTAGGGACTACTCTCCAGAATTTGATAGTTTTCTTGTTTGTACACTGAACACTGCAGTCTAGTGTTTAACGTCCCCTAGTTCTCTAACAGTCTTACATTTTCCTTTTTCCTAATTTCGAAGTGTCCTCTCATGTCCATGTTCCCTACTATTCTTGTCCCCTTGATTTTCCTATTTTCCATATATATATATATATATATATGTACATACGGCATGTGATGTTCTTTCTGTCTGTCTCTCTGTGTCTCATCATCATAATCATCATCATGGTCGTGTGTTTCTTCTTCTTGTTTCCATGGTGACCAGTGTAAACTTTAACTCGAGTCTCTCCATTCTGTCTGTGTGTCTCCGTCTCAGTGTTGACTCCGAAGGTGATCGGTATGGCGATCGCGCGGTACGATTTCAGTTCTCGGGACATGAGAGAGCTGTCGCTGCAGGAAGGGGACATAGTGAGGATCTACAGCAAACCCACAACTAATGGGTGGTGGAGGGGCGAGGTCAACGGCCGGGTGAGTGTCTGTGTGTATGTGTGTGTGTGTGTGTGTGTGTGTGTGTACAGACAGAGAGTGCCTTTACCTGGTAATCAGGTGCAAATTTAGTCTTAGTTGAATATTCCTAGTTGTATTTCTCACAATAATCCCTGGTTCAGTTGCACAAAATGGCTTCCAGCGGCTTCTAAAATAGCACTTGATCATGTGATCCTTCTTTGCTCATATTTACCAAGGGTGCCAGTATTAGTGGAGGGCATTTTAAATCAGGTTCATGTAATTGTAATGTGTGTGCAGGATGTAGGTCATTTTATCACACTTTCCATTCACTATTTTGATTTTTAATTCTTTCAATATCGCCAATGTTTTTGAATGCGGCCTATAGTCGTTACGGTCGTTTAGCAACAACGACAACATGGTTACAGTAATAATAATAATAATAATAATAATAATAATAATAATAATAATAATAACTCTCTCTCAGGTGGGCTGGTTTCCCTCCACATACGTAGAAGAAGAGGAGTGAAAAACACACCAACAGAAGGAAGTAAAAAGGACCTTTTTTATGTTTACATGCTGAGCTGGACTGAATCATGGACTCGTCCTGTTTAAACACGAGTCTGAAAGTGTCTCAGCAGGGACACTGAGCGCTTTCCCAGAATCCTCTGCTGTCAGCAAGGCAGTCACCAGTGAAGGGTTGTGTGTGTGTGTGTGTGTGTGTGTGTGTGTGTGTGCGTGCCTGTGTGCGTGTTTGTGTGTGTGTGTGTGTGTGTGTGTGTGGGTGTTACTGTGATTGATAGGTGGAAGTAAGAACCCCCACAGGCATGTATGTCACTGTTGTGTGTGTGTGTGTGTATCTTTGACATTGTCACTAATCAGCTGGATTTATTGTGTGGATGTTTATGTTTTCTTGTCCTCCATTGTTGCTGCTTATCTTGTAAGGACATGTTTATCTGATTTGAGAGACAGAGAGAGAGCAAACACACACACACATACATACACACACACACACACCAACACACACTCTCTGACACTCACCTCTAGCTAGTGCATCCACTGCATTTTTAATCCAGTATCCCGATAGTAAATGATTGACAGCTCACACTCCTTGCTCTTTTCTGACCCACTATCCAGCCACCAGAACCTCCAGCCAGACTGTTTCAGCCCAAAACTGTAATGCGGCTTTAGAATAATTTATATATTTTTTGGCGTCAGTTTTCATGGCCATGTTACAGACGAGACTAAGAACATGAAGGATCATAAAAGGTAGATTTTAGATATTTATTTGTTATGTTCATTCGTTCAGTAATTTGATCTTATAGCATGACTGAAGTGTGGAGCTGAAGCCACTAGATGGCAGCAGCATTAACAGATTAATAAGCCGCCTCACATCCCACGATCACATCACTATCCTCTAACAGCCTTTAAAGACTTTTCTCTTTTTAGTTTCTCCCAGTAGCCTTGTACGCTAAATCCTCATTCCGCTACGATACAGACCTCAGGCTTTAACCTCCTGCTGAGCAGTGAGAGATATTACAGAGCAGCTCCACTCTCTGTCCACATGGACCAGCAGCTTGAAAGGAGAGTCCAATCTAAAGAGACTTACACATTGCAGAACATTCCAGGACCAATCTAACAACCTTCTAGAACCTTCGAGGACACTAAGCCATGGGGCAATCCTGCACACATCCCATTCTGGAACATCACAGATAACCAACCCATTCTAGAACCTCTCTAATATGCAGACTCATGCTAGAACATCCCAGACAACCAACCCATTCTAGAACAAATCCAGAATACCAACCCATTCTATAACTGCTATAATACAGACTCATGCTAGAACATCCCAGACAACCAACCCATTCTAGAACCACTGTAACACAGACTCATGCTAGAACATCTCAGAATACCAACACATTCTGAAATATACCAACTAACCAAGTCATTATAGAATATATGGAGTACAGCAATCCATTCTTAAACTTTATAGAATCCGTATCTGGCCAAAAACGATCTAAAACGTCAAATTGATCTATACCAGAATGCCAACCCATGCTAGAACTTCTATAACATGGACTCATTCTAGATCACTTGGGATACTCAACTCATTCTAGACCATTCATGACCAGATCCATCCTAAAATGTTCTAAAACACCTACTTAGACATGCATCATAGGGCAAGTGGTAGCTCAGTGGTTAAGATGTTGCACTTCTGATGAGAAGATTGCCATCTTTCAGTTCAGCATTCAGATACCAATACTGCCAACCTGCCACTGCTGGACCCTTGAGCAGGGCCCTTAACCCTCAACTGCTCGGTTGTATAAATGAGATAAAAACACGGGGGACTCGTAACGATGCACGATGATGTTATCTCACACATATAATAGTCTGCGCGGTACATGTGTTATGCTAACCATCTATTCGGACTGTCCTCCCCTCCTCATCCACGCCTTTGACTAACTGTGATAAGAGTTCATATCTACCCACAATCCCATGCTTCTATATGTCAGTCTGTCATTTTTAGACATGTCAGTGCATGGATCTCTCTCGCTCTCTCTCTCTCTCTATCTCTCTCTGTACTTGTGTGACCTTCCCACTGTGTGATGATGGTTAGCAGAGACTGACGAAATCCTCCTACGATTCAATAACACACTTTTGTGCGGAACAGTTGAATAGATAAACATCATGTAGTCATTCCCATGTCCAATGTTTTTTTTGTTTTTTTTTTCCCTTCCTTGTGAAATTGTATATGTGTAACCTTGGATCCAACCTGTTAAAGCCACTAACAGCATCAGAAAACTGTATACGTGTATAACGGACCGTGAATATTCTTCTGGTACTCCTGCGTCTGTCGGTCACTGAAGCCAAAGATCTGTGTATGTATGTATGTATGTATGTATGTATGTATGTATGTATGTGAGCCACAGTGGCCTGTGCAATCCTGAAATACTGCTGTGTTATACTGTACATATGTAGATAATGCGCAATAAAGTTATATTGCTTGTTTTTATTTAATGCTTTTCTTCTTGTCTCCACTGCTGGGCGTCGTTAATCATTTCCACCATCTTAAATCCAAGCGGGAAACAGATCTATCAGGGGTTTTCTGCTCTAACACCTTCAGGCAGACCACGATTTGGATCAGGAGTGTTAAACAACTAAGAATGATTTATTACTTCAAGTCCCCGTGAAAGGCGTAGCGTTATTCGATGTGTTGATGTCATTTCCACTGAAACAGGAAGTCAGGGTGGGACACAGTGATTGGCTCCTCCATAATTTTAAATAGCTAATAGCGTTTAGCTTACTTCACAGCCAGGACACTTACAACTGTTGGGGGGACGGGATCCTTCAGATTCTAGAGAGCGTTTGATTGGACAGAAAATCCGATAAGAAGTGCAGAATGATGTCATCAAAATGGTTGATTTAATAACCACCGTATCCGTGGTAGAAAGAGAGAGAGAGAGAGAGAGTATATTCTGAAAGCGTTTATCTTCTAAATGTGAATTTTGTTGTTGTTTTGGAGCGCACTAGCTTATAGATAACCTCAAGGCGAAAACATTCATACCGAAAGCCACGAAACGTCCATTTTGATTTCACGGGGACTTTAAATAATATCTGCTCAGTGGTGGTCCATTGATGGTGCAGAGTATTGATCACCAGTGAGTGGAAATAAATACAAATGAGGTGGGTTTTTTTACGAAAGTGGGCACTGCAAGTGTATGATAAATAAGGATCGCTCCATAAAACACTCCACGTCGTGCTGTCATAGGAAAATAATCAATATACCGTTACCACCCGGAAGTTAATTATTTGCCAATAACAGCACATCAATACGTTTTTTATTTCTCTTTTAGTACAGCAATTTTCTTCAAGAACAGCTATAAAAATTTTTCCCTTCCCTCCTCCCTTTTTTCCCCCTCCCCCCGAATTAACCCCCCCCCCATTTTTTTTTTTTTTTTTTTTTTTTTTTTTCTAGAAAAGAAAAACTAAAAAAGACCCCACCCCCCCCCCCCACACACAAAAAAAATAAACCCCCCCACAAAACGTCACCATGTCAACAATGACACGTTTTTGAATCCGTTTAAGAGGACCGCCCACCGTACAAGACAAGTCCCTGTGAATGAGCTGTTACTATAGAAACGATAATATATTACCTATTACCTATGAGATATCCACCTGAGTTGTTTTATGTAGCAGCATGGTCGTGGAGGAACGTTGTTTGATTTCACTGTGTAGTGTACCAGCTGTATATGGTTGAAATGGTAATAGAAACCCCTTGAACTTGAACTTGAGCACGTTACTATGAACCTGTGAATAAATAACTGTTGGCAAATTGTAGAAAACCACTACAAAACATAAAAAAACAACAACAAAAAAAAAACCCTGTGTTAATATGGACTAGGCTTAAGTGAACGTGATGAGATCTACATGCCCCGGCCCTTATTAGGCATGCAGGCTGTTGAACGTTTAGCAAGAGAGTACATAGTTCAGGGAAAAAAGCTCAATTAGCCAAGAGACTGAAGAGAAGTGGGTAATTCAGCTGTTCACTACAGAAATCTGTTTGTATGAATAAATTAATTCGACGGAACAGAAATAAAAATGTAAGTGTCTGAGGTGAAGAAGTGGTTAAAGTGGCTGAGGACGCCGCACACAGCAAAAGATTTATTTTTGAAAATAAAAAAATAAAAATCTGAAACCAAAAGACATCTTGGAAGGGCTTTTGAATTGTCAGGAAATTGAAGTGAAGCGCTTCTCAATGCACTTTTCTCCATCTCCTGGTTCCTGCACTGAAATACTTTCAGTGCAGAGTCAATTTTGGTTCCATTTATTACATTTATAAAATTGGGAACATTTCTACAGAGGTGTGTGTGTGTGTGTGTGTCTAAACTAGAATATATCGATATTTTTTTAGACAGAGTACGAGTACATGGTTGTTGTTTTTTTGTTGCTGTTGTTTTTGGTACTCGTCAGATACTGATACTGTACCAAAAGAGTAACCTACTCAGCATTGATTAGGGCTGGGTATTGCGACCAGCTTGGCGAATTGGTTCTTATTAATATGGTTTCGATTCGATTCAATAACGATTAATGATCAATATTTCATTTAAAACGTTAGTTTTGCAGACACAGAATCCACGATATAATATAAATGCTGGTAACTGAAACCCTCCTACTTAGCTACGTTCCTGAAATACACATTTACGTTAACAATAGGGCACACACGCTTGTGTTTAATTACTTTTTTACTTTTACTTTGTGTACCGAATATTGTATAAAGAAATCCTAAATATGTGTGTACGGTGCACAAAACTGCACACTGCACGTTACTGTAAAGGAATAAAATTAAAAATAAATGTAAATGTGCAACAGTGAAATTCATTAACGACTTGAAACACGTTTAAGAAATAAAACCGTTTTCGAGATTCAAACCGTGAAAGATGGCGCCCTATTCAGGACGAGAGGTGAACTACAGATAATATTCACATCCTCTCAAGTAAAGCACGCGCGTGTTAAGAATCGATTCGGGGATTTCGTGAAATTGAAGATCGATTAAAAAATGAAGCAAAACCTCAGAAAGGTTTCACCAGCTCGCTCTCGAGATTGCGAGGCCAAGCCAGATGTCACCTCTGACCTTGGCGTGTTCTGACTTCGTAGTGTCCCGAGACCATACCGAGATACAACGGATGAGAAGTACCACCTATTTAGCATATTTAAATGTACTATTTAACGTAGCATACTTAGAGATTAAATGCGATAAACATAAAACGTCTGTGAATGGTTATAAAGGTAGGTTGATTGGCGTGTCTAAAGTGTCCGTAGTGTATGAATGGGTGTGTGAGTGTGTGTGTGCCCTGCGATGGACTGGCACCCTGTCCAGGGTGTACCCCGCCTTGTGCCCGATGCTTCCTGGGATAGGCTCCAGGTTCCCCGCGACCCTGAAGAAGGAATAAGCGGTTGAAGATGGATGGATGGATGGATGGATAATTAAAGGCACATATTTCCAACAGTACTCTGAGAATGTTATGGTGTTCAGACAATCTCTTTAATAGACAACGTGAGGAGCCACCCTGAGAGCGTCGAGCAGTGTTAGCAAACTAGCATTAGTTAAAAACTAGCGCAAGGTGCTGCGGATTACATTCGAGCAAACTGTAGATTGATAGAGACGACGTGGTTTTACACGGGAATGTTTCTCTACATGCTTGCTTCACTACTTCACACTCGCTTGTTGATACAGCGCTGAGTTTAGAGATACTGTTTAAATGGTTTATCTGGTTACTTCAGCTAAGTAAAGCTGCTGTACTGCGCTTCCTCCTCTAGGCTTACATCACGTACTGTAGTGTCACGTGATACGAGTAACAGCACGTGAGTATGGTATTGGATCTATTGGACCTGTATCAGTATCGATGCATCCTCAGTGCTAAACTAAAGGCATGAAGGGAAGAAAGTGTGTCTGTGGAACAATGAAGAAATTGCCTGTGCACTTCCTGAAAAATGAAGTGCCCTTGCTCTTCACCCTTTTGCCGGCGGCCTCCCAGGCTCGCAGCCTCCTGCTTTGAGGCTGAGTGTAGAGTGATTTATGTTAAATTCTCTGTTCCAGGAACAATGCTGCACGCATCCCTTTTAGAGATTTCTTAACACCTTTTATGCTTTGAATTGATGACTTTGTGGACGTCTGAAGGTTTGGATGAAGAGAAAAACAGTGAAACCCGCTTTACAAAGCAGAACGCTATGTTTTACATGCTTTCCTGAGCACAGCTGAGTGTACGGTCATTAAAAACGCAGGCCGTGTGTTTACGAGCGTATACGAGCGCGCCTATTGTAGTGAAATGCGACCGTTTAGCTGATGGTTTATCCGGTTCTTGGCCCGGAGAACAAGTAATAAATGTGATTCAGCGACTCAATGAGTCATGTAACGGCTCTAAATGATTTGTTATGACCACTTAATGTGTCAATAATATAAAAATCTGCACTCGGGCCCTCTGAATTACACTCGTGAGAGTGTTTGTGCCGCAGCGCAATTTGCTAATTGCGATGCATGTGAGCGCCGCTCTCTGAAACGCCTGTGCTTTGGTAATAGCAAAGCTCAAGAGGACGAGTGGGTGTAAAAAGTAGAGCAGATGGAGAATAAGTAGCAATCACACTTACACCTTAAACAGATTACTACTGTGAGTGTATTATTATTATCATTATTATTCCGGTTATTATGTAACAGAGTTTTATAGATGACTTGATTAACTGGTAAACATGGTCGACGACAGCCAATCAGCTTCCAGCAAGCATTTAAATGGTCTGAGCCTCGGCCAATCGTCTCGAAATTTGTCTGGTACGTTCAGTTATGCGGCGAGATATTAAAATAAGATATATGCAGTGTCATTTAGTGTGATGCGATAATACAGTAATCAGTGTGTGCTAGACTTCATTGGGAGATTAGCAATGCATGCTAACTACGTACACTGACCGGAGGCACCACGATCTCTGCTCCGTCCTTCTAAGATTTAGATATCTTTCTGTCTCTATGCACGTTTAATGAGAAGTCGTATATAAGTTTCACAAATCCTCCCCTTTCAGAGAGAGTCAAGGTTCCCAGTATAGCGAGTGCTGCTCATTATTCCCAGTTCTCCATTCTCCGGTGTTTTACTACTCTATTGTGTTCACCTGTTTCGTGTTCCGCCTTCATTCATTCACCTATATATTCCACGTTGTTTTTCCTTCTTGTGACAAAGTCTCGCCTATCATATTTGTTGTGTTGTGTTGATTGTTTTTGTGCCTTACTGAGCCTTATTTTCTCTTCCTGTTTTCTTTTGGTTTTCTGATGCACGCCTGTCGATTGCTAGCATGGACCTTACACAGCTTTGATGAATAAGAGCCTCTGAATAAGAGCATCTTTAAACTCTATGTACTTTCGAATTATGTTTGTAGACGAAAGCTCCAAGCCACCTATTCTAACACGAACATGCGTCCTGATCCTTTTCTAACCTCATCCCTGTCTGTGTTGCTTTTCTTCAATTTAATAAAGATAAATGTAGCACGATTTATCAGCATTTCACCTCAGTCCCTCTAAGAACATGATCATAATGGTATCTCTCTAAGGTCCGCTGTCAAAATCCCCGTCTCCCACTGAGCCAGCTTTCATGTGTGAGATTATAGCCAAATCTAATTCGTCTTCCTGCCAGCTTGATCCCGTTCTTACCTCGTGTATTTCACTCATCCATCTGTCACCTCATTAACATGTCACTTGCTTCTGCTTCTGTCCCTTCTCCTTTTAAAGGAATGGATCGACAATTATTATTTTTTTTTATTATTTACACAAGATCTGCCTTTAACCCACATGCAGTCCATCAGCCAAGACATGTTTGGTGTCCATTTTTGAAGTACAAAATAAATGTAAGCAGTTACATATTTTTTTTGCAATTCTTTGCAATAAAAATATTATTATTTGGATGATTTTGTTGTTAACTTTAAACAATAGTTCTTTAATTTGGGAAAAACTTGAGGGGGCACTGTGGCTTAACGGTTAGCATGTCCGCCTCGTACCTCCAGGGCTAGGGGCTCGAGTCCCTCCTCCGCCCTCTGTGCGGATCCTGCATGTTCCTCCCAGGCCTGTGAGGTTTCCTCTGGGTACTCCTGTTTCCTCCCACAGTCTAAAGACATGCATTGTAGGCATCTCTAAATAGTCCATACTACAGTGTGTGCGTGTGTGCGTGTGTGCCCTGCAATAGGTTGGCACCCTGTTTAGTGTGTTGCCCATCTTGTGCACTGAGTTCCCTGGGATAGGGTCCAGGCTCCCCGTGACCCCGTGTAGTGATAAGTGGAACAGAAAATGGACGGATCATTGTTTTGAAATATAGTTAGCTTGCTTAGACAATTACTTAGATAACTAGAAAGATTATGAACTCGAGTAAAGTAGCTGAGGTTTAGGAACTCTAGAAGTTGTATCAAGTTGAATAAGGTTACAGTATGTACTGGATGTTGCTATTTGTGGTTGTGCTTTGTGAATGAAAAATGGCTTCCAGTGGTAAAGTGGTAGGGTTTACATTTAAATAAATACAGATAGTAGCATTGCACATTAACACCACTATCTTGCACATACTTGCACATGTATTTTCCAGACAAGTACACATGCAGAGTAGATTAAAATGATATTCCCAACGTCATACATATTAATGATTGTAATGCACATGTATAGACAGAAGCTCAAAGTTCATGAGAAATTTTGCTTTCACCTCAATACATCAATCCTCAAACACGATCGACTGGTGTCTTACTTTCCCCCCACAGCCAAATTGCTGGAAAAGGTTGCAGCCTCTCAAGTGCAGTGTTTCTTAATCAATAACAATCTTTTCAAACCGTTTCAATTTGGGTTGGTTCACTGCACAACGCAGGGACACCTGGTTTCTGAGTCCTCGAGGATCTCGAGTGCAGTGAGTGGCATTCGACTCCTTTTAGACTGAAGTGCTGTGTTTAACCTGGTAAACCATGACACACACACACACACACACACACACACACACACACACACACACACACTTGCACATCTCATGTCTATGCAAGTGGCATTGCTGGCAAGAATCTATACTCTATTCCCATTGTTAAGCACAAATTACATTGCTGTTGCTCAAGGTGTTCCTCAGGTACCAGTCCTTGGCCCTCTCCTGTTAATGATGTATGCTACATCATCCCTTGATCATCTGCATTCAAAGTTTTAAGTTTTATAATGGTTTATACAAAGGTTTGTGTGAGTACTAATGTGGTACAGATTTATGTGAGAGTACTACAGATACAGTATGAAAACCCTTCAACCTGCTACTCTGAACCCAAGGGCATTTAACTGCTGGAGCAGAGTCTGGATGCAGACCCAGCAAGGTATTTCAAAAAGACTGACATGCCAAGTACTCAAACCTTCTGTAGCAGATGGTGCCGTTTTTGTTCGCATGCGTTTCGGTAAATTATTTAGCTCGATCCGGCTCATCAGACCGGAGACTCACTACAGTGATGGAAATATTAGAGGAATGTTTTCACAGATTTTGTATATTGAATTTGTGTCTGGTCTGATAAGCAAACCAACAATATGGCTTGTATATACGTTTATTTAAAAAAAAAGTCAACAGAGAAAACATAATATTTAAAGACGATTGTAGGGAGATGACTGCACTGATTCTACCCACATCAAATCCAAAATAATGTCATTTAAAAAGATCATTGCCCCTGTGAAAACAAAACCGAACTATTTCAAATTGATTCTAATGCACAGTCGATACAATGCACAAAATGGTGTCTTGATTCTAGGCAAATTCAACGAATATTTCTCTTTATTAGAAGCTTGAAATGGACTTATACTACTGGCAGATAAATTGTTTACCTGCTGTGATGGCTCAGCAGTTAAGTGTCTGGGTTCCTGCTCAGGAAGTTTAGGATTCACGCCCCAGCACCACCAAGCTGCCACTGCTGGGCCCCTGAGCAAGGCCCTTAATGCTCTCTGCTCCAGGTGCGTTACATAATACAGCAACCGAACATCTAGACAAACTAGGTTAAGGGTGGGTGTTTCTTGCTAGCTTAGTAAGTAAATAAATTTTATTTATATAGCAATTTTTATTTCATTTTTGCACTCAGTTGTGTTAGTCGCTTATCCAGACCTTTGTAAGAAAGGAATTTAGCTGGACTTTCACAACCTTGAAGAGAATACCTCTGTCTTAAAGTCTCATATTTACGGCTTTGGATCAATTTGGATAGGATTGAAGACGCTGAACGAACATGGATTTCCGAAAGAAAAAACAAATGGCGATGATGTTTTAATGCCCTTGAAATCTGACTGGAGATGTATTCTCTGTCTGGATGACGTGAGCGTTATACCTTCTCTGGTATTTCACAGTTCAGTGGTACTCTTTATTTTTCCCTTGAACTTTTGAGCCTTCATTATAGTAACAATATAAATACACAAGCCATTACACGCACAAGCTAATGCCGGTGATTTTGGAAAAAAAATGATCAGAAATACTTGCACATGAAATGTCTCTCTACAACACTTAAACTGTTTCGATTTAGATCGATCCGTCTGTAAATATCTTTACATTATATTGCACTAAATTGGCTAACGTGTCGAGCATCTCCTCCAGCACTGGGCCGCAATGGGAGCTCAGTGATCTGTGCATTTGGCCATCACTCAGACAGGGTCATGGGTTTGATCCCAGCTGATAGCAGCAGCCACTTTGGGCTTAAACAAGCCACTTAACCTCACGCTGATCCCTGACAAATGTCCCTGTAGTCCTCTCTAACTGTAATGGATGAGGTGTGAAAAACAATACAGCTCCTTGGTAATGGCAACAGCAGAACTGTTCTCCAGGTTAATACACTGCACACATGTACAACATCTGAGGAGGAGGCTACTGAGGGCGTTTTTTCAATCAGTTCTCTCAAACAAATCCAATACTTATTGCATTGAATCACCCATAATGTACTGCAACAGCAACGCAATGGTGGATAAGGTGACGTGTAACTACAAGCCATCGGTTATTTCAGTTTACTGCTGAATTCTTGATTTTGATTGGTTAGAAAGGCGAAGTTTTCTATAAGGAGATGCTTATTTAACATTTATGGAAGGAGTCTCCAGTGTCAGAGGTAAAGATATAATGTTAAGTTTTCTGTTATCTTCTTTTTGTTATCTTCAGGACAGAGGAGTTTATGCTTCATTACAGTTTCTCATTAGAATGACAGACTTTTTTTTTTAGTTTGTCTATTTGTTTTATTGAATTCAAGAGAGAGCGGCTGGGAAGGAAAGGACTGTTTATAGCTGCTATAATTTACTGTAAGCGAACTGTAAATGGATAAATATGTACGAAGTGTCACTCTAAATAAATAAACAAAAATGTAATTGTCAGATTGCTGTGGTATACAATATATGCTGTTTATTGGAAAATAATCAACATTAGACTGGTAACCTTAGCTTTGCCTTATTACACAATGAAGTCATTGATTATTTTCCTTTAACAGCGCAACAGCAAGTGTTTTATTTCATACAAAGCTGGGTATATTTGCTCATTTGGCATGGCCACCATCTTTTATGGAATATTGTTCAGTCTTTGGTCCAAACGAGGCTGTGGTTCGTCGGGTTAGCAAGCTAGCAACAACCACCCTGTGGTAGATTTAACTGGCGTGCTAATTTAGCGGTTGTTGCGACTACACTTTTCTTCTCCATTCTTCTCATGTCCTTGGGCGTTGGTTCAAGAACATTTTCCCTCGAAGTCTACTCTTCACATTCTTGGTATTAGGGGGGGTGGGAGTGAAAGCGGGGGAGGGGCAGCTAGAGTGTCATCTCTTAACGCATTAACCGTCAGCTCTGTAGATTCTCATAAGGCTGCCACAGCTTTCCTAAATGTAGTCATAGGCGTCACTGAATCACAAGTTTTAATATGAATAAGCTAATAAGTCATAATGGATGCAGTACGCTTCTTTACACTTCCAGTGCCCCCCCCCCCCCACACACACACACGGTATTGGACTCGTATTAGTGAAGACTGATGCAGTCTCGTGGCAGGTCCTGAATTGGCACTTGAAGACAGCAGGCACATCTCAGACAGCGAACTGCAGGATATGAGTGCCGAAGAGGGATCTGGCAGCAGTGTGTGTGTGTGTGTTTGTGTGTGTGTGTGTGGTTGAGCCTCCATCTGCTGAGTGCTTTCCTCATCCCAGCGAGCGGCTCTTCAGTATTACAGCAGTATCTAATCTCTGACTGTCTCCTTAGGGTGTCTGTGTACACACTGCTGCTCCTTTCAGACACCAGACTCCATTTATAGTGTTTTATCTTAAAAAGAAATTACAATAGATGTTTTTCTCATGTAAATTATAACCGCACATGCAGTCCTGGAGTGAGAAATGCATAATAAATTATAATGTATGTAAGTGATGCCAATGTGGTTGGATGTTGTTGTAAGAATAAACTGGAGCTTGTGTTTGGTGGGGATTTAGGTCGGATTCTTGCTAGGATTGTTATTGTACTGTTTCTGAACAGGCCAATGAGACGGGACACAAGGATGGGTGCCGTGATTCTGTTTTGTTTGGCCAAATCCATGAATCATAATTAATTCCATAGCTGGGATCAAGCGTGCAGACATGCAGAGTTAAATAGGAATAATCTACAATCTCAAAATATCAGGTCAACAACAGGACGTACTCGAAAACAGGACTCGGAAAACAAGGCTTGGATTAATCTTGGATTAAACGTCAGGGTTTACATTCGCAGCCTTCAAGTCCTCAAGTTCAGAGGTTCAGATAATTACAACATAGTTGAACATAGTTCAAGTGGTTTTGGTTGGGAAAAAATGGAAAGCCTGAGAAAGCTAATTTCGTTTTTTATTAATTTTTTTTACATTTACAGCATTTTGCAGACACCCTTATCCATAGCGACTTACATCTATCTCATTAAAATACAACCGAGAAGTTGAGGGTTAAAAGCCTTGCTCAAGGGCCAAACAGTAGTAGCTTGGCAGTGCTGGGGCCTGAACTCATGACCTTCTGATCAGTAACCCAGGGCCTTTAACCACAGAGCCACTGAGTCAATGACAAGATGTTACAGGAAGTTACAAGAAGTGAACAGTTTAAACCCCAAATTACCACTTTTACACTTTTACTATGTGCTGTACCTGTAACATTAATACTGGGTGCCACCATAACGTTTCGTTATTAACACGCATACCCAACTCATAAAAAAATACGAGTTGCCCGGTAGTAATTACGACATTGTGCTGGCATTCATGTGTGCACTTTGAAAATCATGATCATTCCAACAGGACTTCAAGGCAGCAACAGACAAACTAACCATCAAATAACATTGAACAGGTGAACACACTTGGATAACAAACCAATTATAATACAGAGGCTGAGACAGGACCAGGACAGAAAAAACTAAACTAACATGAGCACATGGGAACAGTGACATCAAGGGAGAAACTGAGACATGTACAACCAGTGGCATATTTTTGATGGAAATGTCATACCAAAGATATATATTACATTGGGTGGAATTTGTGCTCTAGTGGTTACAAGTTTCTCCTCAACTACACCTAAATTCATGCCTGCGTACACAAAGCCACGCCTCCCAGTATCTACAGGGATGCCAGTGATTAGCCATGTTAATGCAAGTTAACGCTCCATCATCTTATTTTACATGAACGTTTAGGACTATATTATATTTAACCCTGTGAAATTCAGACACAAGGAACTTTACTGATTGGTCCAAAGAGTTCATCAGTTTATCAGTTGGGGGCAGTGGTGGCTTGGCGGTTAAGGCTCTGGGTTACTGATCGGAAGGTCAGGGGTTCAAGCCCTGTCAGGCTGCCACAGTTGGGATCTTGAGCAAGGTCCTTAACCCTTAACTCCAGGGGGTGCTGTGGTCATGACTGACCCTGCACTCTGACACCAACTCCCTGACATGCTGCGGTATGCGAAGAAAAGAATTTCACTATGCTGTAACGTATATGTGATCAATAAAGACTCATTATCATTATAATGTTTATAGTATCACCTCTTCAGGAGGAACGTATCTAATCTCTCTTCCAGCTTCATCTCCTTCACAGTCAGAAAGTTCCTCCATCTTGGAACAAGCAGCTCCCAGCTTTACTCGACTTGCAGCAGATTATGTGTTTTTGCACTGCTTGCATTTCTGAGCTGTATCTATAACCTATGACTGACAGGACTAAGTAGTCCGGCACAGACCTCTTATTTCTTTTATCACATCCTTTCCTTTTTTTTAACTTGGCAGTACGGACACATTGTTTCAGAAACCGTTACACCGTCTTCTCCAGATATTTCCACAATATTTGTAGCAGTGAGAATAATAAACTTTTGATTTACCGGCTTACCTTTAGATCTGTGTGTATACCGTTTAAACCCGTATGTGGTTCTTCTCCAAACTGTTTCTACAAAGTTAGACGCACACAACTGTACAGAATGTATTTGTGTGCTGTAGCAATACAATATCCCTAAGAACAAAGAGGCTCAAACCTGTTGCCCCTGTGTGCATAGCGAGCTCCACGAAGTCATGTTGTGTGAAGGTTAGTAGAAGGTAGAAGAATGTGCATGTCCTGTACAGAACCCTGACATCAGCCCTAATGAACACCTTTGGGATGAACTGGAAATGGAGCCTCCTCACCACCAGACCTCAACCTCAGCAATGCTTTCGTAGCTAAATGAACACAAACCCCTACAGACATGTCCCAAAATCTAGTGGAAAGCCATCCCAGAAGAAGTGGAGCTTATAAATAATAAAGATGGGATACTCAACAAACACATCCGCGTGCGATGGTCAGGGGTGCACAGACTTTTGAACATGCCTTCACAGACTTCGTGGATATGTCTACCATGTCCAAATGGTTGAAAAGTGGCTGAGTATTGCACGTCTGTATGAAGACTGATAACAGATAGCACACGGATTTGAGAAGAACGCTGACAGCAGATCAATAAGATCAGAGTACAGAGTGATTGCTGAGGTGATACAGTACCGTTTCTACTTCATATACTTAATACACACTTATCTTAATTCTACTTAATATATAATATATACTTAATCTTGTCAGTAAACCCATAATTCTCACGTTGCTTATTTATTTATCACCTCTGGATACTGGAGTTTGAGGGCGTTTGCGACAGTCATAGATTTAGCAAACGGCAGAAAAATAAAATGGATAAACAATTACAGTCACGCACAGCTAGGCTCATGATTAAACGTATAAATCGGCCCGGTGCAATGAGAGAACGCTCGGGAGTTTATTCCAGGTGGATCGAGCTACAATCAGCAGAAGTGAGCACACGGGTTGGGTTTTATAGCCGTTATTGACATTCCGGTTTAACTTAGAATAGATAGATGTAGGCGATTTATAGATAGATGAATCTGTATTCGAAATAAACATTAGTGAAGATCTCCACAGAAATGGCTTCTGCAATGTTTTACAGTACCTAATCACTGTGTTTACGTACCATATCAACCCTTCATTACAGCTGACAGAAACGTGCATTAAGTATAGGACAGGAAAAATATGAGTCGGTGTGATGCGGCTCAACTTTTTATATAGCTATAGTAGGAGGATACACATACACACTATTAACCAATAATATTCGACAATACTGCTATACGATACGATACGATTTGAATCTGGTGTAGGCCTAATGTAGGGCTTGTGTATTGCTATCAACACTACCTTAGTAATGTTCTTTCTCTTCTATATCCATCCATTCGTCCATTTTCCATACCGCTGATCCTACACAAGCAGCCTGGAACCTATCCAAGGGGACTCCGGGAATGAGGTCGGGGACACCCTGGAACAAGGTGCCAACCCATCGCAGAGCACAATCACACACACATTCAGACAATTTAGAAATGCCAATCAGCCTACAGGACATGTGTGTGGACTGGGGGAGGAAACCGGAGTACCAGGATGAAACGTCTGAAGTACGAGGAGAACATTCAAGCTCTGCACACACAGGATTCATAACCCCCAACCCCGGAGGTACGAGGACTACATGCAAACCACTAAGCCCCCCCTTCAATATATCCTGTCATTATGTCATCATGGTCCCACTGTAAAGAATAGAAATGAAGCCGTTTAATCAGCTAAAATGTGCATTTTATCCCACTCTTCACCTCACTGCACCACGTCTCTATAACTGCGTACAACTTCACCAACACGCGACACACCTGAACCAGCTCGTGAGCTAAATATAAAGCTCTCCATATGTCGGATCAGGTGTGTTGGGAGAAGAGAAAGCTTGAAGGTGTGCAGCAGAGTGGAACTCCGAGGACTGAAGTTGGGGAATCTTAGTTTAGAGGACGTTTTAATAGGAGAGGGAGCTTTAATACCGATCAAGCAATCTGTTCGTAAACAGTGACGTTTAGAGCGGTATGAGAAATAAGGAGCTGACGACTGGGAATGGATACACACATGTTTATTCAGCAGAAAGGTGAAAAGTAGATTTATTATTATTTTTTTTTTTTTAAAGCACTTGAAGCATATGAGCTGCGTGTATGGATACGATGGATACGACGTTATCATTAAGTCTAACTAAATTATCTAACCCTATAAGCTTCATCTGTAGATTAAATATAGTGTTAAGTTAGGTAGAGGGGCGGTAGTGTGTCAGGTGGTAGAGTGGGTTTGTAGGGTTGGCGGTTCGATTCCGGGCCCACGTGACTCCACATACCGAAGTGTCCTTGGGCGAGACTCTGAACCCCAAGTTGCTCCCGATGCTAAGCTAGCACCTTGGATGGCAGCTCTGCTACCACTGGTGTGTGTGTGTGAATGGGTGAATGAGAACCAGCAAAAAGCGCTTTGTAGATCTCCTAAGTTTTTTCAAAAAAAGTACTACCAGACCATTTAAGTACGAAACAAAACACTCCATTTTATTCTGTTAGAGGAAAATAATCAACAACGGAGTGGTCTAATGATGCTCAGTAACAAGGTGGTTATTTCCAGCTCCGAACTGTACGTCCTGAAGTGCTTATTCCTCTTATGGAACAGCATTTATGCAATGATTACAATGATATCTTTATTACTTATTTATTAAATACACATATTCTACGTTTTATCCGCTTGTAGTCACGTTTAATGTCATGGAACGTTCTTACTTATGCTATAGCAGCTGTAATCAGTCAATGAAACTCTGCTCTGTCCTGGAGGTGGCGGAAAACGTAAAGTGACACTAGAGACTCCTTCCATAAACATCTTATCAAAGATAACGTAAGTCTGGCGTCCACCACGCCCGTCCCTGTGTATGAGCTCTTACTGTTCAATCGTCAGGGTCACTCTTTCCTTTTTCTCCTCATATCTAGGACGTAAGGGTCTTTACTAGATCAGACCTGATCCACTTTGACAGCACGGCGAAACAAATCATCCCAGCGTGGTTATAGTGATCATACACCGTGCGTAACCGAACGTGGACTAGAATGATCTCAACAGTGCTGATGGACGCCAATTTCTTGCCCCCTCTTCATCGTTAGCAATGTTAGCATTTTTGCTCGACATTTCCATTCCAGTCGAGCAGGGACTGAAAAACGAGACTCGAGGGAATCCGGACGCCGAGCTGATGCGTGATAAATAATACGCGATAGATAATAACTCGCCCCTGCAGACCTCATCAGTACGGCCCGGCAGATTGAACCGTCGTCCAGACGACGCGAGCGGCGCTTTAGGCTCACGCATGCACGCCTCTCGCGGTTCCTCCATGGCATTTTCATTACAGCCCCTTCGCTCTGCACTTTTTTAATACCTCAGCAGCAGGGTAAACACACTGCGGAAAGGTGAAAATGTTTTGGTTATTTGCCCACCGCTGTCTCCGAGGCGTGTCTTTAAGGCTTCGCGCGCTGTTTATTGCTTTTTCCCGCGGCCATCAGGGAGCCATCAGTCGAGAGGCACTAGACGGGAGTGTAAATATCAAGCCACACACCTTGTTTTCGCACTCTACTCAGCGCTGCATAAGCACAGGGGCTGATGGTTCCTGTAGATGTCTTTGTGAATTACACACACACGCCGCTGATTCATGGCTGCTCAAGGCCAGCACACACTCCTGCACCGCCATTTCTAGCGTTTTCAACGCGTTCTAACGTAGCTTACCGTGCACATCTGATATAGTGTACATCATCCTACATGCTCTTCTTTTCCCCCACGGTGGAACCACTGAGGAGGTTTGCAGAGGTTCCTTGTTTTATCCTAAAGTTACTCTCTCAACCTTCACGTCGAGTATTGTATTAGGAAATGCACTGTATGATGTGATGTGGAACCCTGCAAAAAAAATCTCATCTCATTTCATCATCAAAAGAACTCGGACGAATCTGAACGAGTTTAAGAGAGTTTCCATCCGTCCATCTGTCCATCCATAGTGGTGACATCATCAGCGTTGGATTGGCTGTATAATAAAACACTGCGTGTTGTGCTGCTACGGGAAAATAATCAACAGTGAGATGATGCAACAAAGCAGAGTCACTGTTACCACCTCTCTCTCTTTCTCTCTCCCTCCCTCTCCTTCTCTCTCTGTCTTTCTCTCTCCCTCCCTCTCCTTCTCTCTCTCTCTCTCTCAATCTCTCTCTCTCCCTCCCTCTCCCTCTCCTTCTCTCTCTGTCTTTCTCTCCCTCCCTCTCCCTCTCCTTCTCTCTCTGTCTTTCTCTCTCTCTCCCTCTCCTTCTCTCTCTCTCCCTCCCTCTCCCTCTCCTTCTCTCTCTGTCTTTCTCTCTCCCTCCCTCTCCTTCTCTCTCTCTCTCAATCTCTCTCTCTCCCTCTCCTCTCTCTCTCTTTCTCTCTCTTTCTGTCTCTCTCTTTCTTTCTATCTATCTCTCTCTCTCTCTCTCACACACTCACTCTCAAGTTCACTGTTTTGCTATAAGAAGTGTTTTATTCCAATTTGCCAGCGATGACACCTTTTATTGATTAAAGTACGATGTACTTATTATCCATTTCCAGCTACAGTACAATTTAACACAAGCTACTTCCTGTTCTCACTGACGTCACAGC
>CM022757.1:8941202-9068702 GCA_012411365.1 Ameiurus melas | reverse complement strand
TGGTATGGACACGGGTGTCGGGATTGTCGCTGGTATGGGCATGAGTGTCAATGATTACCTCGGTGGTGTGTTCCTCTCTGACCTCTCCCTGCTGTGACCTCGCTGTGTCGTTACCCCCCTCTGCTCTAGGCATTCGTTCTCGGGTGTCCCCCTGCTGCTACTGCTGTTGAAGCCCGGCCGTGTCTCCTCCGGAGCTTCCCGGTTGCTCCGCTCTGCGCGGACAGCTCAGCCGTTTGTGACCGATCTCCCCGCACCCAAAACACCTCAGGCGCTCGGTGGTGGCGAAGACGGTGTAGCTGCTGTTGCCGTGTCTACACTTGAAGTTAACATCCAGCGTTTGTTCTCGGTTAAGAAACATGTACACCTGTCTCTGGAAAGACAGAACGTGCTTTACCGTAGAGTCTTTACAGCCAAGCGGGAGATCAGTCATGGGGCCGACGAACTTCCCGAAGCGGGCCAGCTCTGTCATTATTGACTCGTCTTTTATGAAGGGGGGCACGTTAAAAATCACCACCCTTGTCTCAGGAGCAGAAAGATGGGTAATGTTTAGCGTCCCACCTTTTAACATAACCCCACTCGTGCACAGCGTGTCGACGAGCAGTTCTCTTTTCAGGAAGATCACCACCGCTTTGTTCATTCGGGAGGCGGAGTGGATGTTCTCACACCCGACCCGCTCTCCCACCGCTAACAGAATCTCCTCCACCTGTTCACCATTCACCGGCACACACCTGGCTCCATGGCGGAGAGACAGTGAATCCCCTCCGGCCTCGGAGGCAATGGCCAGGAATATAGGAATACCGCTAGTTTGTCTTCCTAAACTCCATCTGTACCTCTCAATATGTTCAGCCTTTTTAATCACTTGAGTTGTAACATGATTTCTGTCTCAGAAAACCCTCGTTAATAAACAGACAGCATAGACAAAAGCATAGATTAGACGATTACCTGAGACAAAGAAGCAGTGCAAACAGTGGCCACATATATGAGCGCTCATTAAAAAAAAAACGTGATACAGGTGCAGGTGGTCATGTGACAGTAATATGGTGCAATGGCTGCTGGGAAATGAAGTCCAGAGCTACCTCCTTGATATATGACACTAATGTTGTCTGGGAATAAGTGCAGATGAAAAAAAAGTTTGTTACAATATCTTTAAATCAAGCGTGTGCTCTGGATCCTCGCTCAGTGTCTGAGGAATTTAATTCCTGTTCTGTATCTGCCTCAGAATGTTTATTTGATGGTTACAGTTATATTAAAATTGATTAAATGGATTGACGTGTGTGTGTGTGTGTGTTTTTGAGCATGATGACTAAAACACATGTACACACACAACAATAATGTTCTTGTCATGTAGGGAATGTTAGACTGCAAATTAACCCTCTTACCCCTAAGTTCCCACAGTATTATGTCCCACATCTCTATATTCCCCAGAGAAACAGCACACCAACCCTGAGTTCCCAAAATCAACAATTTAATTGGAACATTTTTAAGCCTTGAAACAACTTATAATAATGTATTTGTGTATATTACTATTAATAATTACTATTAATATTACTTTGAAAATGAAGCAGTTCAGTGTTTTTACTAAACTTAGAGCACAATTCTTAACTAGAGAAATGACAAAAAATGCTCGCTAAAATCCGTCTACTCATTTAGACGCACCATACGAGCATCAGCGCGGTTAAAGCCTTTAAATAAATTCAAGTAAATAATAAATAAATAAATAAATAAATAAATAAACAAATAAATGCATTTTAGCGCCAAAAGTCAAGTTTCTGGTGATAAATCAGACCAGCAGGTAGTGTTTTCACGAATGCACAGAGATGGTCACGTTATGACTCCAAACCCCTGCAGTGTCAGTCGCACTGGTTGATGCTGAAGATGAAGACGGATCAGGGTATGAATCAGGAGAGTTTGGGTCACTATCAGTTTCGGTTTTGGTTTCAACATCGCCTGAACTTTCACTGCTGTCACTATCTAGAATCCTCGCTCTCGCCTGTGTAACTGTGTGTTTTCTTTTTTTCCACTGTTTTAGATGTACCTGTGTTCACTGTAGGTGTACGGGGGATAATATTTACACTGTAAATCCTCTATATCGGCCTTACTGGGATTTGGCATGGACGACCAAGCCGGTATATCGTCCTTACAGGAATAGATCAAAGACGGGCAAGATGGTTTTTCGGCCATACAGGGTAAGAGGGTTAATGTAGCAAATGATACAGGCTGTTATAGAACTGTACGGTGACCTCCTTTAATATTGGTACCCTTGGTAAGTATGAGCAAAGAAGGCTGTGAAAAATTGTCTTTATTGTTGAATCTTTTGTTCAAAAAATTCACAAAAATACTCTGCTCTCATGGATATAAAACAATGGCAAACACAACACAGGCTTACAAAAAATATCTTTGTTAAATATAGGTGTGCAACAATTATTGGTACTTTTAGTCAACTTTGTGCCTTTGCCAAGATAACAGCTCTGAGACATGGTGAGGGATCTTAGACCATTCCTCCATACAGAATCTCTCCAGATCCTTCACATTTCGAGGTCCACGCTGGTGGATTCTCCTTTTCAGTTCACCCCACAGGTTTTCTATGGGGTTCAGGTCAGGGGACTGGGATGTTCATGGCATGACCTTGATTTTGTGATCAATAAACCATTGTTGTGTTGATTTTGATGTATGTTTTGGATCATTGTCCTGCTGGAAGATCCAACAACGGCCCATTGAGGCAGTCAGGTTTTCATTTAATATCTGTTGATATTTGATAGAGTCCATGATGTCATGTATCCTAACAAAAAGATCCATCTCCATATTTAACCGTGGGCATGAGGTACTTTTCCATATGGCTACCTGTCTGTGTACTCCAAAAACACCTCTGGTGTTTATTACCAAAAAGCTCTATTTTGGTTTCTTCTGACCATAGAACCCGATCCCATTTGAAGTTGAAGTAGTGTCTGGCAAACTAAAAACACTCGATTCAGGCTCGAAGCTTTTTTCTTGAAACCCTTCCAAACAACTTGTGGTGATGTAGGTGTCTTCAGATAGTAGTTTTGGAGACTTTCTGACCCCAAGACACAACTAACTTCTGCAGTTCTCCAGCTGTGATCCTTGGAGATTTTTATCCACTTGAACCGTCCTCTTCACAGTGCGATGAGACGATATAGCCACGCGTCCAATTCCAGGTTGATTCATAACATTTCCAATTGACTGGAACTTCTTAATTATTGCCGTGATGGTGGAAATTGGCATTTTCAATGTTTCTGCTATTTTCTTATAGACACTTCCCATTGTGTGAAGCTCAACAACCTTTCGCTACACATCACAGCTACATTCCTCGCTCTCACCCATTGTTATGAATAACTAAGGGAGTCTGGCCTATGTGTTACCTCATTTTTATACCCCTGTGAAACAGGAAGTCATGGTTGAACAGTTTCCTGTTCCTAGTCACCCGGGTGTACTAAAAAAAATTTAAATATCAATGGGAATATACTTCACATATATTTTTCTCATATGAATACATAGGGGTGCCAATAATTGTGGCACACCTATATTTAAGATATATATTTTTTATAAACTTGTGTTGTGTTTGCAATTGTTTGATATCCACAAGAGTATTTCTGTGAAGATTTTGAACAAAAGACCAAACTACAAAGACATTTTTCACAAATCTTCTTTGCTCATATTTACCAAGGGTGCCAATATATATCAATATTATGATATATATGATACTTGTCTGTAAAATTCGGTCCTGAGTTTCAGATCTGTATCTTCTTAGGTCCTCATCTTGTCTCTTCCTCCTCATCTGGGCCTCTGGACTGTGCGCAGATCGGTTCTGCTTCGTTAGCCTAATTAAATTTGGGCCGAAGGTTTTGCTGGCTCTGTCCGGCCGCCCCCGGAGAGCATGTGAGCTAACAGCAAGGAGAGCATTAGCCTAATATGGGACATCTGGTGCCCATTCATTACCTTCACCATCCTTGAAGTCCCTGACCCGAAATGTCATTTTTCACTTCGGAGAGGTCTGACTTTGGTGGAATTATCAACGAGATGAGAGGAAAGGAGGAGGGAAAGAAAAGAGGGATTAAAGGAGACAGGAGGAAGCTGGAGAAAAAAACAGAGAGGGAGGGAAAAACACCTTTCATTACGTGATTGGACGTTCAAAGCACAGAGGTGAAGAGGTGAAAGAACAGACGTGGGCTTAGTGAACCTCCACGATGCTGTAATAATATAATAATAGCTGTTATATCACCTTTCACACACACACACACACACACACACACACACACACACACACACACACACACACACACACACACACACACACACACATGCTTTAGAGCTCCTAAAATCATGGTTTCTAATGTTTTGTTTTTCTTTCTCATACCAAAGACCTGTTGTTTCTATAAACATTTAAAAATGACAGAAACTCTATACATCCCTACCTACAATTTAATTAGAACTAAAAGCTACAAAAACTCCTCTTTTGGTTGTGTCCCATCACATAATGATCGACAGCGCCGTTTCCCTAGCAACAACTATTGAAAGTATAGGAATGACAGAGTTTCCACAGTGTGTATGTGTGTGTGTGTGAGTAGTGTATATGCGGGTAATATGTTGATGTATTTTACACATATTTCCTGTAAACGCTTCACACCTTGCTGTGTTTATTTAAAGTGATTTTTACAGTCAGCGTATGAAGCGTTTAAGCTAGCGAAGCTCGGCGAGATCAGATCGTCGTATTTTTCTGTTTAGAGAAACAGAAAAATACAGAGTTACATTTGTAGCTCTGTTTATAACGCAGTGGGGTTTTATCAGACGAGCTATGTGAGAAAGCTAAGCTTCAGTACGGCAGTAAATGGTAAATGTGCACTTATATAGTGCTTTTATCCAAAGCGCTTTACACTGTGTCTCATTCACCCATTCACTCACACACACACACACTCACACACCAAAGGCACCAACTTGCCATCGGGAACAACTTGGGGTTCGGGAACAACTTGGGGTTCTTGCCCAAAGACACTTGGAGTCACCCGGGCCAGGAATCGAGCCGCCAACCCTACAATTAGCGGACAACCCGCTCTACCACCTGCGCCACAGCCGCCAGTAATATGAGCACTAGGTGTAGATCCTGACGATCTGAGTCGGCGTTCTCATTTCTTTAACACTAAAAGAAGCCACTATAAACGCGTAAAAAAATGCTAACTCGATGCAGTTTTGCTCATGCTCAGGCATGAAAAGGCAAATTCTGCTCGGTACGATGTTAGCGTCGCCGCAGCGTTCTTTCAACGACCCAGCGTTCTTTCTTCTGAGAGTTCATTTCACCACACAAGCAATCGCTAGCACTAAGAGGCATGTTGAGTTAGAGTTACTGATGGGTTGTGGAATGTTTCTAGCCTTTTTAGCGTTAAATCTATAGCGTTAAATAGCGCTGACCAGCTGTCGACGTTTGTTCGAAAACGCCTGTGTAGATTCAACCGCAAACAGTCTGTCCGTGCGAAGCGTGCGAAGGAAGCTGGTGGCTTGCTGTGCCTTATCCGTGTAAGTTTAATCCGTTCTCACGCTGAAGTGGCCCTGATGCATCTCTCTAAATGAAGCTGTTAACTCTCCACACACTGCCGCAGAAATACCGCCGGGATAGCTGACGAGGTCGTACGCAAATTTGCCCATTACGGCCAATTAGAGGGTGTTTAGAGCGAATTAAAATTCCTTCCTCCGTGTCCCTTTCATGTGCTAATAAATATTAAGCACGCGGCACAGACTGCCTGATTTAGATATTCCTTTGATCCGGTAGCTGGAGAAGATTCATCCAGCAGAGCACTGGCACGGCACAAATACTTCTTTCACACACACACACACACACACACACACACACACACACACACACACACACACACACACACATACACTTCCTCGCCTTCCTCTGAACCTCGCTACAGCTTATCCAACAAGTGTTTGACTCTATTTATACGCTATTCAGGCCAATTATGTCTAAACTCCATGATATGAACCCAGTGAAAATGTCAGTGCTCTTCTCTCTGAGTAAAAAATGGCATCCTTAGTTTCATTTGTCAGTTTCAGATTAGCGCACGAAATCTGATTCGGTTATACGCGACGGATTAGCGTTTTGGGCTGAATTAAACGCGTCGCTAAAAATATCAAACGTAATATGATACGATCAGATTTTTCCCCATGGAACTTTCAGTACCTAACCTTATTAGAAACAGCAAACGTTGATTTTAACCACAAGGTGTCTGTGTCGAGAATTTCCCTATACAGTCAGTCCCTCCACTATTACGATCCGATTTCGAGTCCACGTTCGCAGAATTTGACGTAAAATCGCAGATCCGAGTCGAGACGCGCCATGTGACGACATCACACGTTCAACAGAAGCCGTCTTTGAGTCACGTGCAACGAACATGAGTACAGCTAAACGGCCTCATTTACCGACAAACACCGTGAAAGAGCGCGCAGAACTATTTCGTGCGACTGCGAATTTCGCAGATTCTACTAGTTTTCCACAAAAAACCCCTACAAATGACTCAGCAAATGTCACAATTTTTGAAAAAGCCACAGCAAAATCATTGTTGAGACTCGTAAAAACAAGCAATGGTCCACGTTCCTGAATCGTACTTTAACCCCAAGTTCACACACACGACGTTAAAGCAGTAGATCAGCAGGATTCAACTAAAATCTGTCCAGCGACACCAAGTCTGGATAAGCAGCTAACATGACCGAATTTGCGACAACATTTACCATTTAATGCTTAACTATTATTGATCCCTTCATCTGAGGAGGTTATTTCTGGCTCGTACTAGCATGTTTTGACTAGCGCCATGAACTCTGACATGGTCGGATGAAACATCTAGAGTATTTATGGCTTGAAGCAGAAAATAAATACATACTTCTTATAACATAGATGAATAAACACGTCTAATCCTTATTGAAGAACGCGAACCATGTCGTCATGTCACTAATCCGACCACCGAGGATGAAATCCGAACTAAAAATGTGAGATGCCTTTGGCTAAATTATTTACATGCTGTAAATGCATGTAATTGGATAAACTGCAACTGGATAAACTGAACTATGGACATTTCTTTCCATGCATTAATCATAACGCTCTGCTACAGTGCTAGATTCCTGTGAAATTCTGTGTGTTCAGAGCGCTGTCTCCGGGTGACGACCCCTGCGGTAGCCAGTCACCCTAATCAGACAGAGATTAGACACTGTCCTTAGACTGAAGAAGTCACTCAGCAGATGGAGCCTCACACACACACACACACACACACATCTCTGCAATCCAGATTGGTGTTGGTCTGGCACTCAGACCCCGTGGTTCCCCGTCTGAGGCGAGCTGAGCGGACATGCAGGATGACGCACTTTTCACCTGTGACTCATGCAGAAGATGATCAGCTCTGAGTCCAGATGAGAAATTACTCCATACCGATAAAATGAGTTTCAGTGTAGAGATCTGGTTCAGAAAGAGAAAACAACTCAAATACAGCCACGAAATATTTCCCATCCTGAGATTTAATACAAATACAGTATTATTAAACCTATTTATAGACTCTATTATCGTTTAAAGCTTGGCGGTCTACTTGGAGATCATATTATGGGAAGGCTTTAATTGAAAGTTTGGCAATAACCTTTTTATAAGTAAGTAATGCCGCGTTTATAAGCAAGTACTACATATTTCCTAATCACACAATACATACTGAATAAACAAATACTGTGCAATTTAGGAACAAGAACTGCAGCGGTGATAAGCAGGGTACTGGATAGTTTATAAGCAAGTACCATACCATTTATTAAAACGTGCTACATAGATTATGAGCAAGCACATCATAGTTTATAAGCAATTAATGTACAGTTTATAAACAGGTAATGTGTAGTTTATAAACAAGTAATGTACAGTTTATAAACAAGTAATGTTTAGTTTATAAACAGGTAATGTCCATTTATAAACAATTTATGTAAGTTATAAAAACATAAATGTAGAGTTTATAAAAATTAGGTAATTAAGTATATAAAATAGTTTATAAACAAGTTATGTACAGTTTATAAACAGGTAATCTGTAGTTTATAAACAAGTAATGTGTAGTTTATAAACAAGTAATGTTTAGTTTATAAACAGGTAATGTCCATTTATAAACAATTTATGTACAGTTTATAAACAAGTTATGTACAGTTTATAAACAGATAATCTGTAGTTTATAAACAAGTAATGTGTAGTTTATAAACAAGTAATGTGTAGTTTATAAACAAGTAATGTGTGGTTTATAAACAAGTTATGTACAGTTTATAAACAAGTAATGTATACATATACATTATATATATACATTCTGTGTGTGTGTGTGTGTGTGTGTGTGTGTGTGTGTGTGTGAACAGGAACACAGCGATACTGTACTGCTATATTTTTATCTCCTTCTGGGTATTTTGCTTTTAGAAGACATGCTGAAGTGTGAGATGTTAATGCCGGGAATAATCGTGTAGTTTATCCACCTGCCTGTTCCACTGGGACCCGAGCTCAGGGTTATTTAAATAATTTAATTATTTCTTCTACAAGATTAATTAAACCATGCTGTAGTAAAGGAGGGCAAGAAGAAGCTGAAAAAAGACATGAGAAAACAACTTTATTTTAACTGCGTTGAGTTCACATACGGAAAAGTAATTCCATATTTAGCTTCTGATTTACTTCAGCGTGATTACTGAATTAGAGTCATGAAAAATACACCATGTGATAACTGTACAACCAAACATTGTGCTTTTCAATGTATACACTTACAAATATACAATTGTATAGAAATACCGCTTTCTGATTGGCTGGCTTCTACCAACAATCTGGTCAAAACAATACTATGAAATTAAACACTCTGTGCCTGTATGGTAGAGTGGCCAGACTGAGGCCACTCCTCAGTAAAAGGCACATGACAGCCCACCTGGAGTTTTCCAAAAGGCACCTGAAGGACTCTCAGATCAAAGATGAAGAACAAAGATTGAACTCTTTGGCCTGAATGGCAAGCGTCGTGTCTGGAGGAAACCAGGCACAACGCATCACCTGGCCAATACCATCCCTACAGTGAAGCATTGTGGTGGCAGCATTATGCTGTGGGGATGTTTCTCAGTGGAAGGAACTGGGAGACTAGTCAAGATCGAGGGAAAGATGAATGCAGCAATGTACACATCCTTGATGAGACATCCTTGATGAAAACCTGCTCCAGAGCGCTCTGGACCTCAGACTTGTGCGAAGGTTTATCTACCAACAGGACAACGACCCTAAGCACACAGCCAAGATAACAAAGGAGTGGCTACAGGAGAACTCTGTGAATGTCCTTGAGTGGCCCAGCCAGAGCCCAGATTTGAACCTGATTGAACATCTGTGGAGAGATCTGAAAATGGCTGTGCACCAACACTCCCCATCCAACCTGATGGAGCTTGAGAGGTCCTGCAAAGAAGAACGGGAGAAACTGCACAAAAATGGTGCCAAGCTTGTAGCATCATTCTCAAAAAGACTTGAGACTGCAATGGGTGCCAAAGGTGCTTCAATAAAGTATTGAGCAAAAGTTGTGAATATTTATGTAAATGTGCTTGTCATTACGAGGTATTGTTTGGAGAATTTTGAGGAAAATAATGAATTTAATCCATTTTGGAATAAGGCTGTAACATAACAAAATGTAGGAGAAGTGAAGCGCTGTGAATACTTTCCGGATGCACCATATGTCAAGCGGTACCATCCTCAGAAATCTCCAGGTTATAGCCTCCAGTTGTTTATAGCCTCCAGCGCTCCATCCAGAGGTAGGGCATCAGGATGAATCCGGCAGATCCGGAGTGCAGAAAGGGTCAGGATCACTGGTATCTCCATAAAATCATAATCTTTACTGGTTTATACTTAGAGCTGCACCTAAATGTGTTATATGTTCTTGTTATTGCATCGTGGATCGTTTTCAAAGAACACACCGAGGTCAGAGTTAACACTCCCATGCTCAGCCTGCCATTTCTTCTTCTTCTTCTTCCCTCCCCTCGTACTGTAGCTATTCATCTCTGTTCTGTAGCTTGGACTCGTGTAGACTGACTGAGGTTATACTTCTTATAGTGAAAAGCTAAACTGAAGACCTCAAAGCATGCAGAGAATCTGAAGATCAATCCTGCCTCATGACTCATCTTTGGTGCCGTGACCCTTAACACCACACAACCTACACCAAGAGCAATGTTGTCTGGGGTTCTTTATTCTTGTACTGTAACATTTCCACGAATCAGAGAGTTGTGGCCTGGATTACTGATTGCATGAACTGATTCGACTCATTGAACACGTGTTTGGTATTTCAGCGAAGCTGCATTCCCATGACTAACAGCGCTTATTAGAGAATATATTCAGTTTGTTCTTTTATCATTTATTCTCTTTAATAACTGTGAGCATTGTTTCCCTGTGCTGTGTTTTGTCTGTCTGTAGCGCCAGGTTACGGACTCTGATGCTCGCGGAATTTTCTACTTGGTGCCATGACCCGGATGCCACGCTAACACCACCTACGTTATCTGTGTAAGTAACTCAAATACATCAGCATACTGTTCAGTCCTTCTTCAAATGTGCTTTGAATTGGGCGTACGAACCGATTCGAGTCATGGCGCGGGTTTCTTTTATCGTTTATTCTCTTTAATAACTGTGAGCATTGTTTCCCTGTGCTGCGTTTGGTCTGTCTGTATCTCTGGGTTACGGGCACAAAGTTGCTGTAATGTGGCGTGTGCAGATCGCACACACACTGAACTCTAAACACTGAATGTGTTTCCTGGGTGTTGACAGAGATATTCCCATTAGAGAGGATGAACAATATCGGCGTCCTGATCCTCCTCCATTACGACTGGAGGAACGGCGGTGAGACAGAAACAGAGCTTTGTCCCCCAGAAGAAAAGAGACAGAGATAATGATCAGTGAATGTCCCTTCACTTACTCGCTCCATTCAGACTCTGTAGTGCACTGACATTTAACACACCTCTCAACCAACCTCTCTTTATTTTTTACTCTCTTTCCATATCTCAAACCCCCTGGATGTTTATCGCTTTCCCGTCTCAGGAACTGTACATGTCCTCAGTTATCAAGCTCTAAGATGATAACTTATTTAACCAGCTTCATCCTTATTCTAAAAAGCAGAACTACGTACACATCTCCAGATGTTTTATTTTGTTTCAGGGGGTTATTCCTCACCCCTGGGTTGTTCATCAGGGATCTAAATTTCTGTAGAACTGGTTTGAGATGATGTTTTCCCTTTAACGCGGTACACAAATACAGATTCCGTCAAACTGGAATTAAAAGTTGAATGTCGCAGGAAATCACTGTGATGTTATAATAATTGCATCTAACTACATGCTTAAGATATGATTCGTCTCCTGATGAGTCAGATCTCCTAAAGCGGGAGTGTTTCTACTCATTTATCAAAGGCTGGTACAAGATTTATCCAGGTAATCCATATTATCGACAAACCAATTTTGGTTAATTGAGACAAGATCCGGTTTAAAACGGCGTGAGATTTGGTTTTATCTCCGACATCCTCACAAGCACTCTGCTTATTATAAAAGTTTTTTTTTTAATAACAACAACAACTACATTATATGTCAGAACAGATTTTTTTTTAAATAAAGCAATAATAATAATAATAATAATAATAATAATAATAATAATAATAATAATAATAATAATTGAATAAGTTTTTCAGATATTCCCTTTCATGTAGCATGTTGTATACGTAGCTGTTTGTGAATGTAAAAAGTCTGCAAAGTTTCAAAAATCAAAGCGCACGACAAACAGAGGTATCGACTCCCAAAAGAAGGAATCGGTTCTGAACAGCTGAATCGAGTCGTTAGTGATTCCAGACTTTACTTCCTGTACTAATCTACGTAGGTTTGTAACAAAAATCTCCGCCTCTGGTCTTCATCGGCTGCTCGCTGACAGCGGTAGACCAATCACGACAGACTGGGACGTCTGACCAATCAGAGCAGAGTATACTCTCTGGAAGGAGGAGTTTAGAACGAATCGTTTAGAACGGATCATTTAACGACTCATTTGTGACACTGACGGAAAAGGTAACACTGCAGTTTAAATTGTGAACAATATTATTAAAGTGTTTTTTGATCTCGGATGCATGGAAATCTATTGAATGAGACCATTAAAGCAAAATTAGGCACGTTTCAAACTATAATAGGTGTGCTTTAACTATTTACAGTTGATGCTCCAAAGCACAACACTAAAAATAATCCAAAATTAGAAATGTTAAATAATTTAAAATAATAAATAACCATAATAAATAAAAATAAACAAAACAATAATACAAATTATTTTTACAAATGAAACTTTTCCTTATGTCTTCAGTCTGAGAATTTCAAGTTTCAAATTTCTGGTGACAAATTCATCAATAACCTCAATGTAAGATAATATCTTTTCAGCCAATTATATGCCAGTTAATACGGTTTGATTGAACACACGGCTCTACCGACTTTACACATAGTCCAACTATAATCACTCATTCTTAGATATGACCCAACAAAATGAAGCAGTTTTTACATAAAATCAGGTAAATGTGTTGCCGGTAAAATGCTACTATACATTATTTCCATTTTGCGAACGTATCTGAAAGTGATCCACTTTTTCCTTTCTTTCGCTTCTCAGTGCCGAACTCGTGCTCTCTCTTCCCGTGAAGAGTTTTCCATCGGCATCCATTTCCATTGGACACACAGTGGCACATTTTATGCTGCACGTGCCTACTTTTTATGTATAATAAACATAGATTTTCTATATTCAATTCAATTCAATTTGATTTGGGTAGCGCTTTTTACAATAGACATTGTCTCAAAGCAGCTTTACAGAAATATCAACATGGTATACAGATAATGAAAGTGTGAATTTATCCCAACTGAACAAGCCACTGAGTGGCGACGGTGACAAGGAAAAACTCCCTAAGATGTTTAAGAGGAAGGAAACCTTGAGAGGAACCCGACTCAGAAGGGATCCCATCCTCATCTGGGTAACAACAGATAGTGTGAAAAAGTTGATAATGGATTTATACGAAGTCTGTAAGGTCTTAAGTGCAGCCGTAGTCCCAGTAGTCCGGAATGATATGATATTGATATTTACATATTTTTAAATGTCAGAATATAATGTGATTCGTATTAAAATTAGAATTGACTTTTTCCTTTTTCTTAGCAAATGAAGTAGCGCCCCCTGGGATGCAAACGGCATCATCCACGCATCGGCAGCACTACAGCCTACGGTACTGGTAGTACGCTTAATTTTTGCTACAGCTACTATACATTAAATCTACAATATATACAGATGAATAAATTGTTATAGTAAGGTTTGTAACCCAATCATATGTAAAGAAGTTTTAACAAGCACGACAGGGGCATAACATTACAGGACAATCATCCGTGACGGGGTGGTGTGATGTGGAACAATAAAATAAAGTAGATTATTTGCATTATTTTTCTAAAAACACCATGTCCCAAGGTGTTTAATTCCTTCAATACCACAGCAACATCCCCAAAATTTAAATTTTTATTTTACTCATGAATAACACATGCTACATTTAACGCTGTGGAATGTCCACAGATCAGGTCAGTTCCCGTTATCGCTGACGTGTCTCATGGTATTTGAAGTCGACGTTAATTAGACAAAAAACAAAAAAACATAAAAGAAACAAAACAGTTGGTCGTGTTAATGAGAAACCGCGAAGCGTAAACTCCTCTGAAGACTTTCATGTGAAGGAAACATTACTGACTGTTTCATAGCGCTGACGCTGGAGACTCTTTCTATAAATGTTACAGTAAATGAATGTGTCGTTGCAGAAAATTTCACCGCATCAATGATTACACATCTGTCCTTATTTTTAGGCTTTAATATAAACCTGCGCACTATCAGAGCTGCTGTTGTAGAAAACTAATCAGCACGTTCTGACCAATCACTATCAAGAATAAACAATGCTGTAGTATATCCATCCATCCATCCATCTTCTACCACTTACTCCTTCTTCAGGGTCCGGGGGAACCTGGAGGCAAGATTTAATACATTAGTAATGTGAATTCCTCCTCACCAATAGAGGGCACTATTTCTGGATCGTTGTTCATTTCCTGTTTACTTCCTGGTTTTACACAGTTTTCTGTGTTGGGTTAGTTCTGAGCTGTGTTCTCAGTGTTATGCTTCACTACTCTTTCGGTTTGATGATTGTGTCTACCATATTTGTCCAATCCCTGCTTAATGACTTTGGGTTTTGGATTGCATTTAAATAAACTCTGCACAGTAGAATGCTCATTCTTCGTCTGAGTCTGGTACTCCTTTACACAGTTTTTCCTGCATGTAATTTTCCTTTTGTAATTTCCCTAACTGTCTAAAAGTCAATTCAAACGTAAATTATGTTTATATCACAAGAGTAGCCAAACATAAATTTATTTATTTATTTTTACAGGCCGTTATAGCATTAATAATGCAAAACATCCTAATTCTGAATAAAAACAGGTACAAACCTTGTGGAAACGTAACAGTTTAGTGCCTTTGAATAAGTAAAAACCCAGTAGATAAAGTGAGCTCCTCTTATGTACCACATTCGGAGAGATAAGCGGCATTAAGTTACAGATAAGACTTTCAGGGTCGGGAAGTCCATTAGGCTGCAGTTCTGAGCTTCAAAAACTACTGCATTATTTATTTCTTAATCATATCGGTTTATTCGGCCCAGCGTGTGATTTAAGCAAAAAAATACGCCATGTAACGGTTCTCCTGTTTTAGGAATGGATCCATGCAGACAGCTAATGTGTCTCGAACCCACAAGCTTGGTGTAGGATCTCCGAGTGTAGAAATGATCTAGAACTTCTCACACTGACTGGTGTCAGTTTTCATTTAGATATCATAAGATATTTACATGTTTCCCAGAAGGCGAAATAATAACAATTTACCCCAATCATCCTGCTCAAAAGTTTACAACCCCCTGGCTCTTAATGTATCGTGTCGCCTTCTTGAGCATCAGTGAACATTTGCACCTTTTGTAATAGTCGTGTACGAGTCCCTCAGTCATCCTCAGTGTGAAAAGATGGATCTGGACATCATATAGTTACTGTTGGAAAGGGCTCAAATATGCAGGAGATGCTGGAAAAGTAAAGAATGTGCAGGACCTGGAGGGTAAAGAAAATTTTGAATCAGTTCGTTTGTGTAAATTCAGTTATTATAGTGTCTTGTGGACTATATGTAAACATCTGTTATGTGAAATAGCTTCTTCAGGGCAGGACTAAATAAAAAAACCAACATTATTTAAACGTATTAATTCATATTTTGCAGATTCTGCAAGGCGTATGTAAACGTATGAAGTCAACTGTACATAGAGCTGAAAGCAGCGACTGCAGAAAAGTGGTTTGTCCAAATGAACTAAAATTAAATCTCTTAGTGTATTAGTTGTAAAAGTTGGGTCTAGGGATCTCTGACATAACATCCCACCATTGTTATATTTATTTAGTTTCATTCTTATCTTCATAACACACTGTAAAAATCGATTGGTAGCAGTGTTGCCTGTAAAGTACGATAAAATTTGCACTAAATAACTGTTACATTATATAAAATGACACGTCATCCAGTATGTTCGCTCGTTCGGCATCTTACGCTTGATGCAGGGTACAACAGCAGAAGGTTAAGGGTCTTGCTCAAAGGCCTGAGATTTCATCACATGACCTTCTGATCTGTAACACAAAGCCTTAACCACTGAGCTTGTACTGATTTTATTCTTACTAGCATATACAATTAAATTCAAGATCAATACAATGAGAATTTATCTTTCTATTCTCACCCCTGCCTAAAAAAAAAAACCCTTTACATATCCCATTATGCATTGTGTTTCCTGGTAGTTTTTTGTAAACCAATGCACTGTTCTAATTGCCTAATCGTTTACAGTATCCTATTTCCATCCAGTAAAATGACACAACAGGTATTTTATTATAAATTCACAAAAGGTTTTTAGTTTTATTTTAATTTTAAACCATGTAGGTCTAATATTTATTGGTCGGTCGCACTGGTGGCTTGACTTGAATGGATTTGAATCCAAACTTCAATAACTCTAAAACAATTAGGCTTATAAATAATGTCACCTGGACCAACCTGATGTGTTCTTTCAGTGGAATAACGACTCCAATAGAAAGGTAAATTAGAATGAAATAACATTCTGTTCGAAGGGGGTGTGTGATTCTTACTTTAAAGTTCAAAGTTGGCAGAAAGTCTGGGAACTTCTCGCCGAGGACATTCTGTTCTGAGTGTCCTACAATGTGTCTCGAAATCTAGATGTTCACTAACCGATCAGTCTTGTGTATCCCAGATTGCAAACAAAGTAAGAATACCAAACGCTAAAATGATTAAAAGCAGGTCTATAACGTAACATCTTTACTTGTACGTTTAACATTATTCTAACACTGTAGATTTAGCATTGTTAGCTTTGCCGGCCTGGTTTGAGCATCCGAACCAACACATTTCACACTCCACGGGTTTTGATAAGCATATTCATAGCCTGGGATCACAATAAACACGGAAACAAAACAAACACAAACAAAGCGAGACAGTTTGTTAGCCATCTGTGCTCCCTTTTCAGTGGCGGCAGATGTCCAGCAGAGCCGTAACTGAAATCACTCCTCTCATTAAAGCCCTGTGTGGAGATAATAGCCAGCGTTTTATCATTCCTGCTGAATAACAAGGCATAAATAATGTTAAAAGCATAGGTTTCCCCACTACTGCTGATTATTTAAACACTCAACACGGCAGATTTGTTCAACAGCCGTGACGTGCGGGTGGATAGCCGAAGGCTGTAAACCAGTTACGAGTGCAGTGCTAACAAAATAACAGCAATACATCACCACACAACAAATTAGCACCAGAATCACTCATCACAAATACTTCATTATAAACATATTCGGTGTGGTTTGGGACGGAGTCACTGTACGGCAGAGACTCGACGCGGCTAGTTGGCGATCTACGACATGATGGCGGTGACGGCTGGGTTAGTGTACAGATGAGGACCGATTAAAGACTAAAGCGCCGCTGCATCGATCTCTTTAAGTAGGCAGAAAGCGAGAGCTAATCTCACTGCAAGATTCTCAGCAGGTAGTTGAACAGCATTGTAGGTAATGCAAAAAATCACGAAAATAGACCAACATACTGTACAATAATGATGAAAGAAGTTACAAAAACACTAAATTCTACACGTTAATTATGGAAATGAATATAGAAGTCATTCATACACCTTTAAGATTGGTCTGAATTAAGTACACTTTATATTTCTTGATATTTATATTTCTACATTGAAATTTATACATCATTTCTCTTTAGTTTTTTATTCGAATAGGGAAGCTGCATTAAAAGTCTGTTAGCCATATTATTTCTGTTGGCTTTCCACACACTGAAGCTAATTCTCCATTAGCAACCTTTGCTTTTTCAATATTTTTTAAATACGTTTACAACAAAATGACATTTCTGCTTATTTATTTTAAACAGTTTGTAACTAGATATGGACAATTTGATATAATATTGAAATTGAGATCAAATAGTTCACAGTACACTTGTCTGGACTATTTTGTTTATTTTTCACTGATTGGAAACAGCTTAACAAGTTTAACCCCTTAATGCACGGTGTTGCCATATGGCAACAACTAATTAACTCTTTTTTTTTTTTTTAGGGGTAACTAATACAAAATTATGTATCTATGTTACTGGAAAACTTTACAGGCTTTAACTTTGACATAATAAAAAAAGAATGTCATGTCCCATGACCAGGAAGTGCTGTTTACACTTCCTTTTCTGCAATCACATGGCATGGTAAAGGTAACATCGGAGGGTTGTTTAATTTAAAGTTGATTAATTTATCAATGTTTAGTCAAAACTACTTAAAGGAAAGTGAACATTTACTTTTTGTATACATTTTGAGTATTCGTTTAAATGGTAAATGTAAGTGTTGCCATATGGCAACGACATGCGATAATGGAACTGCGGTATGTGTGATTATGGATTGAAACAGACCTACACAGCAAAAAATAAAAAATAAAAAATAAAAAAATAAAATAAATGGCACTTTTTTCTCTAATAGTATATTTCCATTTTTTCACATTCAGAGTAAGAAAAACTGTTGTACTGTAATTTCAGACTTTTTGCAATTGAACCTAATTTTCTAAATTTAATGTTTCAAGACATAAAGAATTAGGAACTCAAGTGAAAGAATTAAAAAGACACTTCACCCAAAACATGTTTGGATCTAATTTTTGTAGGTATTTTGTATGAGTAAATCCATCCACATTCCTTTCTAGAAGATAGAACTTTACACGCTGTCTTGCCGGCACAAAACCCCTGCAACTTGTAGTCTGGAAAATGCAGTATTTGGAATTGTAATCTCATACATTTTGTCTATATGATATTTTCCACCATTGCACATTGTTGCCATAAGGCAACAACATACCAACTGCCCCCCTCGCCCCCCAAAAAAATTTTTATTCTTACATTTAAAAATATATATTTTACTAATAAAATCCATACATTTTTTTATGTAAATGTATAATTAATGAAGTTTCTGACTTTATCATTGTTAAATAATTAATATTTTATAGACATCAAATAAAAGTATAATTAAAATGCAACACTCTTCTGGCACTTAATAATAATATGGATTAATAATAATAGACATATTGTCTATCGTATAAATATTTTCAAGTATCGTGATATGATATTTTTGTCATATCGTCCACCATCGCCCTACCTAAGGACGGTACACTTTATTTTAAGAGCACAGAACAAAAAAGCTTCCTCTGGAATGGAACCTACTGAATATCCGCGATGTGATATTACTGATTTCAGCACACGTCTGCTGATGATAATACTTTTCTTTAGGTTTATATAAAAAAAAACACCCAAAACTTTGTACAGATTTAAACTTTTGAAAAATGCACATCGATTGAGTGCAAGACTTGAATTTTTTTTTCCCCCTGTCTGACACGATGGATACCGTGACCCAGCGGGACAGCGAGGCCTGTTAATATTTAATTCTGCCCTACCCACAATGCACTGCGCTGGAACAAATCGGTTCTGCGCTGGAGATAAATAGTTATTGAAGATCCACGGTACATTGTGCCAATTACGCAATTTATATGCATGCATTAGTTGTGTAAATAATGACTTTTCTATACTCAGCCTGTTTAAAGTGGTGGAATAAAGGACACGGGGAACACAGCAGCACCTCTAAAAGGTCTTTTTAAACTTTTATTCACTTAAATTTTTCAGTGTTTAAAGCAACGAGAAAACATTGAGAATGTCCTTTGGTGGGGTTTTTGTCATTACACGTCAGCCTCATTTCATGTAATCCAAGATTCTTTGATGCTAGCACGCTGCCAGTACTTAAGAAACTGCATAATTAAAAAAATTATAATACTGCATGTTATCTACCTATATATAGAGCTGAAAGCAGCGATTTGCGGGGGCCAAGCACCAGATCTGTGTTATAGTGGGTTTTTTTTAATTATTATTATTTTTTAAAGCTGTAGATGTAGCAGATGGCCTCATCCTGTTTGAGGGGGAAACGACACAGTTAATTATTAGCAGTGCTACCAAAACAGGAATTTATGTACAGTTTGATGACATGAGGAGAGAAAACATCCCCATGATAAATTACCTGTGCAGGTGTTCTGACTACTGGAATACTTCCCATAATATTAACTGTAATTTGATCTCATTTTCAGGAGCAGGTTGCACCGACAGATATTAAGTCAGGTGGGTTTAGTAGAAAATAAATAAAGAATAAAACCGACGTTATTCCTGACGCATAAACCGAAGTGAAAACTTTGCAACAAGTTTGGAACAGAAAAAACCCACAAAAGGAACTAAAACGGCGTTCAAATGAACTGAATTACACCGTGCACACAATTCAGCAGCAAAATAATTGGGGTTTTTTAATAGTATAGTAGAAAAACATTCAGGTGAAGATGTTTTGAAAGACTCTTCGAGCAGAACAACAAAGACCATACTGTATCAGCTCAGAAACACCTCCATTTTGATTATCTGGCTAATATTTATAGCACTTATCATAGAAACCGTCTAGAACGTCTCCTCCCAGCTAATCTTAAATAATATGCTTAGTTTAATTGTTTATTTTAGGCCACTAAATTCGGTTTTAGACTAAACAATTTGAGATTATTGCTTTGTACACAGTATGACATGACTCACTGCGTGATACCAAATGTTCTCGGTGTCAGATTATACGATGATACGAGGCTCTAACGATCGACCTGCGATGAAAGAAAACGACTACGCTCTGCTTAGATCGTGAATCAGAAACGGAAACCAGCTGGTGCAGAAAAACAGGCTGCGTTAAACACAAACAGAAGTGAGCTCGGGGTAATCATCCGATTTTGTTCTGTGTATGTTTTGTTTTCGTGTCTTCATCGCCTCGCCACTGGCGTAGCTGTTGTAGCTGTTCCGTGAGTTTGGTGGATTTTAGACGTGTGTCCTAGCAGCACTCACACTGAGATTTTAATGATATAGTTACTTTGTTGTCATCAGACGTCTTTGGTCAGAGTGGCACTTAATCGCAACCGCACTAACCCCCCGTCCGCCCCCTCGCGCCCCAACCCGGGAACACGTCAGCACACGAGATGGCTGATCTAGACTCTCATCCGTGGATTTTATTTTACAATGCGAGGTTGTTGAAATCATGGCCGAACATCATACAGCATAAAGACGGCCTGTTTCTGCTCGTTTCGTATCCTGTTGGTGCAACCGATCCTTGACATTTTAACACAGTCGCTCTTTGAGTACATTCAATTGTCATGATTGAGATAAAAAATAATGAATACATGGCTCTCGGTGCTTGGCCCCCTAAAAATGAAAACGTTTAATCATCCATCTTTTCATGTTTCTTTAACATATTTATCACATCGCTCTTAAACACAGTTTATCAGTAATATGAGTAGTTAATAATAATAATAATAATAATAATAATAATAATAATAATACAAAACATTCTGTACTATTTATTGTAAAGAAAATAAATCTTTGTAAATACAAAAATTAAATACGCTGATGATTTTTTTTAAGCACTTCTTCATGGGTTTATATCTATTTTGGGGACAGCTAATACACAAGTGCTGCACTGACTCTGACATCGGACGATAAAATCAGAATAAAAAACAAACAAACGAACAAACAAACAAAATAAAACGGGGAAAAAAGTGATGGTCGAGGCTTTTTCACCAAATACGAGTGGAAACTGATGGACTCCCTTTAAACACAGCTCAGTCTGATCTCCACAATGCACTGACAGCAAAGAATGTTTATGATATTTTTCTTCTTTTCTTCTCATGAGTTTGTACTTATTTCTTTTCTTTTCGATTTGATCTTTTTACAATTTTGTAAATAGTCCACATGATCTGGACACATTCTCCGTGTTGAGGAAAGCCAAAAAAAAAAAAAGCAGTCCAAAGTTGTCCAAAGTTGCAGTTGCATTCGCCATCTTGATCCCAAGTTACCATGGCGATAAAGAGGAAGTAGCAAGAACCACTTCCTGTTTGTTCTTGGTGTGGAGGTGTAGGCTGGAGGAGCGGAGGAGGAGGACTTGGGGTGAGTTTGGGCTTCTGCTATGGCTTAGTCCACCATAATCCTTCACGCTGACGCTTTTATGAAGCAATGCTTGGATAAATTCTCTAAATAACATCTTGTGACTTTTTTTATTTTTAAATAGATTTGTAATATTTTTTAAATTTTGTATACATGTATATTTATATATTTATTTATTGTCCTCTCAACGGTTTTGCTCGGTTTTCTGATGATCAGCTTTGTATATGTATTGTGTAGTGTGTGTGTGTTTCTCAGAGGGTTAAAGCCCAGGCGGAACTCAGCAGCAGGAGCACCATCAGCAGGATGATGATGACGGAGGATGGGACGGAGGTCTGAGCCGAATCTGACGAGCCGCAGCCGGCTTCGCTGTCGCAGCGAACCTTCTCACACAGCAGGCCCGAGTATCCCTGGGCACACTGACACCTCACGTTGTTCACACACACACCACCGTTCTGGCAGCGGAGCAGCTCGTCATCACACACTCGGGCTGCGACAGACAAGAGGGAGAGACGTCAATGTCCAAACACAGGAAGCTCTCAGTATAAACATCAGCGGTGCACGTAAACCACGGGAGAAATATCGCAAATATTATTTTAACCAAACCACACGGAAATTTATAACACAAAAAACAAACAAAAAAACAAACCAACAAACAAAAAATTGATCTGCCCAACACAGCTTAAAACACACACTCCTACAGGCTCTTCCACTCTCCCTCTGGGACCTTAAAGGCTCTACATAGAACCCTACAAGTGTTTCCTTCCCATTTTCCGCCACTAATACACTGCAAAAAAGGGAATTTCAAGAAATGAAATGAGTCTTATCGTTTGTATTAAAAGAAAAATAATCTCGTCAAGCAGAAAATCTCATTTAAAGAAAATATATCTTAAACTTCGTCTTAATAAAAATCATCCAGCAACATACTGAGCAAGATTTAACCTCCAGCAGAGGAACGAGATGGTTTTCCTTTTTTTAAGACCTCTTTTTCTGATATGAAGCAGCAGTGTCATGGTTATGCTGAAATCCACATTGAACTACATTACCCATCAGCCCCAGCATGTCACATGACCATGCCACGTGTCCCACTGATCACTCGCACCTGTTCTGTATTACCCGTAATAAGTGCCCCTATAGAAGCTCTAGTTTTTCAGCACCTAATTGTCCAGCTTTTGTTGTTTGTCGTTTTCGTGTGTTATCGTGTGTCCTACAGTACAGTACAGTACAGTAGTGATGGGAAGTTCGGAACATTTTACTGACTCGGATCTTTGAATCTTTCAGGAAAATGAACGAGTCTCAAGTCATTTCGTTCATTTCTGCAGAATATAATTAAAATCCTTCTCTCTCTCTCTCTCTGTTTCTCACTCTTTCTGTCTCTCACTCTCTCTCTCACTCTCTGTCTCTCACTCGCTCTCTGTCTCTCTCTCTGTCTCTCACTCTTTCTGTCTCTCACTCTCTCTCTCTCTCACTCTCTCTCTCTCACTCTCTGTCTCTCACTCGCTCTCTGTCTCTCTCTCTGTCTCTCACTCTTTCTGTCTCTCTCTCTCTCTCTCACTCTCTCTCTCTCACTCTCTGTCTCTCACTCGCTCTCTGTCTCTCTCTCTGTCTCTCACTCTTTCTGTCTCTCACTCTCTCTCTCTCTCACTCTCTCTCTCTCACTCTCTGTCTCTCACTCGCTCTCTGTCTCTCTCTCTGTCTCTCACTCTTTCTGTCTCTCACTCTCTCTCTCTCTCACTCTCTGTCTCTCACTCTCTCTCTGTTTCTCACTCTTTCTGTCTCTCTCTCTCTCTCTCTCTCTCTCACTCTCTCTCTCTGTTTCTCACTCTTTCTGTCTCTCACTCTCTCTCTCTCACTCTCTGTCTCTCTCGCTCTCTGTCTCTCTCTCTCTCTCTCTCTCTCTCTCTCTCTCTGTCTCTCTCTCTCTCTCTCTCTCTCTGTGTCTGGAAACGAATCACTCTCTGAGACAAACTCGTTGTTCCCGAGTCATAGTAAATATTTGATGAACGGACCAAAATGAACGAACCATTCATGAAGGACACATCACTATCCTACAGCCGCTCTTATAGCCTGCAAGTCTATGCCTTGTGTACGTTTATGGTTCTTTTTTTTTTTTTTTTTTTTTAATGTTATGGTTGTTTTTCCCTGTTTCAATAAAAATGCTAAAATCAACAACGCTTCTGGTGCCTTCATTTAAGACAAAGTCACTTGTTTTTATTATGCTGTTTGAAGAAAAAGCTTTTCTTTTTGTGCTAATTATTAATCTTACATTAAGGGATAAATTCCTAAACGTCAGCTCAATCAAATCCTAAATCTATCTTAAGCTTGTCTAGTTTTAAGATCCAATAGACTACATATTGATGCTATTATATTCAGCAGAATATAATTAAAATCCTTCTCTCTCTCTATCTCTCTCTGTCTCTCACTCTCTCTCTGTCAATGATTTGAATTCGTACCATGTCCGTTTCGTTTACCCCATTGGCAGATTATTTTTAGTGCACTTGGACTAGATTTAAGTGTCTTGCTATTTCCAAGAAAGACGTATGTTTTGCAGTGTGTCCCTTAATGATCCGACGAGTCCTTAAAAACACTGCAAATCAAAGACATCTTAGCACGTAAATAATATCTCAAATACTGTATATAGTCAAATGCGCCCTGTCAAAGCAGAATAAAATAAAAGATATGAGCTATAAAAAAAAAATAATTATAATTATATATTATATATAAATATATATATATATCATGAAACCTAATAATTCTGAACCAATTCCGAGCTTCAAACAATAATAGTCTTGATCTGTTTATTTCTAGTAAGGAGTAAAATTAGACTACGAACAGGCGGAATATTCTTACACCGGATGAATAACTACAATAAGAAGAAATATGGTATGAAACGTCTCGTATTGAAGATATTTTCACTCGGAAAGTGATCTACACATTGATTTGCAGTTACACATGTTCGTAAGTATTTGGACAGCGACACAGTTTTGGTAACGTTGCTTCAGTACAGCAGCACAATGGATTTGAAATGAAGCAATCGAAGACGTGATCAGAAGTGAAGACTTTCAGCTGGTAATTCATGGGGTTTAACACAAATATCGCGTTTATCCGTTTCCACACGATCAAATTACATCCGTTTTCACAAGATCAAAAGAAACTAGACCGCTGGCAGATAAGCAGTTTCATGGTTTGCTATAACATTATAAACATTAGCGGTGTATCTCACTGACACTATCCGTATCTGTATCTGTTTAGCGCTTCAGATAACTGTATCCGCATGCTTTATAAGGATTTAGACCTGAAGTGGGTGTGGCCGAATCCAGAGCAATGTTTTTTTTTCAACCCGAGCGCCTTAGTGAGTTCAAGAGAACAAAAATGTCAGATATAATTCATATTATTATTTTGGATACATTTATAACAACCAAACAAATGACCTAAATAAAATCCATTTAGACTTGCTGTGCTGTGCTGTTTTATTTGTATTTTTGAAATATGAACCCTAGCACTAATAGTGTATTTTCTAAAGACTTTATTAATTATTATATAAAATATAATGAAATAATTCAATAATTATATATATATATATATATATATATATTGTAAAATATATGATAAATAAGTAATACTGAACTTAAATTGTGGCGTAAATAATAGATTTAAATGTGTCTTGAAATATTTTGCAAATAAATTATATATATATATATATATAAATTGACGAATGTCCATGACGACATCACAGAGCTGGTGGATGTTAGAGACCTTGTGCTCCTCTACCTTCCGTTTGAGGATGCCCCACAGATGCTCAGTAGGGTTTAAGTCTGGAGACTTGCTTAGCCAGTCCATCACCTTCACCCTCAGCTTTTTTAGCAAGGCAGTGTTTGTCTTGGAGGTGTGTTTGGGGTCGTTATCATGCTGGAATACGGCATACTGATCATGCTCTGCTTCAGTATGTCATAGTACATGTTGTCATTCAAGGTTCCCTCAATGAATAGACGTATGAGTGCTGCCAGCATTGCTGCAGGGGTTGAAGGGGTGGGGGGTCAGCCTGTCAGTGCTCAGACCATACACTGCACACTGCATCAAATTGGTCTGCATGGCTGTCGTCCCAGAAGGAAGCCTCTTCTAAAGATGATGCACAAGAAAGCCTGCAAATAGTTTGCTGAAGACAAGCAGACTAAGGACATGGATCAATGGAACCAAGATAAACTTATTTGGTTCAGATGGTGTCAAGTGTGTTTGGCTGCAACCCGGTGAGGAGTACAAAGACAAGTGTGTCTTCCCTACAGTCAAGCATGGCGGTGGGAGTGTCATGGTCTGGGACTGCATGAGTGCTGCTGGCACTGGGGAGCTACAGTTCATTGAGGGAACCATGAATGCCAACATGTACTGTGACATACTGAAGCAGAGCATGATCCCCTCCCTTCGGAGACTGGGCTGCAGGTCAGTATTCCAGCATGATAACGACCCCAAACACACCTCCAAGATGACCACTGCCTTGCTAAAGAAGCTGAGGGTGAAGGTGATAGACTAAACCCTATTGAGCATCTGTGGGGCATCCTCAAACAGAAGGTCTCTAACATCCACCAGCTCCGTAATGTCATCATGGAGGAGTGGAAGAGGACTGCAATGGCAACCTGTGAAGCTCTGGTGAACTCCATGCCCAAGAGGGTTAAGGCAGTGCTGGAAAATAATGGTGGCCACACAAAATATTGACACTTTGGGCCCAATTTGGACATTTTCCCTTAGGGGTGTACTCACTTTTGTTGCCAGCGGTTTAGACATTAACGGCTGTGTGTTGAGTTATTTTGAGGGGACAGTAAATTTACACTGTTACACAAGCTGTACACTCACTACTTTACATTGTAGCAAAGTGTCATTTCTTCAGTGTTGTCACATGAAAAGGTATCATCAAATATTTACACAAATGTGAGGGGTGTGCTCATTTTTGTGAGATATTGTGTATATATATATATATATATATATATATATATATATATATATATATATATATATATATATATATATATATATGAACAAGTATGACAAGTGAGGTTAAATAAGTAAATGAGGCTCTGTGATTGGTCGAGAGATTTCTGTAATATACGCAAAACATCATCTCACACACACACACACACACTAACCACATCACGCTCTCATACATTCACTCGTCTTTTATAGCAGGATCACAGAGCAGAGAGTCTAGCTTTATAACAATTAGGAAGCTCGTTAGCGTGTGATGTGTGAGTGAGTTTAATTAAACTGACATGTTTTACATTAAGGACACCGATATAATTACCAGCTTTTATTAATTATAAAAAATCCACTCCTGACCTTGAACGCTTGTCTTATCTATCTCCTCTTTAAACAAGTCGGGGAGTGCTTTTGTTGTCGCCGCTGATAAAAATGGAGCTGTGATGGATGAGTTTAAGGTTTCCTGATAAACTCGCTACCTTCGATACCTCCTATTTATACGGTAAGTGCTTGCGGGTAAACCCTGGGGAGGGGAGGCGAGGGGGGAGGGGGTGACGACGGGGAGGGGACAGTGGTGAAAATAGAGCGGGAGAAGTTTATTGAGCGCTTCGAACCCAAACATCAATATGACCTATTAGTGAAGTGTCACAGGCAGATCAGTAAAGGCGAAACTTTGCAGAAGGGATTGCATAGCTGGAGAGAATTCGAGAGCAAGAATTCTTATGAAAGGGGAAAGAGAGCGGATCGATTGAGGCCACTTTTTTTTCTGAACGCAATTCTTCTTCTGACTTAAAAGAGTTCTTGGGTCAGTCCCTAATGTTCCTCTCTCCCTCGCTCTCCCCCTCTCCATCCTCTCTCTCTCTCTCTCTCTCTCTCTCTCTTTGTCAACGTCTCCAATGCCTGAGGAAAAGCTGCCGAGTCTCACAGTCTCCCTTCTATGATTTATGACCGTGATTGGAACTATAACACAATTCCTTATTCTTCAGAAAAAAGCGCCCATAAACCCCTCGCTCGGTTCCCCAAGCGGCCTCCGCACCGCAGCCATAAACACTATAACCTCTAAATGCCACGTGGTTGTTCCGTCTAATAAACACCGGCGTCCATGTTCAATAAAACGCACCCAACGAACGTCCTTTAAAAGCCATTCCGCGAGGTGTGAGGTGGAGTGTTGCAGACAGTCACGGGGACGCCGCCCCTCTGTTCCAGCCCATCACGTTTACAATCCTCCGCCGTGTAAACACAGCCCGAGTGGAGAACGAATCGAGCGATTTATTAGGTTTGCTTTTGATATGAGGTATAATATTTATCGAGGGCGAGGGTGGGCCAGGTGACGCGGCGCAGACAATGGCTGGTGTTTGACGAGAGATTTGAGTTTATAATTGCGTTCTTCGTTGTGCATGCAGATGGAGAACACGTGCACGTAGCTGTGTAAAGGCTGAGAACTGTTTTTGTTTATTTCACAGGTTAACAAAAACCATCACGCTCCACTCGTATAGAGTCAGGTCCATAAGTATTTGGACAGCGACATAGTTACTGTATACCACCAATGATGGCTTTTCGAATGAAGCAATCGAGATGTTATTGACATGTTTCAGCGTTAATTCGAGGGGTTTATCACAAATATTGCACGAAACGTTTAGGAATGTTTAGTCCCTCTGTTTTCACAGTAATTGGACAATTGGCCGATAAGCAGTTTCGTGGCCAGGCATGAGCTGTTTCCTTGTTATTTCATGATCTGCACTTATATAGCGCTTTTTTAACCTTTGCGGTTCTACAAAGTGCTTTATACTGGTTCTCATTCACACACACACTCACACACCAATGGTAGCAGAGCTGACATGCAAGGCACTAACTTGCCATCGGGAGCAACTTGGGGCCCAAGGACACTTTGGCATGTGTAGTCACGTGGGCCGGGAATTGAAGCGCCAACCCTACGATTAATGGACGACCCGCTTTACCACCTGAACCACAACCGCCCACAACAGACAGATTAAGGAGATCTGAAGTTGATCCCAAGTGTTGAATTTGCATTTGCATCTGTTCATGGGGAACTAAATGCAGTTCAAAGAGGTGCTGATGCAAGCGAAGGAGGCCATCATTAGCCCCCCAGAGCTATCGGACTATCGGAGACACAGCAGAACCTTTAGGAGTGGCCAAATCAACAATTTGCTACACTGGCGAGCTCGGCGACGCCAAAGAGACCACGGAAGAAGAATAAAGTGGATGATGGAGGAGGTACAGTAGGCGTATCATTGACAAAGTCTACAATCAAGACACGTCTTCATGAATGGAAATACAGAGGTTTTCGCTCAAGATGCACACCACTGGGAACGCTCAAGAACAGAAAGGCCAGATTAGAAACATCTAAAGATAATAAATAATGAGATCCCAAAATTACATTTTGAAAAATACATGTATACATGTGGACAGTCTGTCTTGTGTGTGTGTGTGTGTGTGTGTGTGTGTGTGTCCTTCGTTCATCCCTTCTTTATAAGACTCTCTTCCCCATTCCACCAGAGCCTGAAGGTCTAACACCATTATATATGTGTTATCATTCGTTCGTGTGTGTGTGTGTGTGTGTGTGTGTGTGTGAGTGTGTGTGTGTGCTTTCATATGAGGTTGAGGTTGTGTAAGATTGTGAGCGTGCCTGTGCATGAGTCTGTGTGTGTGCGTGCAGTAGTGCAGTCCTGCCAGTCACGTTCACCTCTGCTACACACACACACACACACAAGCACGCACACACACACACATACACACACATACACACACACACAGATTTTCTCCAAGCTTCTATCATGAACCGGACTCATTCCCGTGAATCAGAATTCTGACCACACACTCTGGTGTGTGTGTGCGTGTGTGTGTGTGTGTGAGTGTGAGTGTGTGTGAGTGTGTGTGTGTGTTTGTGTGTAGCAGAGCAGCCAAGCTAATTGTTAGCACAGGCTTCCTCACATGTAGCTCATGATAAATATTAGCTCAGCTGTTCAATTCTGACTGCTTTGATACACAAAACCAGGCTTTTTCCTGTTTCCCCAAATTATAAACACACACACACACACACACACACACACACACACACACACACACACACACACACACACACACACACACACACACTGCTGTATTCTTCACTGACAAAAACAAAAAAGAAAGTGTGCAGCTCATTAAAGAAGCAGGACCACCAGGAGGTTCTCACACTGCGCTCCAAACACAGAGACGTGTAATCAGCGCCTGCAGGAGAATGATTAGCTGGCTCAGGTGTGTGTGTGTGTGTGTGTGTGTGTGTGTGTGCTGAAACATGAGTGTGAGGTTTAATTTGCTCTGGATTGGGAGTTTGTGCTCGAATGAAAGGTCACAGCAGATCATCATTCCATCTGGAGCTGGCAGTGAAGAGACGCTCACACCATCACCAGGCCAAACAACATACACGGGCGAGAGAGAGAGAGAGAGAGAGAGAGAGAGAGAGAGAGAGAGAGAGAGAGAGAGAGAGAGAAAAAACAAGGAAGAGAATGTTGGGGAGGAGGAGAAAAACACAGGAACAAGATGGGAGGAGAAAAAACCTGGAAAGAAATAGGGTGAAGAAAGGAAGAAAGGAAAGAAGGAAGGAAGGAAGGAAGGAAGGAAGGAAAAGATAGAAGTAAGGAAGGAAGAAAGGAAGGATAGAAGGAAATGTGATAAGGAGAAAGGGAAAATAAGCAGTAAAAAGGGAGACAGATAGAGAAAGTATGAAAACCCCAACAACAACAAAAAACAAATAATGAAAAAGAGTAGATGGGGATGAAGAAAGAAAAAATGGATGAAATGGGGAAAGAGAAAAAATTGACAAAGAAAAAGAAATGTCAGAAAGAAAGGGTGAGGACGAGAGAGAGATAAGGATATAGAAGTAAGGGGAGACAATACAATAAAGACCATTAAATTAAAGGAAATAAAAAAGAAATCATTGAAATAGAGGAAGAATGAGAAAGAAAAGAAGGGAATGAGAAACTGTGAAAGGTAAAAAATGGAAAAAGAAATGGAAGGAATGAGGAAGAGATCAAATGAAGTTGTGGGAAGGTACAAAGAACTAGGGGAATAAGAACCAAGAAAGGAAGGAAGGAAGGAATGAAGGAATAAAGGAAGAAATAAAGGAATGAATGAAGGAATGAAGGAAGGAATGAATGAAGGAATGCAGGAAGGAATGAATGAAGGAAGAAAGGAAGGAAGGAAGGAAGGAATGAAGCAATGCAGGAATGAAGGAAGGAATGAAGGAAGAAAGGAAGGAAGGAATGAATGAAGGAATGTAGGAAGGAATGAATGAAGGAATGCAGGAAAGAATGAATGAAGGAATGCAGGAAAGAATGAATGAAGGAAGAAAGGAAGGAAGGAAGGAATGAATGAAGCAATGCAGGAATGAAGGAAGGAATGAAGGAAGAAAGGAAGGAAGGAATGAAGGAAGGAAGGAAGGAAGAAAGGAATGAATGAAGGAAGGAAGGAATAAAGGAAGAAAGGAATGAATGAAGGAATGAATGAATGAATGAAGGAAGGAAGGAAGGAAGGAAGGTAGGAATGAATGAAGGAAGGAAGGAATGAAGGAATGAATGAAGGAAGGAAGGAAGGAAGGAAGGTAGGAATGAATGAAGGAAGGAAGGAATGAAGGAAGAAAGGAATGAATGAAGGAAGGAAGGAATGAAGGAAGAAAGGAATGAATGAAGGAATGAAGGAATGAATGAATGAATGAAGGAAGGAAGGAAGGAAGGTAGGAATGAATGAAGGAAGGAAGGAATGAAGGAATGAATGAATGAAGGAAGGAAGGAAGGAAGGAAGGTAGGAATGAATGAAGGAAGGAAGGAATGAAGGAATGAATGAAGGAATGCAGGAATGAAAGAATGAATGAAGGAATGAAGGAAGTAATGGAGGGAAATAAATGTTTAAATGGAGAAAAGAAAAGCAGTACAGATGGAATTAGAAATATAAAAAACATTTAAGAAAGGAGAGAGAGACAGCTGAGTGTGTGAGAGAGTGTGAGAGAGTGAGACAGCTGAGTTTGTGTGTGAGAGAGAGTGAGACAGAGAGAGTGAGACAGCTGAGTGTGTGAGAGTGAGACAGAGAGAGTGAGACAGCTGAGTGTGTGAGAGAGTGAGGCAGATAGAGAGTGAGACAGCTGAGTGTGTGAGAGTGAGACAGAGAGAGTGAGACAGCTGAGTGTGTGAGAGAGTGAGGCAGATAGAGAGTGAGACAGCTGTTGTGTGTGAGAGAGTGTGAGACAGAGATAGAGTGAGACAACTGAGTGTGTGTGAGAGAGTGAGACAGCTGAGTGTGTGAGAGAGAGTGAGAGAGAGAGAGAGTGAGACAGAGAGAGAGAGAGAGAGTGAGACAGCTGAGTGTGTGTGAGAGAGAGTGAAACAGTTGAGTGTGTGTGAGAGAGAGTGAGGCAGAGAGAGAGAGTGAGACAGTTGAGTGTGTGTGAGAGAGAGACAGATAGAGAGAACGAGACAGCTGAATGTGTGTGTGAGAGAGTGAGACAGCTAAGTGTGTGAGAAAGAGAGTGAGACAGCTGAGTGTGTGTGAGAGTGAGACAGCTGAGTGTGTGAGAGAGAGTGAGACAGAGAGAGAGAGAGAGAGAGAGACTGCTGAGTGTGTGTGAGAGAGAGTAAGGCAGAGAGAGAGAGTGAGACAGCTGAGTGTGTGTGTGAGAGAGACAGAGAGAGAGAATGAGACAGCTGAATGTGTGTGTGAGAGAGTGAGACAGAGAGAATGAGACAGCTAAGTGTGTGAGAAAGAGAGTGAGACAGCTGAGTGTGTGTGAGAGTGAGACAGCTGAGTGTGAGAGGGAGTGAGACAGAGAAAGTGAGACATCTGAGTGTATGTGAGAGAGAGTGAGACAGAAAGAGAGAATGAGAGAGCTGAGTGTGTGTGAGAGAGAGTGAGACAGAGAGGGAATGAGAGAGAGAGAGTGAGACAGCTGAGTGTGTGCTTTATATTGTGGTACTTACATTTGCAGCCATTGTCCCATAAATATCCAGGGAGACACAGGTGACACTTACTGCCTGTAGCTCCGCTCTTACACTTACAGAACCCAGTGCCATTACACCGGTCACTCTCTGAGCCCAACGGATTACAATTACAGTCTGCAGAGACACACACACACACACACACACACACACACACACACACGGCACAGACGCTCTGCATCGCATCATCACATCAACTCGGTTCATGAACTCATGACCTTCAGCCCAAAGTGTCTTTCTGATCCGTTATTATTACAGCCAAGCTCTGCTGCATCGCTACTGTGTGACTGAGATGAGCTGTGAGATAGATGGAGGGAGAAACCACACACACACACACACACACACACACACACACTATACTATATAAACAATCCGGTCCAACAGTCTGCACGCGCTACCAAGACTGCTTTTATTTCATCAGTTATCAAACACAGAAAGAAGAAAAAGAAAGAAAGAAAGAAAGAAAAAAGGGAACTAATGAACTGGGGGAAATGCATAAAGCATTAAATGAAATAAATTAGAAATAAAAAAAAAATTAAAGAAAGGAAATAGAGGTAAAGAAAAAGACACAAACTGAAAATGGACAAAAAAGAAAGAGATGAAAAGAGAGAATGAGAAAGTGTGAAAATGTGAAAAAAATTAAATAAAGTGGGGAAAAGATACAAAGAGCATAACAGAAAGAAAGAAAGAAAGAAAGAAAGAAAGAAAGAAAGAAAGAAAGAAAGAAAGAAAGAAAGAAAGAAAGAAAGAAAGAAAGTGTGCAAAGAAAAAAGAGCATAGAAAGAAGGGAAACCACATATAAATTTTTAACAAAGTTAAAAAAAATCGAGAGAAAGAAGAAGACAAAGAAAAAGGGAGAGAAGTAAGAGACAAGGAGGGAATAAGAAAGTGTGAAAAGGTTAAAAAAATTGGAAAGAAGGAGAAAGATAAAAAGTCAACTGAGGGAAAATACAAGGAAGAAGAAATGTGAAAAAAGAAAAAGTATGAACAATAAACAAGAAGAGAAAGAAAGAAAGAAAGAAAGAAAGAAAGAAAGAAAGAAAGAAATAAAGAAAGAAAGAAAGAAATAAAGAAAGAAGTTGGGGCAAAGGGGAAGATGCATGAAAAAAATGAAAAATGAAAGAAAGAGTAAAAGAGATAAAGAGGAAAAAAGAAAGATAATGGGAATTATCACATAGATCAGAAATGAAGAGAAGAAAGGAAAAGAGTTAATCAAATAAAAAGAGGAGTGATGAAGAAAGAATGAAAGAAAGAGAGAAAGAAGGACAGAAGGAAGGAACAGAATGAGTTGCATGTTACAGTTATATAAATATAAATATAAATATGTGTGGTAACTGATGGAATAAAATGTTGAGTTTTCTGAAAGACACGAAAAGGTCTTTAATCAGTTTATCACGAGTGGGTAAAAGAACTTTTTATGAGCAGTTGATTTATCTCACAAAACGTTTGTTTATTGTGTTATAAGAAATTATTCTTACATTCTATACATTTCTGTTTAATGATAATAAATAAAGAAAAGATTTCAGTCTGTGTTCAGTCTGTATTAGGCTATAGTTATTATCCAGAGTTTAGTGACACGCCCGACTTTTAAAATGAGATAATGTTAATGTTTCTGTTCTTCCTGTTCCTGTCACAATATAACATTATCATTACTCTTATTCCGACTGTTATTATACTCATTATATAGCAGTATATACTGTAGTACTAGCATTTTTACTGTTATTAATTACTGCTATCACTGTTACTATCAGTGTTACTATCACTATCACTACTGTTACTATCACTACTGTTACTATCACTACTGTTACTATCACTATCACTACTGTTACTATCACTATCACTACTGTTACTATCACTACTGTTACTATCACTACTGTTACTATCACTATCACTACTGTTACTATCACTATCACTACTGTTACTATCACTACTGTTACTATCACTATCACTACTGTTACTATCACTACTGTTACTATCACTATCACTACTGTTACTATCACTACTGTTACTATCACTATCACTACTGTTACTATCACTACTGTTACTATCACTATCACTACTGTTACTATCACTACTGTTACTATCACTATCACTACTGTTACTATCACTACTGTTACTATCACTATCACTACTGTTACTATCACTACTGTTACTATCACTATTGCTACTATCATTTTCACTGCTGTTATTTTTACTATGACTACTGTTACTATAACTACTGTTACTGTCAATATCACTACTGTTACTATCACTACTGTTACTGTCAATATCACTACTGTTACTATCACTACTGTTACTGTCAATATCACTACTGTCACTATCACTACTGTTACTGTCAATATCACTACTGTTACTATCACTACTGTTACTGTCACTCTCACTACTGTTACTATTATTATCACTACTGTTTCTATCACTCTCACTACTGTTACTATCACTACTGTTACTATAATTATCATTACTGTTACTATCACTCTCACTACTGTTACTATCACTACTGTTACTATCATTATCATTACTGTTACTATCACTCTCACTACTGTTACTATCACTACTGTTACTATCATTATCACTACTGTTACTATCACTCTCACTACTGTTACTATCACTACTGTTACTATCACTACTGTTACTATCACTATCACTACTGTTACTATCACTATCACTACTGTTACTATCACTACTGTTACTATCACTATCACTACTGTTACTATCACTACTGTTACTATCACTATCGCTACTGTTACTATCACTACTGTTACTATCACTATCACTACTGTTACTATCACTACTGTCACTATCACTATTGCTACTATCATTTTCACTGCTGTTATTTTTACTATGACTACTGTTACTATAACTACTGTTACTGTCAATATCACTACTGTTACTATCACTACTGTTACTGTCAATATCACTACTGTTACTATCACTACTGTTACTGTCAATATCACTACTGTCACTATCACTACTGTTACTGTCAATATCACTACTGTTACTATCACTACTGTTACTGTCACTCTCACTACTGTTACTATCACTTCTGTTACTATCATTATCGCTACTATTACTATCACTACTGTCACTGTCATTATGTTTACTATCACTGTCACTACTGTTACTGTCACTATCACCACTGTTACTATAATTATCACTACTGTTAATATCACCACTGTTACTATCACCACTGTTACTATCACTATCACCACTGTTACTATAACTACTGTTACTGTCACTATCACTACTGTTACCATTACTCTCACTACTGTCACTATCACTACTGTTACTGTTACTATCACTCTCACTTCTGTTACTATCACTATCACTACTGTTACTATTATTATCACTACTGTTTCTATCACTCTCACTACTGTTACTATCACTACTGTTACTATCATTATCATTACTGTTACTATCACTCTCACTACTGTTACTATCACTACTGTTACTATCATTATCATTACTGTTACTATCACTCTCACTACTGTTACTATCACTACTGTTACTATCATTATCACTACTGTTACTATCACTCTCACTACTGTTACTATCACTACTGTTACTATCACTACTGTTACTATCATTATCACTACTGTTACTATCACTCTCACTACTGTTACTCTCACTACTGTTACTATCATTATCACTACTGTTACTATCACTCTCACTACTGTTACTATCACTACTGTTACTATCACTACTGTTACTATTATTATCACTACTGTTACTATCACTACTGTTACTATCACTACTGTCACTATCACTACTGTTACTATCACTACTGTCACTATCACTACTGTTACTATCATTATCACTACTGTTACTATCATTATCACTATATTACTATCACTATCACTACTGTTACTATCATTATCACTACTGTTACTATCACTCTCACTACTGTTACTATCATTATCACTACTGTTACTATCATTATCACTACTGTTACTATCACTACTGTTACTTTTACTATGACTACTGTTACTATAACTACTGTTACTGTCAATATCACTACTGTTACTATAACTACTGTTACTGTCAATATCACTACTGTTACTATCACTACTGTTACTGTCACTCTCACTACTGTTACTATCACTTCTGTTACTATCATTATCGCTACTATTACTATCACTACTGTCACTATCACTACTGTCACTGTCATTATGTTTACTATCACTGTCACTACTGTTACTGTCACTATCACCACTGTTACTATAATGATCACTACTGTTACTATCACCAATGTTACTATCACCACTGTTACTATCACTATCACCACTGTTACTATAACTACTGTTACTGTCACTATCACTACTGTTACCATTACTCTAACTACTGTCACTATCACTACTGTTACTGTCACTCTCACTACTGTTACTATCACTTCTGTTACTATCATTATCGCTACTGTTACTATCACTACTGTTACTATCATTCTCACTACTGTCACTATCACTACTGTCACTGTCATTATGTTTACTATCACTGTCACTACTGTTACTGTCACTATCACCACTGTTACTATAATTATCACTACTGTTACTATCACCACTGTTACTATCACCACTGTTACTATGACTACTGTCGCTATCACTACTGTTACTATCATTATCACTACTGTTACTATCACTGTCACTACTGTTACTATCACTACTGTTACTATCACCACTGTTACTATCACTACTGTCACTATCACTACTGTTACTATCACTCTCACTACTGTTACTATCACTACTGTTACTATCACTGTCACTACTGTTACTATCACTACTGTTACTATCACCACTGTTACTATCACTACTGTCACTATCACTACTGTTACTATCACTCTCACTACTGTTACTATCACTACTGTCACTATCACTACTGTTACTATCACTCTCACTACTGTTACTATCACTACTGTTACTATCATTATCATTACTGTTACTATCACTCTCACTAATGTTACTATCACTACTGTTACTATCACTACTGTTACTATCACTCTCACTACTGTTAATATCACTACTGTTACTATCACTATCACTACTGTTACTATCACTACTGTTACTATCACTATCACTACTGTTACTATCACTACCACTACTGTCACTCTCACTACTGTTACTATCACTACTGTTACTATCACTACTGTTACTATCACTCTCACTACTGTTACTATCACTACTGTTACTATCACTCTCACTACTGTTACTATCACTACTGTTACTATAACTACTGTCACTCTCACTACTGTTACTATCACTACTGTTACTATCACTACTGTTACTATCACTATTGTCACTCTCACTACTGTTACTATCACTACTGTTACTATCACTCTCACTACTGTTACTATCACTATTGTTACTATCACTACTGCTGCTATCACTCTCACTACTGTTACTATCACTACTGTTACTGTCACTACTGATACTATCACTATTATTATTGTCACTATCACTACGGTTACTATGACTATTGTTACTATCACCACTGTTACTATCACTACTGTTAGTATCACTGTTACTATCACTCTCACTACTGTTACTATCACCACTCTTACTATCACTCTCACTACTGTTACTATCACCACTGTTACTATCACTATCACCACTGTTACTATCACTCTCACTACTGTTACTATCATTATCATCACTGTTACATTTTCAAATAATACTGTTACTATTATTTACTGTTATTGTCTTGCATTACTAGTAATAGTATTACTGTTTGTATTAGTCTCTTACCGTTAATATAACTGTTATTATTACTATTACCATTGTTACACTATTGTTTTTATTGTTGCTACTGTTGCTTTTACTATATGTTACTTTTACCATTACTATTATTACTATTACTAAACTATAATGATTGCTAATATGATACACTATTACTATTACTATATTTTTATGTCTTACGTCTCGATGACGATACAATCTCAGTAACTTATGTCACTGTCCAGTTACTAATGTTACTCTAAACAGTATGATATGTTCTACATGTATAACACACACACACACACACACACACACAAACACACACACACACACACATATATTGGTTTGCATATTTTGTCAAAGCAGCCGTGATAATTTGGACATTTTTACTGCAGAAATGTCGTCCTCAGTCTCACAACTACAGAGATGTACACGTGTGGGAGTGACGGTGAGGAGAGGATGTGTATGAGGAGGCAGGATATACAGCCAGGTGATGAGGGACAGGGTGAAGGAGTGAGGTAGTGATGCTAAGCATGTTGCTAAGCTCTGTGTGAGTGTGTGTGTGTGTGAGAGAGAGAGAGAGAGAGAGAGATGGCATGATGAGATGGAGCGAAAGGCCCACTGACCTATACACACATTCTCATCGTCGAGCTCGGCCGAAGCATTGCGGTAGAAGCCCAGCTTGCAGAGCTGACAGTGCTGCCCCCTAGTGTTGTGCTTACAGCTCACGCAAATCACCGTGTTTAACAACTCGATGTAGCTGCAGCGGTTCGAGTGGCCGAAACACTCGCAGTCTTGCACACAGGGAGAGAAATGGGACCGGGTCTGTAAGCCATGTGTGTGTGCATACATGTGTGTGTGTGTTATAACGGCTCATGCTCGGCTCAGAAAAAGCAGGATGACGGGTCGCTTTAAGAGAAAACGACAGTGTTAGTTTAAGCTCACTTTGTGTGTGTGTGTGTGTGTGTGTGTGTGTGTGTGTGTGGTACATGCTCGGTTAGGAAAGCAGGATGTCAGGGTGCTTTAAGAATCAAGAGAAAGCACATGTGTGTTAGAGAGGCACTGGGGTTTGAGCACACATGACCCCATGATGATGATGCCGAAGATGAAGACAGGAAAATGCACTGATGAATGGAGGAAGCGTTGAACAATACCACAAACAGATGCAACCTTCAACCGCATCGTAGGATTGAAAATTACACCGAGTCGGGTTTGTTTTAACACCGATGGGAACGTGGAAATAAAAGATGGAAGCGGGCATGTGCCGAAAATCGGTTATTTGTGTCCTAGTGAGAAAAAAGAAGCTTCTAGAGAGGCAGAACTTTTGCCCTGTGTCGGGTTCAGAAAGCAGGAAACACCTATCGCAGTAAACAAGAACATAAATACACGTGCACTAAACGTGAAGGGCGACGATCTTCAAATACTATGATCACGAAAGACTACTACGTTAGACTTACACAGTTTTGCGCTATACTTGATGCTAGTTCATCGTTCAAAAAAGGGTTTGAATCTGCCAGTCTGACTTGGAGCTCTGAGATATCACACGGATTAATCCATGTCCCGTATACTCCAGTGCTCCTTGTGGTCTAAATAGCTCAATAATATATTCCAGGATTAAACTGGCAGATGTTCTATTAATTAGATGAAATTACACTACATCTCACTTTTGTTTTCAGCTCGACCTGTCAATCACCAACGCTCATTCTTCCCTAAACGATCGTACGATAATGCCAGTTTAGTCGCTCGGCTTGTGGCGGATTTTGCGCCGGATGTTTTTCTTTTCCCGCCGTAAGATTAAGAACCCTATGGTTCTCGTCTCGGAGTGAGAAGTCTAAAGAGTCATCGCTGGGAGTATATTACAGGTGAGAATATTATAAACCGTGGAATCGGCACATGCTCGGACGGGAAAGAGGAGCTGGAACTTTGGCAGTAGAACCACAGTCCTACATTCCCTATATAGGTCCCAAAATAACAGCTTTCCAGGTCACAGATAGAAAAGCGGCGCGCCCTACCTAGCATCCCTACAGCAGACGAAGGAAACGAGACCAGCCGCTGTGGCGCTATCGATTCTGTCAGGACGCGCCGTGAGAAATTACACGTCCTTATCGGAAGTAAAGGAAATATTTCCCATCTATCCATCTTGTATAAAGTTTCCCTCAGTACGGAGTTCTGACTCGGCCCAGTTTCACACGGCGAACGGATGGAGAGTGGGGGAGGGGCTTGACTCAACTCGACTCGGCACGATGCGCCACCGGGTTCTTATGGAAAGACCGGAATGATCATTTAAAAAAGAGCAGCTCGATCAAACGAGAGAGCTGAGGCGATAAGAAAAGAGGGCTGAGATCTCCTTTATCTCTTCTTATCTTGTCTCTCTTTCTCTCTAACCTTTGTTACTCTGTTCCTTCTTTTCATTTTTTCTTTCTCTCTCTCTCTCTCTCTCTCTCTCTCTCTCTCTCTCTCTCTCTCTCTTTTCCCATCTAATGTCTCTCTGTCTGTCTGCTGCCCAACCTCCCCCGACCCCCCCCCCACGTTTGCCTTATTTTATTACATTATTACATTACTACATATCTGTTTCTCTTTTTCTCCTTTCTTCATCCCTTTCTTTTTCATTCTTGTCCTCTTTTAGCTTTTCTTTATGTTTGCATATGTATTATATCCCACCTTCTCTTTCTTTCTTTCGTTTTTTTTGTATGGCCTTTTTTTCTCTTCTACAAGCATTTTTACTGCCAGTTTGTCTCCATTTTCTATTTTTTGTCTTCTTCCTCTTTTTCTTTCTTTCTTTCATTCATTCTTTTTTATTTATATGTTTCCCTGCATATTATTTCTTTCTTTCTTTCTGTGTGCCCATCTCTCTCTCTCTCTCTCTCTCTCTCTCTCTCTCTCTTTTTCCCATCTAATGCTCTTTTTGTCGTCCACTGTGTCTCAGTCTGGCTGCTGCCCCAACCCCCCTCCTTCTTCTCTTGCCTCTCTTTCTCTCCACCATTTTCTCTTTCTTCTGTCTCTCTGTTTCTCCCATTTTCACATTCCGTCTGTCTGTCTCTCTCGCTCTCTCTCTGTTTTGCTCTCTAACTCTCTTCAGTCTCTCTATATTTTTCAGTTTCTCTCTTTACCTCTCTCTCTCTCTCTCTCTCTCTCTCTCTCCCTTCTTTCTCCATCAGTGTTTATCTATCTCAATTTAAAATTTTCAACCATAAAACAACCATACACCCCAGTTAGCTTGCGTGTGTGTGTGTGTGTGTGTGTGTGTGTGTGCGTGTTTGTGTACCAATTTGAGTGAATTTAGTGAAGTCAATATACCGCTGTGTTTGTATGCAGGGCTTTCATTATCAGAATCTGGATTGAGGTCAGGTCCCATACGTACGCACGTGCACACACACACACACACACACACACACACACACACACACACACACATCTGTCCACAGCACAAAGCACAAGTCCAAAGCTGCCTGAATGTGTCGGTCATTTCCAACCCATCTCTCTCAATTTAATTCAATCTCTCTCCCTCTCTCTGTCACACACACACACACACACACACACACACACACACACACACACACACACAGAGCCTGAGGATATACAGTATTGTGTAAAAGGTTCAGGTACATGTAAAGAAATGCTGTAAGGCAAAGATGCCTTCAGTATAATGAAATGAAACGTTTCTGTTTTTTAAACATGATTTCATGAGCAGTAAACAGAGGAAAATGAAACAAAGTCGATATTTGGTGTTACAAAAATAAAGATAGTCTCCGGTACAGTTAGTGTAGTTTGATAAGGAAATGAGCTGCAAGTTTTACTGAGCACCTTGCAGAACCAGACCCGGTTCTTCTGGAGACTCGGACTGACAGCGAAACCCAGCAGCCTGCATTGTGTTTCTATCTGAAAAGTGTCTCTAATGACATACTGACATTTCCACTAACATTTCATTTTGTGCTAGAAAAGTAATGTCTGGGAATCTGAAGTGTTTCTGTACTGACGCGCTAATGTGGACGTCATCAAAGAAACCACTCTATAACAAAGAGTGTACTTAAAAAAGTGTGTGGGGGCTAAAAGATTTACACAATACTGTATAATGATCCATACATCTGAGTGCAACAACAACCACTGTTTCATTTCATCTCTCTTCCTTCTCTCTCTCTCCATCTCTCTTCCTTCTCTTTCTCTCCATCTCTTCTTTCTCTCTCTCCATCTCTCTTCATTCTCTCTCTCTCCATCTCTCTTCCTTCTCTCTCTCCATCTCTCTTCCTTCTCTTTCTCTCCATCTCTTCTTTCTCTCTCTCCATCTCTCTTCCTTCTCTTTCTCTCCATCTCTTCTTTCTCTCTCTCCATCTCTCTTCCTTCTCTTTCTCTCCATCTCTTCTTTCTCTCTCTCCATCTCTCTTCATTCTCTCTCTCTCCATCTCTCTTCCTTCTCTCTCTCCATCTCTCTTCATTCTCTCTCTCTCCATCTCTCTTCCTTCTCTTTCCCTCCACCTCTCTTCCTTCTCTCTCTCTCTTCCTTCTCTTTCCATCCATCTCTCTTCCTTCTCTTTCTCTCCACCTCTCTTCCTTCTCTCTCCCTCCATCTCTCTTCATTCTCTCTCTCTCTTCCTTCTCTTTCCCTCCATCTCTCTTCCTTCTCCATCTCTCTTCCTTCTCTTTCTCTCCATCTCTTCTTTCTCTCTCTCCATCTCTCTTCATTCTCTCTCTCTCCATCTCTCTTCCTTCTCTTTCCCTCCACCTCTCTTCCTTCTCTCTCTGTCTTCCTTCTCTTTCCATCCATCTCTCTTCCTTCTCTGTCCCTCCATCTCTCTTCCTTCTCTCTCTCTCTTCCTTCTCTTTCCCTCCATCTCTCTTCCTTCTCCATCTCTCTTCCTTCTCTTTCTCTCCACCTCTCTTCCTTCTCTTTCCCTCCATCTCTCTTCCTTCTCCACCTCTCTTCCTTCTCTCTCTCTCTTCCTTCTCTTTCCCTCCATCTCTCTTCCTTCTCTTTCTCTCCATCTCTTCCTTCTCTTTCTCTCCATCTCTCTTCCTTCTCTTTCCCTCCATCTCTCTTCCTTCTCTCTCTCTCCATCTCTCTTCCTTCTCTTTCCCTCCACCTCTCTTCCTTCTCTTTCCCTCCACCTCTCTTCCTTCTCTTTCTCTTCACCTCTCTTCCTTCTCTTTCCCTCCATCTCTCTTCCTTTTCTTTCTCTCCACCTCTCTTCCTTCTCTTTCCCTCCATCTCTCTTCCTTCTCTTTCCCTCCACCTCTTTTCCTTCTCTTCCTCTCCATCTCTCTTCCTTCTCTTTCTCTCCATCTCTTCCTTCTCTTCCTCTCCATCTCTTTTCCTTCTCTTTCCCTCCACCTCTCTTCCTTCTCTTCCTTTCCATCTCTCTTTCTTCTCTTTCTCTTCATCTCTTCCTTCTCTTTCTCTCCATCTCTTCCTTCTCTTTCTCTCCATCTCTCTTCCTTCTCTTTCCCTCCATCTCTCTTCCTTCTCTTTCTCTCCATCTCTTCCTTCTCTCTCTCTCCATCTCTCTTCCTTCTCTTTCTCTCCATCTCTCTTCCTTCTCTTTCCCTCCATCTCTCTACCTTCTCTTTCTCTCCATCTCTTCCTTCTCTTTCTCTCCATCTCTCTTCCTTCTCTTTCTCTCCATCTCTCTTCCTTCTCTTTCTCTCCATCTCTCTTCCTTCTCTTTCTCTCCACTCTCTCTTCCTTCTCTTTCCCCCACCTCTCTTCCGTCTCTTCCTCTCCATCTCTCTTCCTTCTCTTTCCCTCCATCTCTCTTCCTTTTCTTTCCCTCCATCTCTCTTCCTTCTCTTCCTCTACATCTCTCTTCCTTCTCTTTCCCTCCATCTCTCTTCCTTCTCTTTCTCTCTACCTCTCTTCCTTCTCTTTCCCTCCACCTCTCTTCCTTCTCTTTCCCTCCACCTCTCTTCCTTCTCTTTCTCTCCACCTCTCTTCCTTCTCTTTCCCTCCATCTCTCTTCCTTCTCTTTCCCTCCACCTCTTTTCCTTCTCTTCCTCTCCACCTCTCTTCCTTCTCTTTCTCTCCATCTCTCTTCCTTCTCTTTTTCTCCATCTCTCTTCATTCTCTTTCTCTCCATCTCTCTTCCTTCTCTTTTTCTCCAGCTCTCTTGTTAAATGGGCTCTCCAGACCCCTATGTTAAAGACTCGTATGAAAGGGGTAAGCAACATCAATAGGACAGGTGAAGCGCAGTGCCAGATGACTGAGGACATTTATTTATTACTGACCAACAGAACAACTGCACATGAACTCTAATGTCCTAAACCAAGAAAAGAATGACAACTGGAACAAAGATTCAAAGTGCCCAAGGGAAAAGCTAACTGTCATGGACATCCCGGAGGCTACTCCGGACTACACCATCTAATTAACGAGCTATGTGTGTGTGTATATATATATATATATACATACATAGCCACAGTTTGCACTGCACTTTTGTCTTGCTTTAAATGTCTCACCCTGCTGTTCTTTCTGTTCTGTCCTTTATGTTATGGTTCTTCTCTGTTCTAGTCTTTGCCACGTGTTCATTGCTTCTTCACGTGTTTGATTTGGTTATTATCAAAAACTTAACTGCACGTGCATCCAACTCCGCCTCTAAACTACAAAACGACTAGTTTTTTTACTACTAGTTTTCCGCACTACATTGCCATTAGTTATTGAAACATTGCCGGTGCATTTCGTAACCCAAATGCCACCTGTGTATATTGTAGAAAAGTATCCAGGGTTACGAACATGGAAATTTCAGAGGCATGTTCAGTTAAAGGCCCCTGCCAATACCCTTTCAGCAGATCTAATTTAGTAATGTATTTCGCCACCCCGAGATACAGTCTTCATGGCAACGGAAAAGCATCAGGCATGGTGACAGAATGAACTTTAGTCAGTACATAAACGAAATGACCCATCGGCTTTCGGTACTAAAAGATATGGAGAGCTCCAGGGACTACTACTTGGTTTCACAAAGCCATTCTGCATTAAATACTTTACTTCACCATTAATTTCTTCACTCTTACCTGCTGGACAACAGTATGCATGTACTTTTTTTGGTAATGCACTACCTCAATGTCATGACATCTCAATGTCATGCTGGATGACAGAAATACCAATAGGCACATCATTAAAGAGGTTGGGGAAACTATTTACCGACTTCATTACAGCTTGTCGCTGATCATTAGGTAGATACAAATTTCCATAGAGAATTTAATTCATCATCCCAGTCATTAGTAGGCAAGGAATGGGCTAGTAAAGAAATTCACTCTGCCTTTAAGTTAGTCACTGGGTCACAAACAGAAACATTAATGATCTCATCTTTTAGTTCAGCATGGCATAAGTATGGTTTCAACATATTCATGTGACATTTTTTCATCTTCAGTAGGAATTATGGAATCCGTCTCACTCACTTTATCCTTGATCACATAAGGTCCGGAAAAACATGCAGTGAGAGGACATCCAGGGGTAGGAAACAACACCAAAACTTATCGCAGCAGCTTTTCATCTTCTTCTGCGAAAGAGAAAGAGCTTCCTTTGCCCCGACACACACATCACGCAACCGTTCATGAGTACGAGAGGCAAATTCAAGAACATTTGTCTTCTCGGACGGACCTGTAACGAGAAATTACAGCATCTTCCAGCATTTTTAAAGGTCCACGTACATTCTGCCCGAACACCAGTTCCAGCGGACTAAACCCAAGCGAGTCTTGCAGCAAATATAACTAATGGAACTCCATCGTCCTAATCGTTCCCTGATTCTATACAATACCTACGCAATGCGGAATTCAATGTCTGATGCCAGTGCTCCAAAGCCCTTTGCGATTCAGGGTGATAAACACTACATGAGACACACCAAGAGCCTTCAATGTATCATGAAATTTGATCCCTGATCGTTTTGAACCATTTTTGGTAACCCAAAAAATTTCGTAAGAGACTTAGTCATGGCCCTTAACAGCAGAGTTTCGGAAAAGCGTGTAGCGACACACATGATTGTCAGACATAATACGTGGAAGTGGACCCACACAATCAACAAGGACCCGTTCAAATGGTTCGCCTACTGCAGGAGTAGGGCAAAGAGGAGCAGGCAGCACCACCACTCACTTGGCAAGTATGGCGAGTTTTGCACTACTGGGCAACATCTGTTTTTAACCTCGGACAAAAGAAATGTTGGAGCACGCGGTTGTATGTCTAATTTATTCCAAGATGTCAAGACAGTATCAACAGTACCGGAAACAAAAAAGAATACATAAACAAACAGCTTTGATCCCAGTCACTGGCTGCCCGGTTGTTCACCGCTGTGCTTTTTTTTCTTATGTTTAACTTCTGTCTGACTTATCCATCCTGGAGCGTCACTAGAGTAACAAGCGCCAGGTGTGTGTGTGAGGGGGTGGTTTGGGGGCTACACTCAGAGGAGGAAAGACAGCAAATCAGTACGTAAACCCAAATACGATCTCCCATGAGGCTCAGGCCATAACAGGATTATGAAAAAAAGCACTTTCACAATCTTACAAGCTTGTATACTTTCTTCAGTTTGGTTTGGTGGTATTGGTTGTTGTGTATAAATTCTATAGTCACAACCTTTGCCTCTTAGCATGTTCGTCCAGCTGCCATGAGACACTGCAAGTGAAGTCTCCACATGACCCCTGTGCCAGCTCTCCAGGTTCATTTAGCTTGTTTTACCTCATGCTTCAAACAAATAATTCCAAAATGCCACATTTTTCTGACACGCTTCTCCTGTAACACCATATCTGAGGATATGCTCTCTATACCCTGTTCTGTTTACACAAGCTCACACGCATCCAGATTCACAAAATGCTAGTGGTGATATGATCAAGTATGAGATTAGTTGATGAAATCTACCTTAATCTCCACTCTTGTTGACTCAGGGATGTCTGTCACTCAGCCAAAAAAATAAGGTTTTGAAGCCAAAGACTTAAGCACTAGTCACCATTATGGTTTTCCTTCAAGTAACATACCTTATTTAACCAACTAGCCTACCATCATACCTTTCGGGAGCTCACTCAGGTGTTTGTAAGTAAAAAAAGAAAAGAAAACAACAACACCGGGACTGAACGATACCAGGGTAAGTTTTGTGCAAATACAGGGTTAATTTCAGATTCATACAGTAGAACTGGAGGGGTAAATGCCTGTATGAATCTGTGTTTGAACTCCTACCTCTCTGAATGGAGGACACGGTGGACAAATCAACCTGAGGAGCTACTGCACACATTTCAGGGACAGAAAAGAAACAAACAAAAAACAGAACTAATTAAATGAAGCATGATTAATCAAACAGAAATCAATTCTTATTATGACTTTAAAGCATACTTTAACACAATAACAATGAGAGTGTGAGCGTGATATGGCAACATGCTGTATGCACTGAACAGTATTTACAGCTTTCTTTTTTACAGAGTTCTTTGAATGGTGAATGAGACTGAATTGCGATTACATAGAATTTGGACTAACGTATAGTGAACTCAAGCACCATTGGTCAGTGGAACAGAAATACATTTTGTGTATTCTGTTACGAAAATGAAATGACTTGCATTTTATATTTCCCAACATTTGCTAAAAGCCAAGCAAAATGACCCGAGAGACTGTAGAGCTGTGGAGCACTCATTACTGGAACATTTTCTCTACAGACCTCTATGTTTCCCAAACCATTATTATCTCATCCGTATCTGATAGCAGTTTTCTCAATAAAGAGTGAAAACTTTGATGAATAACCAAATTATGAATGTGCATACAAATGATAATAAATTATCTTAACAAAACACACACACACACACAGTGTAACCGAGAACAATATTACTTCAGAAGACGTTCACACCCTCACGACGATAGAAAGATTGTAAACTGGTGTTATTAATTAGTCAAATTTGCAAGAAGCAGCCATTCAGGGAAATACAATCTATAATGACAGCCTTGACCCTTCATAAACTCCAAACATACTCCACCAACAACTACACCATACAATACAATCCATGTGTACTGACCAACCCCTATACCCTACAAACCATCCTTCATGACCAGCACCTACTCCCTACAAATCCATCCTTCCTGGTCATGAAAGGCAAACCCATCCCTCCTGACCAACCACTTCACCCTACAAATCCATCCTTCGTGGTCATGAAAGACAGACCCATCCCTCCTGACCAACCACTATATGGTAAAAACCAATTCTTCCCGACAAACCCTTACACCCGACAAATCCATCTTTCATGACCAACCCCTACAACTTACAAACCAATCTTTACTGATCAACCCCTACATCCTACACGACCCCTACATCCTATAAACTAATCCTTCCTGACCAACCCACGCACCGTACAAACCAATCTTTACTGATCAGCCCCTACACCCTACAAACCAATCTTTACAGACTAACCTTTAAACCTTACAAACCAATCTTTACTGACCAACTCCTACACCCTACAAAAATCTTTATTGACAAACCCCTACACCGTACAAACCCATTTGTCATTACCAACCACTACGCCCTACAACCCCATCTATTCTGACCAACCCATTCACCCTATAAGCCCATCTTTCATGACCAACAACTACACCTTATACACCCATCATTCTTTACCGACCCCTACACCATATACATCCATTTTTCATTACCAATCCCTACACCCTCAACACCCATTCGTTTTATTGAAACCCTACACCATTATAACCAGTTCATGATCAACCCTTATTTCTAACACCCTACACCACACACATACCCCACACAGCATCCTAAACACCAACCCCTGCACCCCAAAAACCCATTCTTCATGATTAATGCCTAGACTCTACAAATCCATCCTTTCCAATTAATCCCTGCCCCTCCATCCTTTAAGATAAATCCCTATGCCCCTAAAGCATCATTTCAGACAAACTTCTACACTCTACTCACCCATATTTATTGACCGACACCCTAAACCCGACATTCTTCAAGAATAACTTTATATCCTACACCCAACATACCCATCTACAACCTACATACTGACTCCTCATTATCAACCCCTGCACACTACAAACCAATCCTTTATGATCAACCCCTAGATAATACTCACCCATTAATGACAATCATCTATTCTTATTAATCAGTCCCTAGATCCTATAAGTCTGCAATCAACCCTTAGACCCCAAACACCCTTGATTGACAAGTATGCCCTAAAAAAATTATGTTCAATTCCTACACCCTTTATAGCAAATCTTTATGGTTGACCCCTTCAACCTACAAACCAGTTGTCTCCAAGATGTATGCTGCACTTGATATATTTTTCCTCTATTCTTTATCTGAGCCGAAAGGAAATCAAGAGTCTGCACAGTACCCCTGCAAAATAATGAAGCCTCAAAGTCTGCTGAAACTGGAGCAAGTGAGTGTGTGTGTGTGTTTGTGCAGGAAAAGAGGACTACTGTTTCTTATAGCTGTAGAATCTCAGAGCTGCTCCGAGACTTGTCAGAGTGCCTCATGTAGGAGAGTGAGACAGAAAGAAGAAAGCAAAAACAAGTTTGACCAGTTGGAGGTTGTCAAGACTTTCGCCTGACAGCACAGCAAACAAGAAACCCTACTAAAAATTGGCAGGCTGAATCTCTGGCGATTTCATTCACCTCACTACAGACTGCTGTGTGTGGCAGATTTGGGGGGCAGAGGGGAGGGGGAACCAAAAATGGGGGAAAAAAACAAAACAAAGGAAATGGTATTTGGTCTGAGTTGGAAGTGTATCCTACCTTGATTTCGGTTAGCAACACCTAGAGATGAAACGTTCTGCCGGACTGTATGCAATCAGGAGAGACGAGGAGTTGTTAGAATGGACCTTATTGTGTGATCAATCAGATGCACTAAAAATGGATCTAGGTTGGACCAGGTGGACACAAACACGGCTAAACACACACACACAGCTATGGCTTGGGTTCTACAAAACTCTCTTGCATGACAAGGAACCGCCAAGCCTGACAGAAAACAAGCAGTAGATGCATCCCAAAACCAGTCGCACACATTCATTGTATGTAATTTGATAGGTTTCATGGCTTTCTCGGCATCGGATGGGATGAAAAATAAGAGAGTAGGGGAATGACCTAGCGTCGAGATGTTTTCGCCAATGCTAGCCGAGATCGCTATGTCGATCTGCATGCCTTGCGCAACGTGTGGCTCTATATTTAGAAAACCTGCCCTTCAATTCATCAAATTGATTATTCAATCGATATCTAATTACGCGACATTTCTGGAAGAAAGAATAACAATGAATTAGCAGAGTGAGTTGCGCCGGTGGGCGCTAATGACGGATCTTCGTAATTACATACAATTCTTCATTTCCTCCGAGAGAGGGCGGAAATGCTGGATGGCCAGGGATGAAGAAGTCTGCTGTCAAGCTCAGTAGCATAAGAAAAAAAACCCCGTTTTACCCCGCTCTGTCCATTCTCTCTGTCACGTTGTGAGCTCATAATCGTGAATTTCCTCAGGCCTGAACCTTAGTGTGTATGTTTTTATGATACCAGTGCAGTGTGGAGGAAATCCAGGTCTTCTTTAAGCCAATGTGGCTGTTATTATGCACCTGATAAATGACTTCATGGGTGCAAGACAACTTATTTTCTTTCAGTTCAAGCTCCGTTTGTGTTATATGAGGAAAGTAAAATAAATAAGATGATAAAGTGATAAAGCATTATGGACAGTTGATGCTAATACTCATAGAGGACGTTAAAGGTGTAAGCTACTTTCCTTTAGATTGCTACAAAATCCGAAATTGACCGTCGCTTTTATATGCATCGGATTCTGCAATTAAAAAAAAAAAAAAAAAAAACAGCCCCATTTTTTAACATGTCCTTGTTATATTCAGCAGTGCACATGAAAGTTGTTGATCTGAAAAAATAATTGGCTAGTTGGATTACTAAAGCGCTAGTTTGTTAACTTCCTAGCAGAGTAAGGAAAACTGCTATAGAGTATATACTTAATTTGAACAGGTAGTCAAAGTTATTTAAAAATATGAAGTAGACCCCCCGCCCCCCACCTTCTCCCCTTGTATTCATACAAATTGGTCATTTGCCTGACCCCACCCACTAGCTAGCGCTCGCACATCATATCTAACAACAGCGGAGGGTCAGGGCTAGCATGTACTTCCTCCAAGAAGTCATCTATAAAATTTGAAATGATCCAGCGCGGGATTCAGCTGAGAGGAACTAGGACGGGCGTGTTAAAAAGTAACGAACATCAATGAAATCCGGCCAAAAAACGTTCAGCATCCATCAACGCAGGAAAGTGTTTGAAGTATACAGTACATGCTCATGTTTAGCAGCTGACTCTATAAAGGAAAGAGAAACACTACTTCTTCTTTTTCCCTGGGTGCTGTAAAGCAGGGAGGACACACTTAACCATTCAACCTCTCAAATTCTCACAAAAACGCCGAACATCAAGTATTTAAGACGTATAGCTTTCGGAAACACACTCGTCACACTTACTTTCCCCTGAGGACCTGAAGATGGGAAAACACAGCCCGATGTAATGAATAAAAGAAATGAATTCCAAGCTAAATTAGCAGCTGATTAGCTCTGATGCTCACCCGCCTGTTTGCTTTGTTTATTTTGTGTTGTGTGGGGGGAAAAAAAAGCAGGAAAAAATACCCCAGGTACAATCATCGAAATGAGGAGTGACTGCGTTTAATCAGCGCCACTCCTTTAATGAAATGCAATCCTGTACAGCGTCTTAAAATATTAATTTTGCTCTAATACCCGCAATAGGCAGGTCTCGGCAAGCTTAATAAGCGGGAGATAGAATGGAGAAAAGTCAATAAGGAATTCAATTATGCTTATGGAGAAACTGCTGTGTTCATTTCTTTTCTTTTCTTTTTTTTTTTAATCACTCGGTTCACGCACGCTCGGTGTAATCTCTTTGTCCTCAAGGACGCTGATCACTCGGCTGCCTCTCTGGAGCTCAGGTTTTGTGTCGGGTGGTTTTCGCTCAGTGAACACACCCATACACACACTGGGCTCGGTGAGAGAACAATCGGCGGCTGATTGGTGTGTGTGTGTGTGTGAGGCTGAATGGTAAGCGGGTCCTCTCTCTTAGGACTTTGTTTTTCCACCGACTCGGTGACCAGCTTCGCTGTGTGTCCACTGTAAAGAAACGGCAGTAGAAATAAATAAATAAATAAATAAATGCCATCCCCATGGTTCTCTGAAACTGAGGAAGCCATCAGGAGCTCCACTGGTGCATCTGATCAGCTCGAGCAGGAGGTGTACGATGTTTCTGGGTAGTTTTATTTCGCTACCAACATTTTGAACGATCTTGAAATCAGCACCAGGTGCATGTCATTTGTACTGTAAGAGTAATTTGCATCAGAACAGAATCTGGTTGTACCACATGACACTTAAAGTGCCCGCACTGATTAATAATACACTCTCACAGAGTGACGCTGGTACAGATTAAGTGCTGTGTTAAGACTTCGTACCCACAGTGAGGATTTAATACTAAAGAATCGATCAATTCATCATATTAATTCATTTCTAAACAGAGTTAAAAATCCATCACGAAATTAATGAAATCCTGTGCACACGTTACGATTTCATGAGCTCCGTTTAGTATCTCATGGCTTCATTAAGTTGTGTGCACAACCCATACATAAGAGAATGTCTACATATATATATATATAAAATAAATAAATAAATACATTTAAAAAACGATAAAACAAACAAACAAAAAAAACGTTAAATAATAAGATGCACTGGATCATGTGGTGCTCTATAAGCTGCTGAAGAATGAGTGTGGAAGCCATACTGTTCATTTAAACTCGGTGATAAATGTGATTAATCTTTACAACGTGGACTATTCATGCAGCAATACATCTGACAGCAAAGAAAAAACAAAACAAAACGAAATGCTTTTTTCTTTATTCAGTCTGCAATTTCCATCCCTGACTCTTTTTATTATTATTATTATTATTATTATTATTATTATTATTATTATTATTTGGATTTAAAGGCGAACGTTTGCGTTTAAGACTGGTGGTTTCTAGTCAAGAAAAATCTGGAAACCTCAGAGGTGTAAACTACACACAATCGAAAGGCAGAAATTCAACTCAAGCGTGTGCGTAACCCGACTCTGAATACGCGGAACTTCCCCTGCAAAAATACAGACACCAATTAAGCTGCGATTGACCCTGGGGTTGGATCGTCCTAGCGGTAAATCGCTCTGAATAAAAGTAAATAAAAGCCCTGAATAGAACTGTATACACTGTGTTTATAGGAATTAATGAGACTTTAATATGGTCATTTGCTCTGGAGAATAATGACTGAATCTTACGTGAAGTTTTTATTTCAATTTTTCTGGAGTAAATCCTGACATGTAGTTGCCAGTTGCTTATGTAGACCTGCAAATGTATTGGCGCCCCACCAAGTGACGACCATAGGACCACCACTGAGTAAATATTAACTAATGAATTAAATATACACCTTTAATTAGTAACTATATAAAAGCTACAGCATAGGTATACCTATAAACTCTATAAAAAATGTTTGATTAGCGTCCCCTGACTTGTTTTTTATTTTATTTTGCCGGTTGGCAGTATTTCACATTGGCTTTCATAAGCCAGGTAGGAAATCAGTCCTCTAATTGGTTGAAATTGTTCTCGTGAAGGCGTACGGTGTCTCGTGTCGGTGGAAAAGCCGGCTGTGTGCATGAAAACGCACGTATGAACGTGTGTATGAACGGTGTAAACGGCTCAGTGGAGAACATGGGAAGAACATGCAGCACATGCAAGTAACACAAAAGATACACATACACACACACAGCACACACCCACATACACACACACACACACACACACACGGTAATACAGAAGTACTGCGAGAATGGAAGGAAGTCCACTTGGTTGTTCATTCATTTCTTTGTCATATCATGAGTAAATAATCAACTCTTCAGTCTAGTTTGGAGAAGACCATGAAGAAATTATCGAGGTTGTTTGTTGCAGAGCTTTATTCATCCACCCATCATGGCATTCGCTTCGCGAGAACTTATTTCAAAAAAGGGATTTAACAAAGCTCCAGTCACCTTGGTTTGGACTTGCCAGACACTTATTAAGCATATTCACAGGAAACAGAGATTCATAGTAATACAGTATTGCACTACAATATCTTTCTGTTGTTTCGCGACAGTTTTATTTACCTAGCTCAGTACGTAGTGTGATTAATAAAGACTGGGTTTGTATCATCAGACTAATGTTGAAAAGGTTTAACTGTCTGGTATGGTTCATTTCTACCCACATTTCTTGTTTATCGTTATGGAAAAGCGACGTATTTATCAAGAGTCACCAAAATTACTGTGAGATTTGAGGTCTAGACATATTACTTTGTTCTACTTCTTTCTTTCAACTAAATGTAAGAAATATCTATATATCTATATATCTATATCTATCTATCTATCCATCCATCCATCCATCCATCTATCTATATATATATATATATATATATATATATATATATATATACACACACACCCATTTGCCTCTGTTACATATATATATACGCAGTACTAAACAACCAAATTCCAAATTATTAGGAATCCCATTCTAATATCGGGTAACACTGCATTTGGAAATGCTTTTCTGTTCACAACTGTTGTAAAGAGTGATTTTATCTGGTCAGTTTCAACAAGTCTGTCCATTCTCTTACTATATATATATATATATATATTTCAGAAAACTACAGACTTTCCCTTTACTACATTTAAGTCCGTTACAGCATTCAAACGCGAGCCTCATCAGCGTCTCTTCGATCCACTCACATCGGTGGCCAAATAGTCTCGGATTCATTCCCTCGCTTCTGTTCTGTTGGCTCGTTATTAAAGTCTTTATAGTCCATCATTTCACTTCTTAAATCGTTGTCCGCTGTGACGTACAGAGCGTGTACATCATTGTTTTGATGATGAGACAGCACAGGAGCGTCGCAGAAACGACGAGAGCCGACATGTGATTAAAAACGGACTCGATGAGGATTATATCTGTTTCCGTACGACACGTGGCTAACCAACGCCCGAGGTTCTAGACATCTTTAGGCAGACTGTTTTAATTCGTTTGTCAGAATTAAGATTGAGGAAGAAATGTTTTTACTTTCATCACCTCAGACAGTCGATCATGTTAGTGTTGGGGTTCCATTAAAAAAAGAGAGAAAAAAAAATCCCGTGAGTAAGTATAAATGTATAAAGGTCTTTAAGATTTATTACACAAGAATGATGATGAGCCTTCCTCGTGACCTTTGACCCCTGCAGCTTGATATTTTATTGCACCAGGGCATCCCTGTGAGGAAGAGAGCTAATTAGCGAATCAGCAAGGCAATTATAATGCACAGATTTCGCATTCTAATTAAAATTTCAATTCAGTCGGTAGAAACAGTCCTCCATCTGATATGTGGTTTTAACTTTATCCTCCACTTCCAGGGCTTCGGTTCTCCACTTCCCAACATTATTAAAGAGGATATTTACCAGACTGGTGCTATTACTGAGAGATTTTCTGTGATAGAGAAAAGGAACAAACACGACTCCCGCAAAGGGCCGGAATTGAATTGGTGCTCCGTGTGGAGAACTGAGGCGTGTTTGCGCACCCTGTTGAGAATGATCCAGAAGAATCCCCGTGAGGAAGGCGGTTTGATGTGGAAACAGCTGGTCTCTGGATGCACTTTGACTCGCTCAATATTTCTCTGGCTGATGTTCTGCTATTGAGCCTCCCAGCTGCTGTAACTCGAGGCCCCCGGCTGGACTAGATAATGCCGCATTGCTCATATTAAAATGACCTTTCCTCATCGTGCTCATGGAGACAGCTCGGGCTTCAATAAGCATCAGTGTGTGTGTTTGTGTGTGTGTGTGTGTGTGTGTGTGTGTGTGTGTGTGTGTGTGTGTGTGTGTGTGTGTGTGTGTGCACCTTTTATTTTTAATACATACAAGAAGGGGGGGTGGGGGGATTGCATGCATGGGAGGAGTCGGCTTTAATATCACCTCCCAAAAGCACATTGACAGGGGCTAAGCTAGCTTCACTAAGCTGTAATTAACACTTGTGTTGAACAAAAAGTGCACAGATGAGGTTTTCTGTAATCCTCTGGGCTTTATGAAAAACCGGATCAGCTATACTCAAAGTGCTGTCAAATTTTCTGCACTGGAAAAGGCACAGACACACCCACACACACACACACACACTGGAATCCAAAATGTGTCTGACCATCACTGGCATAAGTAATCAAGGTGGTTATGTAGCCTTTAAGGCAAAAATCTTTCAGTTAAATGGCGTGTGTTAGATTAGAGATGTGTATATATGTACCTTATAATGTAAATGTAATTACTATACATACACTGGGGGAAATAAACGGATTAAAAAAATAAAATTATATATATATATATATATATATATATATATATATATATATATATATATATATATATATATATATACACACACACACACATTTGCCTCTGTTACATATTGAGCAATTTAAACAACTGTCTCACTGTTATGGTTCACGGTGCGGAAAATTAAATATATTGTCCAAACTACAACTTGATAATTTACAGTCAATTTGGTCCACAGTACAGTGCATAAGCCCAAAATACAGTCAGATTGGTCCCCAATACAAAACATATGCCCCAAAACAGTCTAATTGGTCCCCAATACAGTACATATGCCCCCCAAAACAGTCAATTTGGTCCCCAATACAGTAAATATGCCCAAAATACAATCAGATTGGTCCTCAATGCAATACATATGCCCCCCAAAACAGTCAATTTGGTCCACAATACAGTAAATATGCCCAAAATACAATCAGATTGGTCCTCAATGCAATACATATGCCCCCCAAAACAGTCAATTTGGTCCACAATACAGTAAATATGCCCAAAATACAGTCAGATCGGTCCCCAAAATAGTACACATGCCCCCCAAAACAGTTTAATTGGTCCACAATACAGTACATATGCCAAAAATACAGTCAGATTGGTCCCTAAAATAGTAAATATGTCCCCCAAAACAGTCTAATTGGTCCACAATACAGTACATATGCCCAAAATACAGTCAGTTTGGTCCCCAATACAGTAAATATGCCCCCAATATACAATCAGTTTGGAAACTAATACAGTAAATATGCCCCAATTTGGTCCACGATACAGTTAAGTTGTCCAAAATATTTCCAAAATACAGTTAGTTTAATCTAAAATATAGCCGTTTTGTCCAAATTACAAACAATTTCATCTAAAATACAGTCCATATGGAAATAACTGTGTTCAGTGGTATTCTCAAATACACAGTATTTGAGAATACTGTGTATTTGAGAATAGTACATCACATGGCCCTTTTCATCTTCTGCTTCCCATATATGGTCATACTTCCTTTTCTTATTAACACTCGCTTTGTCTGTTACTCTGAGTTTTTTTCCCAGCTGTCTCATTAAAGTATGTTATCATAATTTTCATTGATTCTTGGTTTCTGATTTTTGCATTACTAAACCGTCATTCTCCAGACACGTTCTCCAGACTCATTCCCTATACTCGTTCTCCAGACTCGTTCCCTAGACACATTCTCCAGACTCGTTCTCCAGACTCGTTCCCTAGACACGTTCTCCAGACTCGTTTTCCAGACTCGTTCCCCAGACACGTTCTCAAGATTGGTTCTCCAGACTTGTTCCCTAGACACGTTCTCCAGACTCGTTCCCTAGACTCATTCTCCAGACTCATTCCCTAGACACGTTCTCAAGATTGGTTCTCCAGACTTGTTCCCTAGACACGTTCTTCAGATTCGTTCTCTAGACTCATTCCTTAGACATGTTCTCCAGATGCGTTCTTCAAACTCGTTCCCTAAACACATTCTCCAGACTCGTTCCCTAGACACGTTCTCCAGACTCGTTCCCTAGACATGTTCTCCAGACTTGTTCCCTATACTCGTTCCCTAGACTCATTCCCTAGACATGTTCTCCAGACTTGTTCCCTATACTCGTTCCCTAGACTCATTCCCTAGACATGTTCTCCAGACTCGTTCCCTAGACACGTTCTCCAGAATTGTTCTCCAGACTCATTCCCTATACTTATTCCCTAGACACGTTCTCCAGACTCGTTCCCTAGACACATTCTCCAGATTCATTCCCTAGACTCGTTACCTACTCTGGGTCCCTAGTTTCCAGTGCTTTGCCTATAAATGTTTCTTATGAATCATAACCTGCAATTTACACCAGCATTTTACGCGTGTCTTCTCTTTTGCTGACAAAGGGTGATCTATCTGTATTTCAGAAATGAATATTGGACACCAAGTGGACCTGATGAGCGAAAGCCAGGCGTCATGCACTGCCTCGGATTATTACACTAGATTCGGTTACTTACTCACTGGACCCACGTTATTCGGCACACCTGTAAAAGGAGAACAAAAGAAGAGAGAGAGAGAGATAGATAGAGAATGTTAGCACTCTGTTAAGAGATATTTAAAGCTGAACAGTCATTGTTGGATGAAAAATCCCACAAAACGTTTTCACATTTCAATTCAGGTTTGTTTATACAAGGCTTTATCTTGTCATGAATACCTCCTCTCAGTGCTTGGATTTCAGTCGTGTCTCCAACCCGTGTGTTATCACTGGATTATTATCCTGTGCACACCTGTTCTGTGTTTCACAATTTGCATATTTGTATTTCTACTCTAGTTCTCGTGCCTTCGTTTCCCATGTTCACGCTTCCTTCGACGTGTGTATCATAATGACATTTAAATAGATACCAGGAAGCAAGATTTTCAGGGATATACTGTGTGCGTGTACATGATGTAATTGCGAAGTGGGCGGAGCTGAAAAAGTTCAAAAGTGACTAAGTTTCAGAAAATAAAAACAAAACTTTTTCTTTTCTATTGTTGCGGTTTAACAGGAGACGTCTCATGGGTGCAATTTATGAGTAAAAGTGGCACTTCTACCTGTTGTGTCATGTCCGGGAAAACACACACACACACACACACACACACCATTCATTCTGTATTCTGTCCTGAAATTAGTCCTGACAGGCGACATGTTTACATTCTCTCACAGGCACACACACACACAAACACACACACACACACATACACACAGTCTCCTGTAGGAAAAATATGAGGTCACATCACATCAAGATTCACATCACAACTCTCGGGCTTTACTTGACGCCCGAATCGCTCGCTTTGAAACTCAAACACTGTTCTTCACCTGTCAAAAAAAAGAAACGGAAAATGGCAGCAGTCAGAAACGGTGGGCTCATGGATAATAGAAGAAACGAGAATCGCTGATAAATAAATAAACAAGAGCAGAACAAACAAATGCAAATGAAAAAAGGGGGGGGGGAGATGGGAAGTGCATATGATATCTCAGCATTGTCTCCTGCCGCGTGAGTCAGAGGAGGAACAGGCGGGAAGATGTGAGGCAGCACGAGGCCTCGATCCTTTCATCCTGCTCTCTCTGAACACTGGGAAAACACATGGAGGAGGAAATGATGGAGAAGTGAATGGACAAGATGGAAGAATAGAAGAAGGGAGAGGTGTATGAGGAATGAGGAGGAGAAGAAGGAGCGAAAAGCGAGAAACAAATAAAGGTGGAAGATGAGAAGAAGGAAACTAAGATGAGGGAAGAAAAAGGAGGCGGAAGACGTGATGGAGGAGGTGATCAGAAGGAGGACAAGTAACAAGGAGGAGAAGAAGAAAAGGCGGAAGATATAGAAGGATGGAGGGTGAAGAGAGGAAGGAAAAGAAGCCCAAGAAGTAAAAGAACAAGATGGGGGGGTATGAGGAGAAGGAGGAAACAAAGATGGAGATGAAAAGGAAAAGAAGATGGAAAAGAGGAAGAGGAGGAGAAAAGATAAAGCATGTCAACAAGAAGGAAAAGAAGCTGGAGTATAAAGGTGAAGGAGGAATAAGGAGAAGATGATGGAAAAGATGGAGGAGGTGGTGATCAGAAGGAGGAGGAGCACAGGAGGAAGAAGAGAATGTGGTGGAGGAGAAGAAGAAAAAAGAGGGATGTGAAGGAAATAGGGCAGAAGCAGGAGGAAGAGGTGGATAAAATGAAGGCGAGGGAGGAAAGTGAAAAGAGAAGGAGGAGGGGACACACACACACGCACATGCACACATACACGCACACACATAAACACACACACACACACAAACACACACACACACGAACACTTGCTTTATAACTACAGGCTTTTCCCCTCTCTATACAGTACATGTGTTTTTCAGTTAGCTGTAAATAGATATCACCTCAGTATATTTGTGTGTGTGTATGTGTGTGTGTGTGTGTGTGTGTGTGTGGGTGTGTGGGAGTGTGTGTGTGTATGTGTGTGTGTTTGTGGGTGAGTGTGTGTGTGTGGGTGTGTGTGCGTGTGTGTATGTGTGTGTGTGTGTGTGTGTGTGTGTGTGTGTGTGTGTGTGTGTGTGTGTGTGGGTGTGGGTGTGTGGGTGTACTCTTTTTGTCCAGAGACAGATGTCAAATATCGAGTGTCGCATCATTAGATTAATTTTCAATCAGCACCTGCTACTTGTCTCTGTTCGGCTCCACAGCACTGATGTGATGCATTACTGTGTGTGCGTGTGTGTGTATGTGTGCCTGTGAGAGAGAGTGTGTGTGTGTGTGTGTGTGTGTGTGTGTGTGTGTGTGTGTGCATGTGTGTGAGTGAGAGAGAGAGAGAGAGAGAGAGAGTGAGAGAGAAAGACACACACTCACACACACACATATATGATAGGTGCAAACTGAGTCATCACAGGACCATGGGAGACAGACACTCACACACACACACACTTGATCAGAGAGAGAGAGAGAAAGAGAGAGAGAGAGAGAGAGAGAGAGAGACAGACAGTGAGTGAGAGAGATAGAAATAAAGAGAACTATAGTGTGAGCAAAAAAAAGGAGTGTGAAGTGAATGAGAGGCATGGACAGACAGAGAGATGTGGGGGCAGAGAAGAATGATGAAAAAAGAGAGAGGAGATAAGAAAAGAGGGGATGAAAAGGAAAGAGGAAATAGCTCTACATAACTTTGAGGAGAAATTGAAGAGAGAGAGAGAGAGAGAGAGAGAGAGAGAGATCAGCACCAGCAGTACATCTATGCCCAGGCCCTCAATGGACAAACACACTGGAAATGTGTGAGATCATACAGCTGCTGGACTGCAGCAACGGCACAGCTGCATTATGCACACGAGTACATAAGAGCATAAAAACAATATATATTTCTTTTATAGTCAAACAGACTCCTCTATTATATTATATTATATATATATAAATCTTATATTCTACACTTTATATATTTGTACATAGCATTGTTTTAGAAGACACTCTCATCAGCCTTTGGCCTGAAGAGTCTAAATACAGATTTCCAAAACAGTGTCACAGATAAGAGTTATTGTAATTCTACAGGAGACACAGAGCAAGGCACACGAGGGGTCACTTGAGGGAGATTTTCATTTTGCTCACCTCTTGGGAACAGCACAGTAGATTATATGATCATTGACGTAGACCCATCATCTCTCAGCACATTCACTGTTAAGGCACTAAACCCCCTGTGTGATCACAGCCAAGGTACCGTGTATCTCAAAAGAACAACTACTCACACACATCAGCACACACCTCAGTGAGCTGAACCTCAGAAATGAAAAGAAAACTATCTAATCTAAAATAGAAAAACAGACAAAACCACATATCCAACAGCGGCAATCATTGGTTTGGCCTAGATTGCCACAATATTAGGGAAAATCTCTGAAACATTGTCTCATCAAATAACACAAAGATTCACCTCCGTTACTGAGAAACACTAAAACAATACAAGCGCACACTTAGAACCCCAAAAAAACCCACAATACACCCAAAAGAAATGGACAATAATTGAGAAATCAATCAATACAACCCAATTCTGGGACAATTGGAGCAACTTGAGAAAAATAAAACCTCATCATGAAGAATTAGCAGTTCAAAATGGTGAAATATGGAGAAACCATTTCCAATCTCTGTGTGAAAAAGTTGAAACATTGTGCGCAAACTGTAAACAAAATCAAATAAATAAACGACAGGAAGAACTAGAATTAAAAATAAAAGACGATCAAAACCCATTACGGAAAAGTAACTCACAGACCAAGTTAAAACCATAAAACCCCCAAATCATCTGGACCTGATGGAATATTAAATGAAACGATAAAAAGTTCTACAAGTATCCTAAACATACTCGTTATTGTTCTGAAGGTATGACATGTCCCTGACATCTGGACTCAAGAACTGATAACACCAATCTTTAAAAATGGGGACAAATGTGACCCCAGTTACTACAGAGGAACTTGTGTCAGGAGCGACCTGGGAACTTTGTTTTGTAGTATAATAAACTCTAGCCTTAGTGTAATAGCTTACAACACACTCAAAGTCCTGAGTAGAAGTCAAATTGGATTCTAGGCAAATTAGCGCACATCTGACCACATCTGCACCTTACACAGTCTGAGTGAAAATCGAAAACGAAAGGAAAGATTTCACCTGTTTTCTCAACTTTAAAATAATAGTTTAATTCGATCTGGCACAGAGGGGTTTTTAAGAAACTTATTGAATGTGGTAAAGGGGCAAAAACCTATGAGCTTATTAAATCAACATACACCGAAAGTAAATGCGGAATAAAAATGAACAACAAACGAACAAAACATCTTCCCCGGGAGTGCGGAGTGAGACAGGGCTGCTGCTGCCTGAGACCAACGTTATTCAACATTTGCATTAAGCGACCAGTCTGGAGCGATCAGCAGTCCCCGGTCTCACTCTGTGCTAGTCAGAAATCCAATGCCTGCTCTACGTAGATGACCTGTTCCTGCTCTCTCCCACCGAACAGGTCCTTCAGCAGAACCTGGACCTGCTGGAGAAGTACTGCCAGACCTGGGCCCTGGCAATGAACCTCAAAAAGACTAAAATCATGACCTTTCATAAAAGATCCAGATCACAGGGAACACAGCACACGTCCACATTAGGAAATAACCACATCACTCACTCATCACACTAGAACTACCAAGGACTACAAATCAGTTCCACAGGAAACTTCAACTCTGCTGTAAATGAACTGAGAGAGAAAGTACGCAGAGTGTTTTATACCATCAGAAGACAATGTCGTCGTTAGAGATTCCTGTTAGAATTTGGATGAAAACATTCGAATCAGTACTTGAGCCGATCGCCCTTTAGAGCAGTGAGGTCTGGGGTCTGCTAACAAATCAAGAATTCGCCAAATTGGAAAAATTTCCATTTGAAACCGTGCATGCAGGCAGAATTCTGTACAAATATCCCACAAGTGCATCGGCGCACAACAAACAACACACGCAGCGCAGAATTCGGCAAAGATCCGCTAATTATAAAAATACGTGTACGGCCGATCAAACTCCGGAAACCGCTAAAACTCAGCGATCCCCCAATTGTATCATTCCAAAGCCCTGCGATACCAAGAGCTGATCAAAGCTTCAGCCCTGAAGGATCACCAACACCTACTAACCCCCACCCCACCCCACTGATACTCCAGACCAGAACAACAAAGTCCAACACATCAGATTAGACCAAATTACAACACAAATGCAACAAAACATGGCTCCCACAGGAAGAAAAGTCGTGCCTGCACTGCATCCCAAACCCCGGTCGAGACGGAGCTGCACTTCCCTACAGAACACATGACAAACACACACACTTACACGCCGAACATTCCACAATCTATCAAACAGTGGAAAACTCCCCGTCGTACTAGGGGAAGATAAAGACTGCTGTATATTAGCAGAACAATTTGTCTCGGCCGGCCACAATATTAGAGACAGTGATTGCGCTTCCTGTAACTGTTGTGATCGCTCTTCTTTATTATTATTATTATTATTATTATTATTATTATTATTATTATTATTATTATTATTATTATTGTTTTATATTTTTTCTTACCCTTATATTAGAAATTCACTTTTATCCTGTAATTTTACACGTTTTATCATTCTTTCTTCAATTATTCCATATATAGGACATTTATTTTGTACTTAATTTGTACATTTATGTACGTTGTTTGCACTTTTATTTTTTATTGTTTAAAAAAATGAAATCTATTAACATTTTATTCAGTTTTATTTTATTTTGTTCTGTCTTTTATTTTATTTCTCTTGTGTTTACACTACCCTTCCCTTATACTTGCTTTGGCAATACAAATGTACTTTATATATATATATATATATATATATATATATATATATATATATATATATATATATATATATATATATATATATATACACAAACATAGAGATAGAGAGAGAGGGGGGAGAGAGAGAGAGAGAGAGAGAGAGAGAGAGAGAGAGAGAGAGAAGAACTTTGCTCTGGGTTTTTAAGTCTGTTTTTTTGTCCCATAATTCCCTTTTAGATTATTTTTATTTTCACCGAATATTAGAAACTGTTTCCTCAGTCATAAGATGGTTTCCTCTAGGTTTAAAAATGAAACTGATAGATCCAGTAATTAATATCATCAGTTCAGAGGGAGGTGATTAATCCAGGTGGAGTTTAAGGGTGTGTGTGGTGTCTGTATATGGTTCATAGTCAAGCTATAGACAGTTCATTCAGTTAGTTCATACAGATTACAGATCATTTATTCAGACTGGAATACTCTAGTAATTAAGTAAGTATTTACTGTATTGCATGTTTAATGTTTATTAAATAGGAAGCTCTGTTGGGGTTTAAGTTCCTTTAGTTCCTTTATGATTCATTTTCAGATCAAAATGAGATCAATTTGGGATTTCAAAATAAACGTTACTGCTGTGTTGCTATAGCAACTATAGAAATTCAACACACTGAGCTAATTAGTGAACACAGAGGGTTAAAAGATCCAAACGACACACTAATGCACACACACACACACACACTCCAAACACAAGTCCATTTTTCAACGTCCCCCCCAGAGGCTGATAGGACATGATTAACCTGGACAGGGACAAAATAACACGTCCTGAATTTCCCAACATGCTTTCTGATCAGGAAAGCCACTGAACTACCGAAAGCAGGAAAGAGGGGACACGACATGAGGGGCGTTCCAAGTGGCATGTGTCACTGCAAACGCCAGGAGAATACTTACTGTCCTCATTAGAAGTGTGTGTGTGTGTGTGTGTGTGTGTGTGGTCAGAAATGACCTTCACTTCTGTTTGTCTCATCTGTTTTGTCTCCTTCTGGATGATCCACGAATCCTTATCTCTTAAATTTCCACCCCAGGCAAAGTTAGTAATTACTTTTTCGGGCGCCGTGTGTGTCTCCCGGCGATCCATCAGGCTTTTTTAATGGCAGGTGAGAGGAGCGGACGTGCCAATCCGCCACCGAGAGACCGCTTAAGTCATTCATGATTTTCCTCAGGAGTAAAATTATGAGCTGAGAAAGCATCAGCTCGAGCTGAGAAGCTCACTGACATGGGGCGGGGTCAGGGGCGGGGCCTGTTCATCTAAACACACATTCTGAGTGATTAGAACGGTATTTCTTAGAAGTTTGCTGAATGTAAATTTCCCCACGTACACAAACTCCCTCCGCTCTCAAAGGAGTTTCTGTGTTGCCTCTTTCAGTATTCTCTCTCTAAACCCTAAAACAAGTCACATTCTAATTCGGTGTTGTTCTGTTTTTGGAAAACAATCAACAACACATCGGTGTAATGAAGAGCAGAAGTTTTTCCTGTAACAGCACACACCAAAGTGTTTTATTCCTCTTATACCACAGCAATCTGACTCATCATACATTTTATCTGTTTACAGTTACCTTTAATGTTGGTGGAACAACTTAGTTCTCATTCTCACTTATGTTATTGAAGCTATAAACCCGCCAGCCTCTCTTTTTACTTTCTTGTGAAGCTAATAAGACAATAACAACCTCAGCTTTTCGTGTTGCCGAGAAACCACAAAGACGTGTAAACTCCTCTGTCCTGAGGATGTCAGAAAACCTAAAGTTACAGCTTTACCTCTGACTGTTACAACGTGCCGACACTGGAGACTCCTTCCGTAAACGTTACATAAACATCTCATTACTACAAACGTCACCATATCAACAATTACACACGATTTTAAACTGTTTGACATACATTTGCCTGTGCAAGTTTAGTGTAATGCTTTTAACAACGGACGTTTTCTCAAAGAAAACGGTGGAGACGGTGGTCAGGAAAATCTCCCTGAGATGATATAAAGAAGAAACCTCGAGAGGAACCAGACTCAGAAGGGAACCCATCCTCATCTGGGTAACGACAGATAGTGTGAGAGTAAAAGAAAGTTCATTATGGTTTTTATATGAAGTCTGTTTGTTGAACTAGTCCACTGTTCACTAAAGGAGACCATTGCCTTATGAATCCCAATTTTTTCCCACTTATACATGTGAATTAATTTTACTTTTTTGGACGAGCACTACGTCGCAAACTGTATGTCTTTTTAAGTCCTGCTTTGGAAAACGGGCAAAATTTACTGTATAAATCCAAATATAAAAAGTAAGTCCAATGAAAATTAGACCTAAATTAGACCTGCAAAATGTCTTTAAAAAAAGTAGAGTATTTCACATTGTTATTTCATTGTGGAAACAAATGCTAGTAAAGCAAATGTAGTAATAAAAATACAAAATGTATGTTTACGTCACTTTCAGTTACATTTTGAGTAACGATATATTACACAGTGACTTGGTGTTATCCCAGTGGTGACATTTTCATCTCCTGTAAGGATGGAATCAATGTGATAACATAATCACATTAAAATATAGTATTTAACGATTATAAACACCAAATATGATAGCGATATCTGCTTTATAATTCATTTTACATACTACATATTACAGAGCTGCAATACAGACGACGTCTTACTCAGGCCTGTAGTAAACAGGTCTGGTCATGTGACCAATTAGATAAAAATACATAAAATTACATCAAGCATAATTTCCAACCCTTTTAAAGTTTTATACAAAATTCTAAATAAAAATTCATTCAGGGCAGTGCTCAGTGGGATTTAGTGAGTCAACTGCTTTTTAATTCAATAAGATTATAAACGTTGGTTATTAATTATACTCGAGCTCAAAATTTCTCCCAAACTCTGTGCTATTGTTCCAGTGTGTACGCTACAGAGAACGAATTTGTATTAAAGGTGTAAAAGTGTCCAATCCATGAAGATTCAGAGCCGAGCTCCAGCAAAGGCAGGAGAAACAAATATTTGAAAGAGAGATTATTTCACAGAGGAAGATGTGGAGACGTGAAAACAAACAGAGACGTGTCTCGGGGAGAGGAAAGTGAGAGAGAGTGAGAAAAAGAGAGAGAGAGAGAAAGAGGGAGAGACAGAACAAGACAGAGAGCAGTGAGGTGATGGAGGGAGATGGTGCTCAGCAGGTGGAAATGTTAAGCTGAACAAACTGAATAATGAGATAAAGGACATGATACATACACAGAGCTGAGAGGAAGACAAGATGGATGCTATGGCCTCAAAGACAGAGGTGTTAATAACAGTGCAGAAGTTTTACATAAATCATTGTCCCAGTTACAGTGAGACAAAATAGAGTGTTTATTTAAAGTGAGATATAGAGTATTACAGGGTGTTACAGTGTGATATAGTGTATTACAGGGTGTTACAGTGTGATATAGTGTATTACAGGGTGTTACAGTGTGATATAGTGTATTACAGGGAGTTACAGTGTGATATAGTGTATTACAGGGTGTTACAGTGTGATAAAGTGTATTACAGGGTGTTACAGTTTGATATAGTGTATTACAGGGTGTTACAGTGTGATATAGTGTGTTAAAGGGTGTTACAGTGTGATATAGTGTATTACAGGGTTTTACAGTGTGATATAGTGTGTTACAGGGTGTTACAGTGTGATATAGTGTAATACAGGGTGTTACAGTGTGATATAGTGTATTACAGGGTGTTACAGTGTGATATAGTGTGTTACAGGGTGTTACAGTGTGATATAGTGTAATACAGGGTGTTACAGTGTGATATAGTGTATTACAGGGTGTTACAGTGTGATATAGTGTATTACAGGGTGTTACAGTTTGATAAAGTGTATTACAGGGTGTTACAGTGTGATAAAATGTATTACAGGGTGTTACAGTGTGATATAGTGTATTACAGGGTGTTACAGTGTGATATAGTGTAATACAGGGTGTTACAGTGTGATATAGTGTGTTAAAGGGTGTTACAGTGTGATATAGTGTATTACAGGGTGTTACAGTGTGATATAGTGTATTACAGGGTGTTACAGTGTGATATAGTGTATTACAGGGTGTTACAGTGTGATAAAGTGTATTACAGGGTGTTACAGTGTGATATAGTGTATTACAGGGTGTTACAGTGTGATATAGTGTGTTACAGGGTGTTACAGTGTGATATAGTGTAATACAGGGTGTTACAGTGTGATATAGTGTGTTAAAGGGTGTTACAGTGTGATATAGTGTATTACAGGGTGTTACAGTGTGATATAATGTGTTACAGGGTGTTACAGTGTGATATAGTGTATTACAGGGTGTTACAGTGTGATATAGTGTATTACAGGGTGTTACAGTGTGATATAGTGTATTACAGGGTGTTACAGTGTGATAAAGTGTATTACAGGGTGTTACAGTGTGATATAGTGTATTACAGGGTGTTACAGTGTGATATAATGTGTTACAGGGTGTTACAGTGTGATATAGTGTATTACAGGGTGTTACAGTGTGATATAGTGTAATACAGGGTGTTACAGTGTGATATAGTGTATTACAGGGTGTTACAGTGTGATATAGTGTATTACAGGGTGTTACAGTGTGATATAGTGTGTTACAGGGTGTTACAGTGTGATATAGTGTGTTACAGGGTGTTACAGTGTGATATAGTGTATTACAGGGTGTTACAGTGTGATATAATGTGTTACAGGTGTTACAGTGTGATATAGTGTATTACAGGGTTTTACAGTGTGATAAAGTGTATTACAGGGTTTTACAGTGTGATATAGTGTATTACAGGGTGTTACAGTGTGATATAGTGTGTTACAGGGTGTTACAGTGTGATATAGTGTGTTACAGGGTGTTACAGTGTGATATAGTGTGTTACAGGGTGTTACAGTGTGATATAGTGTATTACAGGGTGTTACAGTGTGATATAGTGTGTTACAGGGTGTTACAGTGTGATATAGTGTATTACAGGGTGTTACAGTGTGATAAAGTGTATTACAGGGTGTTACAGTGTGATATAGTGTATTACAGGGTGTTACAGTGTGATATAATGTGTTACAGGGTGTTACAGTGTGATATAGTGTATTACAGGGTTTTACAGTGTGATATAGTGTGTTACAGGGTGTTACAGTGTGATATAGTGTAATACAGGGTGTTACAGTGTGATATAGTGTGTTACAGGGTGTTACAGTGTGATATAGTGTATTACAGGGTGTTACAGTGTGATAAAGTGTATTACAGGGTTTTACAGTGTGATATAGTGTATTACAGGGTGTTACAGTGTGATATAGTGTATTACAGGGTGTTACAGTGTGATATAGTGTGTTATAATGTGTTATAGTGAGTTACCAGGGGTTACAAACAGTTACAGTATGTTAGCAGGTGTTACAGTGTGTTACTTTGTGTTACCAGGTGTTATAAAGTGTTATGTACTAACATTATTAACAAATGGAAGTCCTAGCAGGCAGAGAGAAAAATGTGCTGTAGTGTCATGACAGTGGATGAGACTACTTTTTTTTCAGGTGTGTTTCAAGTAACCGTGAAAACAGCAAGGCAAAATATTGGTGTGAGCATAACCGAAAAATAATCATCTCCTCCATTATTTTTCTAAGAAAAGAAATCATGTCAGATGTTTTCCCACCTTTAGTGTGATATCTAACATAATTCAAGGGAAAAACAAACAGAAATATTTTAGGGGTAAAAAAAATGTATACAGACGAGCTGAAGGCTGCTATCAAAGCAACCTGGGCTTCCAGAACACCTCAGCAGTGCCACAGGCTGATCGCCTCCATGCCACGCCACACTGATGCAGTAATTCCTGCAAAAGGATTAACACCCTGACCGAGTACTGAGTGCATAAATTAACATACTTTTCACAAGGTCGACATTTCTGTATTATAAATTCTTCATTCGAATATTTTGAGATACTTTACTTTTGATTTCTGTGAGCTGTAAACCGTAATCATCAAGATGAAAAAAAAAATGTCTTGAAATATTTCACTTCATGTGTAATGAATCTAGAACATATAAAAGTTCCACTAATTGAACTAAATTACGGGGGAAAAAAATTACTTTTCCACAATATTCAAGTTGTTTGAGATGCACCTGTACAAGCTTTTAGAATTATCCCCAAAAAGTTCTACCTTGGTCTCAGCATGCCAGAACATGGATGATTTTTCCCCAGTGGAAGGGCTTCCATCTAGCCACTCAACCCCATAGCCCAGACATGTGAGGAATATGAGAGATTGTTGTCACATGCAGAGAGTAATCAGTACGTGTCAGATATTTCTGCAGCTTCTTTAATGCTGCTGTTGGTCTCTCGGCAGCCTCCCTGGTAAGTTTCTTCTTGTCCCTTAGTCAATTTTGGAGGGACGTCCTGTTCTTGGTATTGTCACTGTAGTGCCCCATTTTCTCCACTTGCTGATGATGCTCTTCACAGTGTTCCATGTTACATCTAATGTTTTGGAAATTCTTTCTTACCCCTCTCCTGTGCAACACCTTTCAGCAATGAGGTCTTGTATATGCATTGTAAGCTCTTTGGTGAATCATGAATTCAGCAGTCAGATTAAACCAAGATGTCCAGAAAATCTTACAGAAAAAGCTGATCTTTATTTGCGGTTAATCAGAATCACTTCACTGATGAAAGTTGCAGGATGATTACTTTTGAACATGAGTTTAAATGTGATTGGTTCAGTCACATGCTCCATTATAAAATGGCGTGCACACTTACAGTATGCAACTAGATTGTTCTAAGTTTTTTTTCTTGCTCGATTTCCCCGTAAAACATTTCTGCTTATTTTTAGGATTCCTCCTTTGTTAGTATTGTTCTTTTTCTTCCTCTTCATATTATTCTCCCCATTTCCATAAAGTGCCCAATAACTCAAGATCTGAATGTTAAAAAGTTGTGAAATTTGGTACATTGATACTACAGGCCACGGGTAACTCCCACAACACAAATGGCCCACATGAGCCCATAGATGGAGCTACAGGCCACGCCTAAATTCTAAGTGATTTTCCCCCTAACCTATAAGTCCAAAATGTCTGAAAATTGGTATACATGCCTTATTTCTCATGGGGAACAAAAAATTAATTGGGACCCATAATGTCTGCTATGATATATTTTCCAGTACGTCCAAAATTACAAAAATCTTCTCCTAATGAACTGTAGGTACGATTGACTTGAACTGTGGTGCAAATGTATGAGATAAATGTCTTTCTATAGCGTGATAAGCAATAACGAATCAAATAAAAATTGGCCAAACTATTTACATATTGGTGAATTGACAACTGTTGCACGTATTTCTGGTGTCCATAAATCAATGCAACATTAACATGGACTTGATCTGTGCCACACACAAAGAGGACACTACAGTATGTTACCGTGTGCGATGGCAACCTCATATCTCCAAAAACAATGACATTAAAAGGAGTATTATCTTTGATAATATGTTACATTGTGTTTAACAATATCTTTATCGTCCGCTAGATGGGGGTGTTTGTCTGGGATCGAGCAAAAGTACACTTCATTCAGATTAATGTTATAGCAGCGCAGCGTAAATCAAATTAATGTTATGTATAGCAGCAGGAATAAATTCAAAATAATGTTAAAGTAGTGTTGTATCAGCATGGAGTAATTCTCCAAAATTCTCACTGACTCCTGATTTTTCTCTACAATTATCATTTGTGGAAAAGCTACAACAATGAATCTAAAATCTACCACTGATCCAAACACGAAATGCTGCATCTGTAGGATACATTTCTCCACCTTATCGAATTTGAAATGGTCTGCAATATCGCTGAGGAATGCGTCCTTTTTTTAGTTTCTATAACCCATTAAAGGTGGAAAAATTTCTGATATGATATTACTTGGTTTCATTTTTTATCACAAAAGCCTGCAGATTTAACAGGGGTGTGTAGACTTTTTATATCCACTGTAGCTCTAGGTGTAAATAACCACTAACAGAAACACACTTGCATCTTTCACATCCTGAGTCCTTTCACCGTCAGGGAATCGGGCGAATTTTCTCTGTGTTTGGTCTGAGACCGATGCTTTAGCTGAAAAAAGCAGAAATGCCAATTTTTCTCTGTATCGCCATAGCTACAGGCCAAAAACTGTGAATGCGAACTAATCTTAAACTGCTAACATTTTTAATTGGTTTCGGAAGGCAATATACTGTCTCTTATTCCTCTACTCGCTCTTTTTCCACTTCTCAGGACATTCGCTTCTAAAAAGAGAAACAGCGAGACAGGTAGCGAGACAGCGAGACACATCTGTCTCAAAGCGGCACTGTGTGATTCATGAATGTCCGACGACGGCGGGAATCGGCCTGACACATGCCTCTCCGCTCTAATGTGTGCTAATTAAAGCCCTGGATTCAGTGCTGATGTGAGCGTGAACCATCACTCACTCTCACTCCCTCTGTCAGCTCCAGATGTGACAACGGCTCCTTTCCTGTCACGCCGAGATGACGTGACTCCAAAAGTTTCGAGATCTTCCACTGCGAACAAGCTGTTACTATAGAAACAGTAAGATATTAGAACGAGCTAATATGAACCTGTGATTTGTGTACTGTTTGGAACTACTGTCCGAGATGCTATAAGAGAAAATTCATAAACACCTTCTCTTCCGACCAATCAGAATCCAGAATTCAACAGCGCATTCTGCGGCATGCAAAAAAATATTTACGCCCGTTTTATTTAAATAAAACGATTCCTCTCATATTTCATTCTGCATTGCATTTTTTTATAATTAATCGACCCTAAAATAACTAATAAAAATGATTAGACCCATGTTTGTTTGTTTTTTGTTGTTGTTGTTTTTTTCCTCATAAACAGATGCACTTACTTAATTCGGATAAAACGTGTGTTCAGTTTTGGTGTGAATTCCATTCGATTGCTTGTGTAATGGTTAATGAGAGCCATGAATTTATTCTTTCAGTGCACATGCTCATGCAAACACGCTCAGCGCACACGTTCCTGTCCTCATCACTGATGCTGAACACGTTCTTCCTCCGGCCAGCAGGGAATTTATTCCTTATCTCTTTTTAAACTATCGTGCATCACCATGCTGGGGTACAGGAGAGGTGATTAAATTACAGCGTACAGCACATTTCTGAAAATAAATCTGTAATTTAAATCAGCGCTGTTGAATTTTGGATTCTGATTGGCCGAAAGGTGTTGATTAATTTTCTGACAGTTAGTGCCGTTGAAAATCACAGGTATATAGCAATGCGCTCGTTCTAATACGTTATCGATTCTATAGTAACAGCTCGTTCAAAGCTCCACGTTTTCTGTAAGGAGACGTGTATTTAACTTTCATGGAAGGAGTCTCCAGTGTCAGAGATAAGGTGTATATAAGGAACTAGCTCGTTTCATGAAGCTACAAATGGATAAAAATTACAACATGTTAAATTGTAATCATTAGCAAACAAAGTACTTCAAACTTCAACTCATTTGCTATCTGTAAACGCAGCCTGCTGTACAGTTTCTTTGGGCCATAAGTTTGTGCACCCTGTCCAGTTCTAGGAATATTAACACTTATGATATGATGTTCATTACTGAAAACAGCAGTGAGCTTTACATGAAAGTGAAAGTGTTACGTGAATGTTATTACTACAATTTTTTTCATCTTTACAGAAGTCCAGGATATGAGAAAGATGGAATATATCTCTCTATAAAACTATGTGTTTTAAAGCTTGAGACAAAATGTCGGCACTTTCCTCAGTTCCCCTGCAGAAATGGCCTGACATGGCTAATTTACAAACCCATCACTCCTCTTCACATTCTCCAACACGGAGGGCAAACATGGCTTCCCTACAGGAAGGAAGAAGAGAGTGACACCTCCTTCTTTTTTCTTTTTCACCCTGCTAACGGACACTATGCACTTTATTGTGTTGATCATCTTTGAACTTTCTGCATCAGACTAGCTGATATGTATCATAAAGAAGGTCTCTCAAGTCATTTTTTGTGTAAGTACCTCCTTCCATATGTTAAAAATAGCAGCATATTTGGCAGTAATTGGTTTAAAAATCATAGCCAATTCAATGGAAGGTGTTTTTTTTTTTTTTTTTTTTTACATTTTTTTTTGTAACCTGACTTGTGAATTGTCTTTTTTTCCGAGAGGACAGAGATAGACCGGGCTGTTTTATGGCATTATTAGACTATGGATTTTTTTTCTCGCAGCCCTCGTAGCTCAGACATAAAACGCTACGCTCAGAGGCATTAGTGACACAGAGACCAAGACCAGCCTCAAAGCATTTTATATTTCTTTAAAAAAAAAATACGTCTCAGTCTAAAAGCCTGTATTTCCACAGATCCATGTGATGTAGTTACCTTAATGAGGTAAAAATAATAATAGCTTCATTTATATAGCATCCTTAAAACAATAAATCTGCAGCCTGACTTCTGGATGCGATCATACTGAAATCGTACAGAACACCTGCAGGCCTGACTGTCACATAGTCTAGGTCTACAAATCTAAATCACTGGTCACTGAACTTCTTCCTGGAGATCACTTTCCTACAGAATTCAGTTTCAGCTCTAATTCACACACCTGCTCCAGATAAACAGACATCTATCATCTTCTGGAAAGTAGATCTCCAGATACAGCTGAGGAGTAATCACATTTCCGACCTTTGGAGCACCATGACAGGGCAGATATCATCATGCTTGGACTGCCACTATTGGCAACCAGTCACCGACCTTAAAAACTCAGTGGCCAATCATGATGCCCAAAATGCCATGAAACTGCAGACAATCCTGACACTTGAAATGAAATGGCATGAGAGGCAGTCAGCACCCTTGAAATGCCACTGCATCAACACAGCAGCAAATCAGGACGCTTTGAAGGCCACAAGTCTGCAACCAACCAGGATGTTTCGAATGCCATAAATAAGGGACCAATCAGGATGCTTGGAATACCAAGACTTAGCAGCTTATTAGTATTCTTGTATTGGCATGAAAGAGCAACCAATCAGGATTCTTGCATTGCCATAAAACAGCAGCCAATCAGGATGCTTGGAAAGCTACAACACAGTGGTCATTCAGGATGCTTGGAACGTAATGAGACAGTGGCCAATCAGGATACTTGTATTGCCTTGAAACAGTGGCCAATCAGGATGCTTGAAATGCCACAACACAGCTGCCAATCCCAAAGACTTTTTAAACCAATACTAACTTTTCACATTGTTTTTATCTACATTATTACCTTGCATTATTACCTGTGTGTGTGTGTGTACTTCCTCTGGGCTGTAAGTAGGCTAATGGAGTAAGAGAGGAGACGAGGGGGTGGGGGGATTGTTATAGGAAGGACAGTGTGGCTGGGACACACACTCACACACAGTGATGGAGATTATTTTTTATTTAATTCTTGAATAAATTTTTTAGAGCACAGCATTAGTTATTTATAGTAATATTAATATTTATGAAATGTCCTCACGAAGATAGTAAACCTAACCTGTGTGTGTGTGTGTGTGTGCGTGTGTGTACTCACAGATATTAGCCGTGCCTTTAGGAATGGGCAGGTAGCTCCCGGCGCTCCAGGCTCGGCCCTGGTAGTTCCTCTTGCAGCGTCCGCAGTCGGGCCCCGTGGTGTTGTGCTCACACTCACAGCTCAGCTTCTCCTTATCAAACACACAGCTGTTCGCATGCAGGTTACACTTACACCTACAGACAGAGAGAGATAGAGAGAGAGAGAGAGAGAGAGAGAGAAGAAACAGAATGTACAGTCAAATTCAGAAGTATCATAAATTCAAACCTTTGCAGTAAATAAAATAAACTGTTTTCAGTTTAATGGATCTATTTTGGTCTTGAAGTACTTCCTGTTTCTCAGGAGTAAAACTATCTGTGCGGTTTGCCCGCATTATAATCTTCCAAACTCCAGAAAAGAATATTTTAAAAAGAATATTTTCAGCCATTTGCCTCTTTCTTCATCCATTTTCGACCATTTTGACCAAACAAAACATTTTTTAGTTCGTGCCTATTAAATCCAGCGAACTGTCATTAACTATATACGCGAGTCTAATGCTAGCTACATCGGTCTTAGCTACACTGATAAGATTTGATTTCCTAAAATGCGACAACCAATGTATACCAATGTGAGACAGGAGGAAGGGGGCAGGGCTTTGAGTTAATATCAGTGTTTAAAACATCTACACAACTGGCAATCATTCTAGATTCACAGGTCGCTTGGTCCATCAGACTTTTTTTAATTAGAAGAAACAAAAAGAATGATGCTCTTTTGGTGTGTTTCTGAGTGATAACTAGAGCTCGACCGATACGCGAGTTTACCGATACCGATAAATGATTAATCAACCCGATATATTTGAATATTGATTATGAATGAAAACAGTCAAAGTAAAATATTGCTGAACTTTATTACAGAAATAAACAGTACTGACTAACCCGGGAAAATGTACTGTACTTTTTTAAAATAAAATAAATCCATCTCTGTGCAGAGTGTAGTCCCACATGTCAAAAACAACCACCACGAGGCGTCAGTGCTAGTTTTTATTTCGCCTCTAGAGGCCGCTCTCGTACTGTATAATGACAGCGGACCTTCCTCAGCTGCTCGGCAACGGACGCAACCGGGAAACACGATCGGTGTGGATTTTTGCCGATAACTGCTACTTCCAGTAACCGGTTATCAGTGTCGATTAATCACACAATTAATCGATCGAGCTCTAGTGATAACAATTAATCACACAATTAATCGATCAATTAATCGATTAATCGATCGTTCGAGCTCTGGTGATAACTCTTAGCAGCGTACTCTGATGTTAAAATTCCGAGCTCGTATGCAGGTTAGCAGGTCTGCTACTTTTAAAATGTTCGTTATCCATCACCATGGGGATGAGCGTTCGAGACGAGACGTCATAATGACATCGAAAGTAATTTTCTCGTTGCATACCTGTATTTTACATTTTAGAGTTTAAAACACACCTGTTTACTGCCATTCTTACCATCCTCCAACTTTAAACAGAACCTCATCTACAAAATTTTGTGAGGGAAGCGTCGGGCATTGATATCCTGCGTATTTCAGCTCGCAGGCATAAAAAGCAGAAGCGAAACCCGATGCGAGTGAGAGCAGCGATTTCTCTTTGGGTCGTTGATGGCTCACTGAGGCTCGCTGAGGCCTGTGGGGATTTTAAAACTCCATACCAAGCATTTATCTCCTATCAGCCTTCTCAAACCACACTGCTTTAAACCCCCACCCCGCGCTCTCTCTCTCTCTCTCTCTCTCTCTCTCTCTTTCTCTCAATCCATGTAAAAATGCCAGCATTGTTTTTTCCAGCTGAGGAGGTACAGAGGTCTTTCTACACATTACACATTGATCAGGTTACAAATTGCACAGTCTTGATATGACTAACAAGATTAAAGTATTAAAAAAAACAAACAAAATTAATGCATAATGAAGTCATAGAAATGCAGGACAGAGTGTCTCTGTCGTACGAGGATCCATCGGCAGGCTTCAAACGTTTTAATGCGATTGTCAGATCGGCGCTTGCTTAGTTTTGATTTATACCGATGTTCTCGCGCTCAAGGTCGCTCTACAATTATGGACGAATGTATGAATGCTTGAAAAGGAGAGCTGAAAATTCACAAAGAGGATTTCAATGTCACACTTTGAAATAAAAGACAGAAGGAGGAAAATCGAAGCTGCTCAGGAAACTTGTTCACCATTTGGTTCCTTAAAAACCAAAAAGTCGCCATTCCATATACATTATATTTAAGCAGTAAGAGTATGATTTATTATTACAGTTGCTTAATAATTACACTCGTTGTTGTGTTATACTGTACATATAGGTGGACTTTTTTTCCTTCCATATGTCCCACATTTTTCTCAGTCATATTTATGGTGACCCATGCAATACAGTCAGCGCATCTAACCCAACAATGTTTCTGTAAAACACGAAAACACAACACTGTTACATAAGGAGAAGGGTGAGTCGATCTACTCTGTACTACTGCGCAATCTGTACAGGGTTTCACAGAGGTTTTTTTGTGACTGTTGCATCCAAAAATGCTTGATTTTGCTACGGTGCCACGCCCTTACGAAAGGATTTCAATTGAAAATGTATTCATTCGGGCGCTAGCTAGAATTAGGTCTACCCAAAACATAGGAATTTAAACCAGGATAACTCATAAGCCACCGGTTACACAAAAATAAATACAAAGTCATGGGACTCACCAATTCACATAATGAATGTACACAACAGGGATTCAGGACAGTAAACAAATCCTCACAGCCTTTGATATAGTTCATGTGGTATGTGGACTCGTATTGATCAATAATCCATGGTTTCAAAAGTCTGTTCTTCAATAAAATATCAATGTAAACGATGACTAAAGTTATCCCACTGATTAACACGCATGAACAGATCGTCACAAGGAGTGTGACTGGAGCGTGACTTGAATGCGCATTTGGGGTGAGTAAATGGGAATGTTTGTTTGTGTGTGTGTTCGTCACTGATAGGAACGTAAAAAGGCCACAGAGGAAGGTTTTTGGGGAGCTTGAAGTGAAACTATGTTGGAATGAGTACCTGAAGTAAGACTTTAGGAACAGAACCCACCGCACTACAGCTGGTGTCTTGTCGGAAGGCTCCAAAAACATGGCGAATAATCCCTTTTTGGTTCATTCCCTCAGTTGACTGTTCCAACCCGAAACAGTGTGCGTTTTGGCTCCACGCAGGTACACTTGACTCACTCAGCTTACTCGTAACATTCACCTCCACGGAAATCCTTAATAACAGGCGTAGGATTTAGGTGTTCCCGGCCTCCCCCTCTTTTTTCTTCTCTTCTGTTTCTGTTCTGTCCTCCTTCTCTACCTTCTGCATCATCTTTTGTCTTTCTCCTAACAGGTCAGCTTCATTTCATTCATGTGATGGTAATTTCCCCCACCAGAGAAAACATCCCCAAGGTTGTGAGAGAGTCATATGGGTTAAAATCCCTGAAACTCAGTATCTTTATCTGAGGATTCTTGAACGATTTCCTGGAGTCTTTGTTTTCCATGTAACTCCAAGACATTGGCGGTGGGATAGCATGGTCTGAGGTTACAGACATGAGTGGTTCTGACATCTTCGCCGGTGGAGTCCAATGCTATTTGGTAGTTCAGAGGTTCCGTCTGATTTATTACCCGATACGGTCCTTTCCACTCAGTGGCTAATTTGGCACCAAAACTTTGTCGACCACTGGATTGTGGAAAATTCCTCAACAAGACGCGATCTTTTTCCCTGAAGATGACTTCTCGTCGGTTTTTATTATAGTACCTGACTTGAGCTATGTGGTTATCACATCCTAAGATGGATCAGAAGGTGAAAGGCTGTTTTCCTGAAGGTGAAGCAGTTTGTCCCCTGGACCTGGAAACTTTTGGCCCAGTTGTAGTTCTGCAGGAGACTTTCCAATACTTTCTTGGATGGCCGAGTTAACAGCAAAACGGAGCTCGGGTACGTACTGGTCCCATTTTTTGTGGCTTTCTTCCACATAATAAGCAATAATATATTTAACGGTGCGGTTTACTCTCTCCGTCACGTTCGTCTGTGGGTGGTACGCTGTTGGTAATTTTTGTACAATGTTCTATTTTGAACACAATTCCCTGAAAACTGATAAGACAAATTGGGTTCCTCGATCGGATATGATGAAGTCTGGCACACCCGAACGGGTAAAAATTTCTCTGCGGACAATCATAGCAATGGTTTGTGCGCTTGCTTTACGCATTTGGAACATTTCAACCCAACAAGAGAAATAGTCTACACAGATTAAAAGGTATTCAAGGCAGTGTGGGCAGCTACTTGGCAATGGTCCCATGATGTTCACTCCTAACATGTCATTAGGACTTGTAGTTGTGATAGGATGTAACCTGCCTGCAGGTTTCCGATTGTCGTTCTTGTGTGTTTGACACTTTATGCAACATTTGACAGAAGCCAGAAGACAACATTCTGTAGATATTTGTAGGTTTTAAAGATACCTCTGTGTCCACTCAATTGATTTGTATTTTAATGTTGAAGAATTGTCGGAATGAGGTTTTTGGGTAAGTACACTCTGTATTGAACTTGTCCTTTTCACAGTTGAGTCTTCCACAATCTCATATTGTTCTGGGGTATCTGGATTGCTTTCTGCTATTGCTCTGAAGATCTTTTCAACTTCGGGGTCCTTATGTTGTTCTTCCCATAAGTCTACAGCAGTGATGTCAATCTCGTCCTTCTGGCTGGTGAACAAGTTGCATGCAGGTGAGTTGGACATTCTGGAAAGGGCATCTGATGCTGCATTGAGTTCGCCTTTTCTGTATTCTATGACAAAGTATATTTTTGTAATTTCAGGGCAAATCGAAGGAGACTTCTTCTAGTTTTATTAGAGGACATTACCCACTGAAGCGCAGAGTGATCAGTTACTACCGTGAACATTCCATGCTCCAGATAATGTTGCCATTTCTCAAGTGCCCAGACAACTGCCAGACACTCTTTCTCTGTGACTGAGTCATTGGTTTCTGCTGGGTTTAGGCTTCTGCTTGCATAAGCTATGACTTGTTCCATCCCTTGTTCTTTCCATTGGGTTAACACAGCTCCTGTGTATACTGTGACATGATGCTGTAAATTTGGATGATCAAGCATGAGGGATGAAGCCAAACATGTCTTGAGCTGCTCAAACACCTGTTGACACTGATCTGACTAACGAAATGTTTTCACCTTCTTTTTCAGAGTATTAATGGGTTCTGTAATTTGTGAAAAGTTCAGTATAAATCAGTGATACCATCCAGGTAGTCCAAGAATCCACTGTACCTCTTTGAGGTTGGTTTGTACTGGATAAGACCAAAAGGCCTCTACTTTGCTTGGGTCTGCCATAATACTTTGAGTGCTTACTACATGGCCCAGGACTGAAATTTATTGGAGGAAGAATTTTCCTTAAGTTGATGGTCAATTCCACTTCTTGTAACCGGTGAAAGACAGTCTGGAGATCTTGAAGATGCTGAGTTAGGTCTGATGAATAGATGATTAAATAATCAATGTAGAGAAAACAGAGTTCTCCTCTAATATTGTCTCCATTTGGAAGGTTGTGTTTAAGCCCAAAAGGCATAATGTTAAATTGAAAAAGTCCTGAAGGAGTGATGAAGGCAGTTTTTTGTTTACTTGAAGGGTCCATGGCCATTTGCCAATAGCCGCTGTTGAGGTCTACTGTGGAGAAAATAGCAGCCCCAGCAAGGGATTCGTGGATATTGGCAATGTTCAGCAAGGTGTAAGCATCACTTTGTGTTATGGCATTTAACTTCCTGTAATCTTTGCAGTCTCTCATGCTGCCAACTTTCTTGCAGACTAGAACGACTGGAGAGACCCAACACGAGCATGATGGTTCCACAATTCCTGTCTTAAGCATCTCTTCCAGTTGTTATTTTACCGAAGCTTACTTGACAGGGGCCATGCGGTAAGGTCTCTGTTTAATAGCTACTTGCTGGCTTGTGTAGATGCAATGTTGCAGAACATCAGCACATCCAAGTTGAAGTGTGCATACTTGTGTGCTCATCTCCAGGATTTCATGTTCATGCAAATTGACGTTTGCCCTCAGGAGGTAAATGGGCATTGTTCACAGCATTTTCTCTCAAAGTTTTTAAGTCTGTGTTCTCAAGGGGTGATAACAAGAGTGTGGGTTGAGGTGGAAGTATAGCACTAGTAAGGACAAACTCTGCAGCTTTCTTGCTGTTTTGTTGTCGTTGTGGGCTATTCACATGCACCGTGACACTTCTGGATTTGACTTTAAAAAGTATGGTCTGTCAATGATGTTGATTTGCATGGCACTAAAAAAAAAAAGTCCAATCCCAAGACTAATGAATACGCTTTGGAAGTAAGGACAGCAATGGGTAAAGTATAAAAATGATCATGCAGACAAATTTGTTGATGCATCCATCCTAACGGAGCTCCGGCTACTCCATTTGTCAGATACAAAGACCCCAAAGTCCAAGGTTGCAGTTTTTCATGTGGGGCAAATTTTTTCCACAAATTCTCCAGTACCTATATAACGTGCTCCTGTGTCCACAGTAGCTTTTCCTGTCCAAACGCCAATGCAGACAGGCATTACTAACTGTGACAGAATGATTGGAGGGGCAGTTGAAGAAGCTTTAAAGAACATTTACATCACATTTATTCATTTAGCAGACACTTTTATCTAAAGCGACTTACAAATGAGGAAATATGAACAAAGCGATATATCAAGCAAAGAACAATACAAGTAGTGCTAACGTACAAGATCCATTAATTGAGTTCTAGAAAAACAAACTGCGGAGAGTCAAGGTGTAAGTGCCAGAGTAATTTATATATATTTTTAATTTAAAGGATAATGTGGGGGTTGGCGTTTTAGGGGTTAGTTAAGTGTTCATGGAAGAGGTGGGTCTTTAGCTGTCTTTTGAAGATGGTGAGAGATTCTGGGGTGCGGATTGAGGTTGGAAGTTAATTCCACCGCTGACGGACAGTTAGTGTGAAGGTTCTGGAAAGGGACCTTGAGCCACGCTGAGTGGGCACTACTAAACGTCGGTCGTTAACCGATCACAGATTGCATGAGGGAACGTAGGCCTTCAGGAGAGAGTTGAGGTAGGAGGGTGCTGGTCCAGATAAGGTCTTGTATGTGAGCATCAAGGCCTTGACTTTGATACAGGGGGCTACAGGAAGCCAGTGGAGGGAGATGAAGAGGGGTGTGACATGGGTTCTCTTGGATTGGTTGAAAATGAGGCGTGCTGCTGCATTTTGAATCCTCTGAAGGGGTCTGATGGAGCTGCCGGGAGGCCCAAGAGTAGTGCGTTGCTGTAGTCCAGTTTTGAGATAACAAGAGCCTGGACTAGTAGCTGTGTAGCCTGTTCGGTGAGGTAGGGTCTGATGTTCTTGATGTTGTGTTGGATAAGATTTTTGATAGAAATAAAACACAAGGGTAATAAAATATGGAGAATGAAGATTTAGTGAGAATATTGGAAAGAACAGAGTCACGCTCTCTTCCTTACAGACAATGTCTCTTAAATAAGTTAATTATAGCAAGGCCTAGGGCCTGACCAAAAAGAGGAAGTGCAACACACAGCACCCAAGAACATGAACTCACTCACACACAGACCCAGAGTAATCAGAATAACAAAGTAATGGTTAATGATAATTTGACTAAATCATACAGTACATATGCTAATAACAATGCAGAAAAAAGCATATAGGTACCATGATAAAGGAGGAAAAAGCATACAGGTGATAAATGACCTCACTCAAAGTCAGCTCAGAAATGCCAAAGAAAGCAACAACAAAAAGGAGAACTGATAGAGTAAGTGCAAACTCAACAGGTTTCAAGAAGTCTGAGGCAAAAATAGCAGGTTTGGAAAGAACATAAAAATGCATTACATCACCCAGACATCACCCAGACATCACATGTAATGGTATTTTGGGCAAACCAGGGGTGTGTCAACTTTATAAAAGGGAGCCCCATTTCAGGGGACTGGGAGATCACTTTTTGAGACGTCCCAAACTGTTTGGATCTCATGTAACGAATTAAATAAATTGGACCTTCACCTTTTCTCACTCACTGGTTCCGTGTGGTGATTTAGACTTTGAGTATCTCAGCTGATGAAAGCTATTGTAAGTACATTCACTATTTTCTAAATTGTTATATTGGTAATAAGAAAGTAGGTAAAATTTGACCTACAGTTGTACAGGATGAACCTACAAGACTGTGCAGTTGTTCAAATGTAGTCTGTAAAGGTCAAACTGTCTTCAAAAGTCACCCCAAGGTTCCTGGCTCTCCTGGTTGGTTTAAGTGTGGTTGAGCCGAGCTGTGCAGTGAGGTTGTGGTTGATAGAGCGGTAGGCTGGGATGACAAGCGAGTTCAATTTTGAATCTTCATAACTTCTTGGTGGTTGTTTTCATTTTAGGTATGGTTTTTGGCGGTTACAGCATTATTGGTTGGTTGGCTTTCATGTTTATGGGATTGAAATATCCTTTTGTTGCCAGGTGGGTGCTGTGGATTCTCAGGAGTGAATGAATAATGCAGAGGTGTGTGTTATCAAGGTGCCTGATTTCCTTTGCATCTCCAGCATCGTACAGAAGATGATTTGTCAGCAGTTCTGTTTGGAGGCCTTTGTGACACATCTGGAAATGATGCTCGACTCACACAAGTTCCATACATCAATGTTTACTCGTAGTCTTTCTCCAACTGATGACCCAACTTTACGAGTTCTTCCACTGTTTTGACATGACTACGTAACTGACTAGCCAAGTGAGGTTTTGTTTTTAAAAATCATTTTGACCAGCTCTGTTTCTGCTAAGGTTGGTTTCCAATGTTTGCAGAGGCCTCTGTATGTGAAAGCAAAACCTCAAATTGTCTCTTTTTCTCCTCGAGTTCGGCGACGGACTCGTTCAGCCAACTTATCTTCATAATCTCTTGACAGAAAAGCAGTTTCAAACTCATCTCAAGTGGTTATCTCTCCCCAAAATCTTTGATGCAACTTGCAGAGTTTTTTTTCTTCTTTTTACAGAAAACTACTCGAGTCGGCGAAATCACAATCGCACGAAATTGTTTTGCACACTCTTTCGCAGTGGTGTTTGTTGGTAAATGAGACCTTTTCGCTGTACTCATGTTCGACAACGTGAATCGAAGAGAGTTTCAGCTGAATGCACGTTGTGATGACGTCGCATGACGCGTCTTGGCTCAAATCTGTGGAAAAACCGAATACTCCGAATACTGTGGACTATGCTTGGTTTCGCATTCATTTCAAATCGCATAATCCTGGAGGGACTGATTGCGGTTCACAATAAGACAGGACTACGCACTTCCCTGTAGATGGGTTTATCTACAGATCGCCATCACGGGTCGTTAGTTGGCGCCGCAGCTTTCCTGGCTTCAAACTTCCATTTGCTGGCAAATAAGGCACATTGGCCAGGCGTCTTGATTAGTGTTGGGATAATTAACAAATCACTGCCATCTTCTCGTGTGTTTCCTCCCGCTTTCTCTGAAAGATGGCAAACATTTTCATCTGCTTGTAGAGCTGTTCCCCCACAGTATTTTCTCATTTTCTAGGAAAAGAAACTCACCTCAATGCTGCAACAAGTTTAGTGCTTAACAGTTTCCCCAAACATAAACTCCTTTGGATTAAAGTAGATCTGAGAGAAATGTATTACGTGTCTGAAAACCCACTTAAAGTTGAGGTCATGTGCAGGGACATTGTCATCTGCAGTATCTGAAGAAGCCTGTTAAAAATGATTTCCTTATTTGTTCTCTGCAACCCAATTTGTTTTTTGCCTCAGGGGTCGCCCCGGGGTCTGATGAGCTGTGCTGTACAGGATAGTGCAGTAGTGTGATGTCATTTTAGTGGACCTCTATTGTTAGCCTGAACCAAAGAAGCAAAGAAAATGCGAGCGTTACTTTATAACTACACTCTTAGGAAACAAAAACAGACTCTAGACCCCTAAAGAGGTTTCGTCCTGCTAGGAAAAACCCTTTAAGGTTCTGGGTTCTAGGACCCAACAAAACAGGTTTTCTTTATCTGACAAAGTATTAAGTAAAAGCACTGGCAAATGTGTGGGATTATGTGTGGGAATGAGTGTGTGAACCAGGATAAAACACTTACACACTTAACTTAATACTTATTGAATGCACTGCAGCTACTACATATAGTCAGAGAGAGAGAGAGAGACAGAGAGAGAGAGAGAGACAGACAGAGAGATAGACATCTGGTCATGTCGATCGGTTAATGTCTAGCTTCCGGCTCTAAGATACTTAGCGTGAGCTTGCCAATTAAATAAAACGTGATACACATCCAGAATGCATGACAGTAATTAAAACCCATTACAGAGAGAGATATATAGATAGAGAGACAGACAGATAGAGAGACAGACAAAGAGACAGACAGATGCATGTGCAGGTATGCCCGACTCCTGGGCGACAGACAGACAGACAGACAGACACACACACACACACCAGTGTACGTGCAGTGCATAAACGGCAGCCCATTATTCTCCACATGGCCTCATTTACATCTCATTATCCACAGGGCCTTGTCCTCTTCACTGTCTGTGCTGCACCTCCTACACCCTACACACACACAGACACACACACACACAGCACTTCGTGATTCGAACAGACGCCCGTCTCACCACGTAACTGTAATAACCTTGAGGAATGTCCGTAAACACACACACACACACACATCGTGAGTGCCAAGTTAACAAAGCGTGATCGAAATCCCCCACAATGCTACAAGAACCCTCAGACGCACACGTTACAGTTACACAAAGCAATTAAAGCACGTAAACACTCGCGCCTCCATCCTTTAGCCTTGGCTTTTTATTGCCCTTATTTGGTCATCACTTCCTGTCCATATTAACTCTCAGAAGCTCTGTTGATTCATTTCGAGTGCTCTTTGGCTTTGACCTGTGTAGCAGATTTGACAATGCTAACCCTGTTTGCCTGTTTCCAGAGCTGACACACACACACACACACACACACACATACACACACACACACACACACACACACAGTAAAGTGTGAGATATGATTTACATTCGCACACTGTAAGAAAAGTTGGCGGAGCCACCAGACGGCGGAGCCATCAGAGGGCGGAGCATTTCGATTATTGTTCGGAACGAGAAGTGTAGTCATGCGACACACAATTTATTTCATTACTATTTTTTAAACATATCATTTTGCTTGTAAGCTTTACACGTTAGTTATACCAACAAAGTTTTGGCACCATTACACTGCCCTTGCATCATTATCTGGCAGTCCATTACCAAATACATCGCTCGCATGTTATTTTAAGTGGAGGGATGGGTACCTGATCTATACTGGCACTAATAGGAACTAATGGTACTCAGGTGTGGGGAGGGCAGTAATGTGAAGAATGTAAAGAACGACCAATCACAATCCAGAATTCAACAGCACTGTAATCAGAGACATGTTTAATGTGGCCAGCGTTTGCAAACTGATTCAAGTCTAGTGAATATTCCTCCTAAAAACATTCATTTCTATTTGTATTTTCACAATATTGGATAGTGATGATTTGATCTGGTGTTCACAGTGCGTTATTCTCAGTGTGTGTGTGTGTGTGTGTGTGTGTGTGTTTCTCATAATGCAATCCTCACATTACCCGTAAGTACCCATAATAGGAAGAGATTTGGGGATTTATTTCTAACTGAACAGCACATCACTGCTGCTATGAAGAGAAAACAGATATGAAATCTATCAAATCTGAAGTTCTGCACGCTATAGAGACTTATCCCCACTCGTACGTTTCGTCCTCGTGTTTTCTCCGCAGTGTTCCTCTCTCCTTCAGAGCGCGCGTCTATTACAAATGCGCATTTTGTTTGTCTCTTGTTTCAATGAGACACATAGCCTTGGGCAGTACCGAGAATCTCCTTCAGAGGTTGCAGGATGAATTCACAGAAATTACCCACGAGGCCATGTGCTCCAGTCGCTCAGACACCTTAATGCGGTGACAATGGAGATCAATGCTGCTCAGCTTGAGGAGAAAAAGTTTCAAATCCTCCTTGAAAGACAGGAGAGTTATCGGTCTTGTGTAGACAGTGGCGCTGTGCTTGGAGACCGAGTCCTCCTTCATCGTGGCATTGAGAGCGTGTGTATGGCATCTGCGTTAATAGATTTATTCAGGACGGACCGACAGGAGGCTCGCTGACCATTAAAGAAATCTAAAGATGGGCCGGAGAATGGAACGACCTGATTGGCTGTCTAAGGCTTTTGAAGAATTTTTTTTTTCTTCTAGTATAATATGAATAGATTTGAGTATGTCTGTCTGTCTGTCTGTCTGCTCTTCTACAGTGAGGGAAAAAAGTATTTGATCCCCTGCTGATTTTGTACGTTTGCCCACTAACAAAGAAATGATCAGTCTATAATTTTAATGGTAGGTTTATTTGAACAGTGAGAGACAAAATAACAACAAAAAAATCCAGAAAAACGCATGTCAAAAATGTATACATTGATTTGCATTTTAATGAGGGAAATAAGTATTTGACCCCTCTGCAAAACATGACTTAGTACTTGGTAATGATTTAGTAATTACTTTTCATTTTCAATGCCCTGGCTGAGGGAAGGAGGTTCTCACCCAAGATTTGATGGTACATGGCCCTGTCCATCGTCCCTTTGATGCAGTGAAGTTGTCCTGTCCCCTTAGCAGAAAAACACCCCCAAAGCATAATGTTTCCACCTCCATGTTTGACGGTGGGGATGGTGTTCTTGGGGTCATAGGCAGCATTCCTCTTCCTCCAAACACGGCGAGTTGAGTTGATGCCAAAGAGCTCCATTTTGGTCTCATCTGACCACAACACTTTCACCCAGTTGTCGTCTGGTGGTCAGATGAGACCAAAATGGAGCTCTTTGGCATCAACTCAACTCGCCGTGTTTGGAGGAGGAGGCATGCATTAGCTCGTCTCTCTCTCAACTTATCTCTCTCTCTGCTCATCTCTCTCTGCTCATCTCTCTCTAAGCTCGTCTCTCTCTCAGCATATCTCCCTCTCAGCTTATCTGTCCCTCAGCTTATCTCTCTCTCTGCTCATCTCTCTCTAAGCTCATCTCTCTCTAAGCTCGTCTCTCTCTACGCTCGTCTCTCTCTGCTCCTCTGTCTCTAAGCTCATCTCTCAGCTTGTCTCTCTGCTCATCTCTCTCTAAGCTTGTCTCTCTCTCAGCATATCTCTCTGCTCATCTCTCTCTCAGCTTATCTCTCTCTAAGCTTATCTCTCTCTCAGCTTATCTGTCCCTCAGCTTATCTCTCTCTCTGCTCATCTCTCTCTAAGCTCATCTCTCTCTAAGCTCATCTCTCTCTCTAAGCTCGTTCGTCTCTCTCTAAGCTCGTCTCTCTCTACGCTCGTCTCTCTCTGCTCATCTCTCTCTGCTCATCTGTCTCTAAGCTCATCTCTCAGCTTGTCTCTCCGCTCATCTCTCTCTAAGCTCGTCTCTCTCTCAGCTTATCTCTCTCACTCGGTTCATCTCTCTCTGCTCATCTCTCTCTAAGCTCGTCTCTCTCTAAGCTCGTCTCTCTCAGCTTATCTCCCTCTCAGCTTGTCTCTCTCTCTGCTCATCTCTCTCCAAGCTCGTCTCTCTTAGCTTATCTCTCTCGCAGCTTGTCTCTCTCTCTCTGCTCATCTTTCCCTAAGCTTGTCTCATTTTAAGTTGATCTCTCTCTAAGCTCGTCTCTCTCAGCTAATCTCTCTGTGCTCATCTCCTTCAGCTTGTCTCTCTCTCAGCTCTTTTCTCTGAACTCATCTTTCCTCTTAGCATCTCTCTCTATCTCTATGCATGTCTCCCTCTCTCACTTTTTTCTCAGCTAATCTTTCAGTTCATCTCTGTCTCAGCTTAGTTAAATGATAGTTAAATTGAGATTGAGCAGTGCTGAATAACACACACACACACACACAGCCTTGCTGATCTAACCACACCGGTGTTGAGAGAGAGCAGCTCGGCCCTCAGCGCACGTTAAAACACTCAGGCAATTAACTGCAGTGAAAGCGTGCAGGTGTTGTTGTAACACAGCAGAGCGGCTCACAGAATAAATGTTTTCCTCAAGTCAGCATATCAAAAAAAATCCTCATCTCACAAATGAGAGGGAGGTAATGGAGGGGAAAAACATGCGCTCACACACACACACACACACACACACACACACAGTATCCGCTGTTGACATTACACAGCGGCAAATTGAAGCTGAACCACGACTGTAGTGAGGGTTAACAAAGCCCCGTGTTCGCCTACAATTTACAACAGAGTAGAAAAACAGTACAGGCTACATGCTCAGCTGCCAGTTTATTAGGTACACCAGTTCCACGTTATATTAAGTGTCTGTAATACCTGTGTAGTTAACTGCAACCATCATGCTACAGATGCATTACAGCAGCATGTGTGTATCAACTGGAGAAAGCAATCGATTGGTTTGTATTAGTTTTAGCGCTTTTAACAATAAACATAATCGCAAAGCACAAAGCTTTCCAGAAACCTGGATGTAGTTATAGGTCCCTAATAAACGAGACACAAGTAAGAAACCTAGAGAGGAAGTCCAACCTTTCCATCAATATTTACACGGGGAAAGTTCCTTAATAATGGATTGGCACCCTGTCCAGGGTGTACCCCGCTTTGTTCTCGATGCTCCTGGGAAAGGCTCTAGGTTCCCCATGACCCTGAAAAATGATAAGTGGTATAGAAGATGGATGGATGGATGGATGGATGGAAGTTCCTTAATGTTCAGAGATAAGCTAAACATGAGCATTTTCTGAGATCTGTTTCCAGATTGCCGGATTGTTCTCGTGGAGGAGCACCCATGTTAATAAAGTAATGCCAATGTTTTTGTTATTTCAACATGCCCTCCTGAAGGACGTTCTGACCAAGCAATCATCTGCTACACTTTAAGTTCGTTCATAAATCGATCCATAAAAAAGCCAATCCTCGAGATGAGCACCATCTCGGATTAAGGGGAAGTGTCCGGTCTGTGGTCAAGGCTTTGGGAAACTGGTCAGAATGTTGTGTGATCAAATCCCAACAACATCAAGCTGCCACTGTTCAGTCTTTGAGCCAGACTCTTACCCCTTAGTTTTGGATAAAAGCGTGAGACAAATGAGCCAATGTACTGCTTCTCACTCAAGCTGATATTGCTAAAAGATAATGCACTACACACATAGAATTTGTGTACAACTCAACGTATTGTTTCACATGTTGCTGATAGAAGAGCTCTATATGAACATTAGTCCAGGTACATCAGAATCAAAGAAGTATGCATTTCCTGAAACATGCAAAAATGTCACGTAATTCCCCTTTCAGCGTGTGCTCTGGTTTTCGGCTCAGGTGGTAGAGCGGGTTGTCCACTAATCGTAGGGTTGGAGGTTCGATTCCCGGCCCACATGATTGCACATACCAAAGTGTCCTGGGGAAAGACACTGAACCCCAAGTTGCTCCCGATGGCAAGTTAGCACCTTGCATGGCAGATCTGCTACCATTGTTGTGTGAGTGTGTGTGTGAATGAGAACTGGTGTAAAGCACTTTGTAGAACTTCCAAGGTTAAAAAAGCACTATATAAGTGCAGACCATTTGCACAGCGCGGTGTTCAGCACGAATCAGTGCTCCCACGTTTATTTTTGTTTGTTTGTTTATCAGTGTGTCTTGTTTCCACCCCAATTCTGTCAATGGTTTGCTGCCATATCGTTGGTTGATTGTTCTCACTGGTTTGGTAGTCGTTTCTGATCAGTTTGTTTATTCCTACTTCCTGAAGACTTATTGTGCATTATGACTGCTAAGCCTGAGCCATTCTGCTCTGTTTTTCCCCCACATCCTTTGTTCCAAGTTCCCTGGTATTGACCCATGCCTGTTTTCCCAGTTATTGATTATGGATTATCCCTGGGTTTGGTTGTCTGACGGTTCTCTGATCCCTGCTGTGAAATGTGATGACTGCCGTATATAAACTAAACACCGATCTCATGCGATTGCGTCCTGCATCTCTTTACCCTTTCACTGCATGTTACAGCAAAGTCAAAGCGACGGCTGAAACAGCTGAGATGTTTGACGAAGAGCTTGTAGACTGAATCCTGGGGGTGAGTATCTGAGTGTCATAGCCAGACGCTCAGGGATTATGTGGCTCCTGATATGGCAAATGAGAGGGACTATGTGGTGGAAGAGATTTGTAGGTTCATTTTGGAAAACACAGAAAGAGTCTGTCTTCATTGTGGAGGTTGGGGGTTCGAATCCCACCTCTGCCCTGTGTGCATGGAGTTTGCATGTTCTCTTCCTGCTTCGAGGGTTTTCTCCGGGTGCTCCAGTTTCCTCTCATAGTCTAAAGACATGAATTGTAGGCTGACTGGCAATGCCAAATTGTCAATTTTGTGTGAATGTGTGTATGACTGTGCCCTGCAAAGGGTTGGCACCCCATCCCTTGTGTCCCCTGCCTTGTGCCTTGAATTTCCATGGATAGACTCCAGTCTCCCTGCAACCCCATGTAGGATCAGCAGCATGAAAATTGGATGGAATATTATAGCATTTTTGTAACTCTGCAGCCAGCTCCAAATGACACACAGCTCCAGAGACTCCGCCTCTCTAAGATACTCTTTTTATACCCGATCAGCTTACTGACCTGTTGACAATTAAGTTAATTAGCTGCGAAGTGTTCCTCCTTTCTTTCAGTAACACTTACTGTTCTATTGTGAAAAAACATATGGGTTTATGAGATTTGCAAATCATTGCATTCCTGTTTTATTTATTTTTATTTACATTTTACACAGTGTGCCAACTTTTTTGGAATTGGGGTTTATTAGAACACACTGTAGGTTCTGAGGTTAGCATCAAGGGTTAGGGGTTAAGGCTTGAGGTTAGGGTCAGGGTATAGTTTAGTTAGTTTAGGTATAGATTGCACACTACTGCTCACTCTAATTCTATTTTCCCCGTGTGCGTGTATGCGTGAGACAGAGTGTGAGAGAGTGAGTGAGTGTGTGTGTGTGTGTGTGTGTGTGTGTGCGTGTGACATAGTGTGAGTGTGTGTGTGTGTGGACCTAATTGGCTGTTTACTGCTTTGAGGCAGAACAAATATACACACAGAGTGGGGGGGGCAGGGAGAGAGAGAGACCAACAGGCAGAGAGATAGACAGTAACAAAAACAGAGAGAGAAACAGAAAGAGAGAGACAGACAGACAGGAAGGCAGATGAGGAAGATAGAGAGACAGACAGAGTGAGACCGAGAGAGACAGAAATAGCAAGGGGCACAGAAAGAGAGAGACAGACAGACAGAGAGAGAGAGAGAGAGAGAGAGAGAGAGACAGACAGACAAAAAGGAAGAATTAGTGAGAGGGAGGAACAGAGTGTGAAGGACCAATGGAGCAGAACACATCGTATCTGTGTAGCCCAGCTGTCAGATCACTGTGTGTGTGTGTGTGTGTGCGTGTGTGTCCATGTTCATCTTTAATTAGAGCTCATTGTGTTTGTGTAAATGATTAAAGCAGACAGTAAACATAAACATCTCTCCCCTTGCGGTGTATGTGTGAGTGTGTGTGTGTATGTGTGTGTGTGTGTGTGTGTGTGTGTGTGTGTGTGTGTGTGTGTGTGTAATGCTTGGTCAGTCTTCTGGCCCTGGTGGTTCTGCTCTACGTGTTTCACAACAGCAGGTGAGGCTCCGGTTGTTGCACACACACACACACACACACACACACACACACACACACCGCACTCTTATATTAAAGCCAAAGAAACATCCGGAAGGACTCAGTGTGTGTGCGTGTGTGTATGTGTGTATGTGTGTGTGTGTGTGTGTGTGTGTGTGTGTGCTCTGCAGTGATCAAGTGGAACGAGGGAGAAGCTGCCTACGCAGAGTGCAGGGAGCGGTTTGGCACAGAGCCAACAGCATGTTCATAATAAACAGAAGAGCATTTGGGAAATATCCCATAGACTAGATGTGTGTGTGTGTGTGTGTGTGTGTCTTCTCACAGAAGACTTTCCTGATTACAGACACCACTCAGCTGTGATGTGTGTTACCTCCGGGACACCAATCAGTATTCTACACTTGTAGTTTTACTTATTCGTTATTTAATTTGCGTGTGTGTTTGTGTGTGTGCGCGTGTCTCTCTCTGTATGTGTGTGTGTGTGTGTGCGTTTGTGTTTGTGTTTGTACTGTATGTTTTCTCTCATAGAGCTTTATATCCCAGAAATGCCAGTGAAGGGAGATCAGCACCACGGACAGGGACAAGTTGAAGTGGAATAAAGTGCCCTGTGTGAGAAGAGTAAATAAGCATGGACAAACCCATGCAGTAATGTTTCTGACTATTTGATTCATTTCTATTCATATGTCTTCTTTAACAGTAGATATCATCACAAAACAGCGGAACCTCTCACCAACATGGGAAAGAAACATTGAAAGGAACCATAGAGAACCCGTTCTCAGGATGTTCACCACTGCCTCAAATTAAAGCACCCTGATCCACCAGCACATCGAGACACCACTAACAGCGAGTGTCAACTAGAGACTGTACTAAATACCTGAGGCCTAGAGACAATCAATAGCATGGGGTTAAATTGGAAAACAACCATGAAAAAGTCTTTACTGACACCTACAACCACTTCATTTATACATATTTCACCAATCAAGTTTCCAGGTGGAAAGTCAAAGCAGAGTACCTTGTGCACATTAGGAAGACACTGGTCCCAAAAACACACTGGTTAGATTCAATTGCATCCCATCCGGGGGTCTATTCTCTCCTAACACTCAGTTTTCCCAGGATGGATCTGTTGGTCAGCTGAAAGTGAATGAACAAATGGTTCCTTCAAAAGGTTTTTTCAGAAATAGGTGTCTGTTGGTGCAACCCAGTCTTACACACAACTCACCTGCAGCACCCTCTGTACCAGTGCTCACCAACCCTTGTCCTCGAGAGCTACCTTCCTGCAGGTTTCATCTTCCTACCTGTTTTAGTTGACCAAGAACTTCTTAAGGCAATGATTAGATGGTCAGATGGGCACCATAATGGTTGCACCTAAAATCTGCATAAAGGTAGATCTTCAGGAACAGGGTTGGTGAGCACTGCTCTTGCCACAACTTATCAATGTATCAAATGCCACGTAATGGACCAACGTTATTTAACCATGCCTCCTCTACTGTTACGCTATTTCAATAAAGATCACTATGTAATAAATAAAATGTACTTCTTATTTTAAACATATTGAGTGTAACCATTTGTGCCTTTAAAGGACATTTGATTAGACTTACCCTTAGACTTAAACTTCTCCTGTTCTTTGAAAAAAAATCACGATTGCAAGTCACATCATACAACAGTGGTATCACGGGTATTTTCAAGATGTGGAAAGTCTTTGTAGACTGTTGTTGTCCTTCAGCTGCTCCCATTAGGGGTCACCACAGCGGATCATACGAGTGACCCGCATATTTGATTTGGCACAGGTTTTACGCCAGATGTCCTTACTGACACAACCCTGTCATTTCATCTGGGCTTGGGAATGGCACTGGCTTGTGCGACCCCCAGTGGTTGGGGTGGTTCCCTGACTGGGACTCGAACCAAGGCTATGGTGGTGAAAGCACAGAATCCTTGTCGCTGGAACATCAGGGGACGGGGAAGGCTTTGTTGACTCTACCTAAAGACTTTTTTTTTAATACCTACATTACCAGGTGACTTGCAAGCCCGATTGTTATTGCGGAGAAGTTAGGTTTATCTCATGAGGCTCGTCGCATGTGAATGAATATTCTTCTCTGAGGCTGGGTTGGTCAGTGGTTTACTTCTGCACAATAGTGACTTCAACATCACACAGAACAACACACAAAGTGAAGTGAAGAACACCCTAACTTTGCAGTTGAACTTCCATCAGCCGCTGTGTTGGAATCAGGTCTAGAGGTGATCCTGTGGCAACAAGTGGGATGTGAAGAACACCCTGTGGTTTATATTAGTCACGAAATCTCTCCCCAATGGAGCAGTGAAGTGGAAAAGCCTCATTACTGAGTGCTGTATAGCAAACCCCGTGCCGTTACTACCAACCCGGGAGCCCTTTATCATCGTCTGTGACCACACACTTTCCAATAGATGGTGAGAGACTTACCAACCACGGTATTCTTCAGAGAAATCCTCAGAGAAGTCGGATCAAAACATGAACACTGGTCATTTTAAAACACCTAGCTGAAAGAACAAAATCATCGTTTCTCTATGTTAAAAACCTCTACGTTATAAACAAGTCACCGTTCACTTTGGATCTCATTTGAATAATCTCTTATCTAATCTTCTCTCCGAGCTGAGTTACACATACATAGTCGGGCGGCTGTGGTGCTGTTGGTAGAGTGGGTTGTCCACTAATCGTAGGGTTGGCGGTTCGATTCCCGGCCCGGGTGACTCCACATGCCGAAGTGTCCTTGAGCAAGACACTGAACCCCAAGTTGCTCCCGATGGCAAGCTAGCACCTTGCATGGCAGCACTGCTACCATGTGTGTGTGTGTGTGTGTGTGTGTGTATGGGTGAATGGGTGAATGAGACAGTGTAAAGCGCTATATAAGTGCACATTTACCATTTAGTCAGGATTTAACCAAAAAGTTGCACGCATCAGTATTCGCCACACCTCAGATGTAATTATAAAGGCCTATTCAGAAGTTACACACAGGGGGCGGAGTTTAAGTAAAGCAGAGAGTTTAACAGCTCAAGCCAAAGGACATGGTGTATTCGAATCACTTCCTGCGGCTGAGTCGATTCAGAGTCTCACTGGATGGAGGTGGAGTGAGTATACGTCGCTCAGACTCTCTCGAACCCGAGAGGAGAGAACACACCAGGGTTCAGTTCAAACACGCTAAACACTGAGTGCGTAAACGTGCAAAAGACAATTCTAGAACTTCACCTTGAAAAAATCCCGTCGTCCATCTCGGTTTTGTATCTGCGCGTCGTTTAACATAAACAAACAGGCTATTTTACCAAAAGTACCCATGAGACAACAAAGGACTTTTACATTAGTTTCTATTTTCTTTTCCCGCACAGCAAATAAGTTCAAACAATGATAATTTGAATCAGACTGCATCATTACACACAGAACATGGTATAATTAATAATGGCGAGAAAATCTCATAAAACGAATTAAACAGCAGGGTCACCGTATTTATCCTCCTTAAAGATACAGTAGAGAAGAGTTACAGCAAGGAAGCAGAGTTACGGTTACCACGCTGAAGCTGATCCCGTAACGGTAACGTATTAAAACGAGCGCATTAATATACACCTACCATACTTACCCTACATACTTATACGAAATGAGTCAACACTTTCTGACCAATCGCAGTCCAGCATTCGGCAGCCCCGTGATGTAAGCCTGCACATTAGACAGCTTTTTTCCCCTGAAAATACCACACCTCCTGATAAGGTGTTCATGTTAGCCCCACCCCCTCTTTTTTACAATGCGCTGTTGCAGGATTTACGGTCAGAACGGCTTTGAGTGTGGCATCACACACACACACACACACACACACACACACACACACTGCTGAAACTATCCATCACAAAGGGAAGGATTAATTTCTTTCTGCACCAGGGCTTCTACTGGGGTAAATCCTTCACCCATTACTCCTCACACACTCTCTTCTCGGAGAGAGAGAGAGAGAGAGAGAGAGAGATAGATGAAGGGATTGAGGATGGAAGGAGGAGCAGAGGGGAGAATCTTCTGACACACCCTCTGACGTGTGTTGGGAATGAGATGGAGGTGAAGAAGGAAAGACAGAGAGATGACTTGTGATTTACGCGAGGAGATTCTCCTCCAAGCGCAACGTCACCTACTCAACCTGCTGCTCTGTGTGTGTGTGTGTGTGTGTGTGTGTGCGTGTGTGCGTGTGTTTACATATTAAATTGTTTTTCCCGGGCGAGGTGACATATGGAAATGGTGTTTGCGGATAATGGTGTGACAGGATGACGAATGAGGTGACAAAATCAATGGTGTGTGCAATTACACTTCATCACACTTCACTCCCCCCTCCACTACGACTTCATTACCCACAATGCAACTCTGTACTGGTAATGTAAATATGAGGGGAGGTGCAACAGAGCAGGTTTAGTAAAGTGCCCAAAGTAATAAAACAGTAAACCAATAAAAATGTAAATAAAAATATACATGTACAAATAAGATATAGATATTATTATAAATGCACAGTAAAACATTTTATTAATAATTTAGTGATTATATATATTACATAATATATTATTGGATATGTTACAAAGAAAGAAAGAAAGAAAGAAAGAAAGAAAGAAAGAAAGAATCAATTTGACAGTTTATATTAATTTATACATTTTTATGTTATAAAAGGCACAAAAAGAAAAAAAATATATAGAATGTACGAATGAAATAAATAGTTTCATTTATTTAATCAATTTGCAATTTATTATTTAATAATTTTATAGAATTAAAAATATTCTTAAGTAAATAAATAGATTTTGTAATATAAATCAATTTATTTGTATTTTTTTTTCTTTTTGCCATAATATCTATTTAAATTGAAATATTTTTAAATGTAAAAATTTCTAAAAATTCCAACATATGCATTTTATTTGCTCAAGTATATTTAGGTTTTATTTGTGTGTGACCGTGTGTGTGTGTGTGTGTGTGTGTGCGCACAAATAAAATGTAAATATAATTGTGCAAATAAAATGCATATGTAGGAATTTATTATAGCAAAAAGGAAGGAAAATCCTGTTAGTTAATATTTTATTAATTTTTTTTAAATGTCATTTGACTTATATTTGTATTTATCATAACACAATAATATATGCACGGTATAATGTGTACTTTATATAGTATGTTATGCTTTATGTAAATGTACTATTCGAATATGTATAAAGTATAAAAGTGTGCATATGAACTGCATTATTATTATTGTTGTTGTTGTTGTTGTTGTGATAGTTAGCAGATAACGGTGTGACAGGAAGATGAATGAAGTGACAATCAATCGCACGTTTAATTACAGTTCATCAATACATGTACATTAACCACGATGCCCGTGACCTGTGTTAGCGTTAACATTAATGGAGGTGAAACAGTGTTTATTGATCATAAAGTAAAGAAAGAAAGAAATATGATTCTTTTTCTCATATTGTGTTTTATGCAACAATAATACCAACACACACACACACACACATATATATATATGTATATATATATATATATATATATATATATATATACATATATATCCATCCATCTTCTACCCCTTACTCCTTCTTCAGGGTCGCGGGGAACCTGGAGCCTATCCCAGGTTGCATCGGGCACAAGGCGGTGTCCATCGCAGGTCACAATAACATACACACTCACTCATACAGTACGGACAATTTAGACATGCCAATCAGCTTACCATGCATGTGTTTGGACTTGGGGAGGAAACCGGAGTACCCGGAGGAACAGCACGGGGAGAACATGCAAACTCCACACACACATGGCCCCGGCGGGAATCGCACCCCGGACCCTGGAGGTGTGAGGCGAACGTGCTGAACGTGCGCCCCTATATTATACATATATATATATATATATATATATATATATATATATATATATATATATATATATATATATAAATGTACACTATGTTACACACTATGTTTGGAGTTACGTATAACAAGTTAGTTCCTGTCCTCACTTACGTTAGAGCAGCTATAAACAGTCGTTCGCATCACCAGCATCTGTTTTTTTTTCTTTCTGAAAGCTAATAAGACCAAAAAAAAAAGACCAAAAAAATATGCAGTTTACACATTACTCACGTTACTGAGAAACCACAGAGCGTAAACTCCTCTGTCCTGAAGATGAGGGAAAACTGTTAGAACGCTCTGACACTGGAGACTCCTTCCATAAACATTAAATAAACCTAATAAAGTTTAGAAAACTTCACCATACCAACATTTATGCTTTTTAATCTGTTTATTATTCGTGGAGCATCTTCCGTATACGTCCCTGTAAACAAGCTGTTGCTATAGAGATGATAACGTATTAGGACGAGTTCTTATCCGACCAATCAGATCTGAGTATCCAATGGTGCTGTGGTATGATGATGATGATGGTTATTATTATTATTATTATTATTATTATTATTATTATTATTAAAGTGAGTTCTCTGATAGCAGTGTGATTTAGACATTATTAATGTAAAACTGATTAAATAAAAGACTGTTATTGAGCTGCTGTGGATCGAATGAGCTGAGACAGAGAGAGGGACGACTTATTCGCCAAGAGGAGAAGAAAGAGGAGAAGGAGGAATGAGAGAAGAGCTGGAAATTAGCACAGATAGATTATCTGTCATCTTGTAAGATGGTGCATTAGCAGGAGGGACGGCTAAAGGCTACAATTTAGCCATCGCTCATCGTAGCACATGCCGATGGAGCGTAATCATGAACATCCTTCAAAGTTGGTCAACATCAGTGTGGAGCTGGATTATTAAGGTGTGGGGGGAGGAGGTGTGGGGGGGGCATGTCTCAGAGATTTATAGATGGAAGAGTATACAGGAACAGAATCATGTTTGTGTATTTGTATAATTAAGGCGAGACACTGCAGGTGAATCATTAGGGAAAAAATAAACAATATACATCATAATCAATTTGGCCAGCTAATTGCTGATATTCTTACAAATATTTCTGCCAAATACTTTTTCAAGATACAGATGAGTCATTGTGTAAAAGCGAACACAGATGAATCATACTTAATGAAAGACAAAATAAGCTATGAATATGATGCTAGCATTTGCTAATAAAATATTCCGAGTTTTAAACACTTATTAAAAGTATTATTTGAAAACTTATTACTGCTATGAAGGATTATTTATTATTATTATTATTTATTATTATTATTATTATTATTATTATTATTATTATTATTATTATTATTATTATTATTATTATTATTATTATTATATAACATAAAAATAGAATGCTAATAATAATTATTATTGTTAATATAAATGTATATTATTATTACAATACAATTATAATAATAATTATTATTGTTAATATAAAATGTATATTGTTATTAATATAAGTTTTTATTATTATTATTATTATTATTATTATTATTATTATTATTACATCATCAAGCAAACATTATGTTGATATAAAATATATATTATGCCGTTTTTATGCATTAAATCACACACCTGTGAACATTTTGGGAAATTCCTCCGTAGCAAGCTTCCAAACAGCCAGAAGAATGAACATGTAGAATTTCATGTAAGGCATCAAGAAACTGAGATTATTACATTTACATGTATTCACTTAGCAGACGCTTTTATCCAAAGCGACTTACAAATAAGCAAAGCGATATATCAAGCAGGGAACAATACAAGTAGTGCTACTATACAAGATGCATTAATTGAGTTATAATATATACTTATATTAATTAAAGGTTTAAAATTTAAACCATTTATGTACTCAAATTTAAACAATTAACATGTGCATTATTATGAAACATACATTAACATATATATCAGGAAATATGCTTTGCTGGGCTATACTATGACATGACTGTGAAGTAGACGTAGCTTAAAGCCTTCCTCAAAGTACAGATAATGCAATATTTATCTTCTAATTTTTGATTAAAAAAAAAAACTTAAAAGTGCGACCTAAATCAGAATTCCATTTTTTTTTGTAGATGAATGCAGACATGTGTGAAGGACCTGTTAAATGGGTTGCCTTAAATCTAAAAACAGCACTACTACCACTACCACCACTACTACTACTACTATTAATGTTATTATTATTATTATTATTATTATTATTATTATTATTATTATTATTATTATTATTATTATCGGTGGGCAAAGAACAGAAGGACTCTATTGTTATCCTACCTCGCTAGGGTGTCTATTTCAGCCCATAGAACCATCTGGTTAAAAAGGCACATTGATTGGGTAGGGTCTAAAGAACATTCTGACCAAATTTGGCCCAAGTCCTAACAATGCTCTAGCGCCATCATCAGGTCAAATTTGGGCCTAATTTGGAAGTGTGTTTATGGTCATAACTTTTGAACCTTGTGTTCACGGAACCCTGGGTCGAGCCGAGTTCAATGCACTCTATGACATCAATTTCCAGCTTATTAGATTTTCCGCCATATTGGATTTTGTCAAAAACTGTTTTTTTTTTCTTTTGTTACTCCTCCTGCAAAGTGTGTCCTCACCAAAATCATCACCAAATTTGGCACTTCACCGTCAGAGTCAGCCTCACAAAAACGTCGCTATTCACAACAGTTTTCCTGCAACATGCCAACAAATCTGACATTGAAGCCACCAAACAGGAAGTGAGGCTTTATCTCAGCAACGACTCTGCACACAGACACAAATCTTAGTAGGCCTCCCCAGGACCATGCCCTGAGGCTATGCACAGAGTTTAATATCAAACAGCATTTTTATTTTATGTAAAAAAAAAAAAAACCAACAACACACACACACACAGTATAAGACAGACATAAGTTTGGTCTACACTCTTGAATCCCTTTCCCTAAAGTTATGGCTTTGCATTCCTGTGAGTGTTTAGACAACAATCCTAGTGCGTGTGAATGTTTGGCTCGCCGAATCTTCGTGCTTGGCCCTTGAACAAGCTGCTTGCAGCTTTAATACGTCTTCTTATTTTAATATTAACTTATTTATTATTTATTGCTATTTGGGATTTTTATTATTATTTTCACTGAGTTTTGTCCTAATTGTCTTGAGTACATGTATCTATTCCCCTTAGGTGTAACAGATTAAGGAATAAACCCCAATCCTACAAGGTCAGGGGGGGTACGTACTGGAGTGCATCTTGCAAGCTTTTGCAAAACCCGAATGCAACATGACAGAAATTGGATAAAAAAAAACAAACCCCAAAACATCAGTGTTAAATGGAGAACTTAAAAGTATATATAAAAAAAGAAGATAAAAATCTGAAAAAGTGACCTGGAATAATGCATGTTTAGTACCATTTTTAACAAAAGAGTATGCTCCGAGGCATGTCAGTACCTCTACGCTGCACGGCGTCTGAGGAGGAGACAGTTTATTTATTTGAAAGCGGATATTGGGCCACTGAGCCACGAACCGAAGCCTCCGTCCCATTGAGCTCGGGTGATCTCTACAGGAACAGCTGTATACAGCTTCTTTTATACACACACACACACTCTCTCTTCTCTCTCTCTCTCTCTCTCTCTCTCTCTCTCTCTCTCTCTCTCTCTCTTTATTACTCTGTCAGTCAGGCTGAATGGAGCTCATGATTAAACCCTGATGCCATGGTGCAATAAACCTGTCAATTACTAGCCCATAAATATCATTTGTTATTCCGGTCCACTGCATGCAGGCTAAAGTCAACCCAACCCTAATAAAAGATGTTTAGTGTGTGTGTGTGTGTGTGTGTGTCCACCATCAACTGCACGAGTTCAAAAGTTCGATCTTTACTGTACGTGAGGAAAATCAGGTTACACCCATGCTTAAGTCATTTAGATTTCTTAAAATGACCTCGCCTCCGAGGTTGCCAGATCTTCACCGAGTAGGAGCATCCGAGACGGGGTTTTTCAAGCATTTAGGCCACGTTTAAACACAAGCACTCTTTAAGCACTTTAAGCACCACAATAAATCGGGGGTAGAAAATGCGGTCTGAAGAAGGAATTAGTGTTTTTTTGTTATTATTTATACAATGTACCATGAAAGCAATTTTTTCTATCCAATAAGAGTCTTGTATATTGTCGATATTTTTCTGAGTGAATACGTGTAGAATATATATATATATATATATATATATATATATATATATATATATATATATATATATATATATATGTAGAATAGCACTTGATCCAGCACAAACGTCATTTTGACAGTTTTTTTTTTATCCTGCTCTGCTACTCGTCTGTCGTTCGGTCTGTCTAACTATAAAAGAAAGAGAAAAATGATGGAGGGATGTATATCCGTCTGTCTGACTGTTCCATCTTTCCGTCTAGCTAACAGAAAGTGTAAGACGAGAAAAGAGATGTGGATGGTGAAACGGTGACGAGAGTGTGTGCTAACGGGTCTATCACTGCCTGTGTATTACACTTTTTTTATTTAAAACACACACACACACACACACACACTTCCTCTCTAATGCTTTGTATCGATCCTCCTGCTGCTTTGTTCTAGCTCGCCATTCATAATTAAAAATAATGAAATCGCAGTTAATAATTCACACGGTGTGTTTTCAGTTCGCAGGATCTCTGTGTGTGTGTCTGTGTGTGTGTGCGTGCGTGTGTGTGTGTGTGTGTGTGTGTGTGTGTGTTGAACGTAATACTCCAGACAACACTCTTTTTAAGTGGCCAGGCCGTACGATTCGTTTCGCTCTGGAAAGTAAGAAATGGGTCAGAGAGGTGGAGTGGAGGTGGAAGGAATGTTGAGGAGTGTAACGTCTACACACACACACACACACACACACACACACAGCCAAGCAGAATTGTGTTTCAGGGTTGAGGAGATTGTAGTCACTTTTCATTTTGGATCAGATCTCCAAGTGAAGCTTTACTTCAATTGCTACTCCTCCAGTGAGAGCCGCTGTTTCCATTTACATGTACGGAATAAAATACTTTAAATTCAATATTTCTTACGAAAAAAAGGGCAGCGTGGTACGCCGTGACCTTTCTGTAAGTTGTAAGAATTTCAGCGAAAAAAAGTCCACCTTAAATCTAAACTATAAATCAAAAAACTAAAAAGATCAAAAGCAGCCTGTAATGTCCTTTAAGTGTGACTGTCTGAACAAACAGTTCTGGAAAACAGCAACATATAAAAGATGGTTTTGACCAAAAGATGGAATAATACAGTATACTTTAAAATCTCTGGAATCTGGAAATATATTTTACCAAAATGATGTAGAAATGTTTTTATGTAGTTGACTTCAGTGACATAACTATGTCTAAGATGTCTAGATGGATTAGAAGAGCTGCCGTGTGTGTGTGTGTGTGTGTGTGTGTGTGTGTGTGTGTGTGCGTGTGGTGAAAAGATTTGCTTGGTGTCAGTGCTGAACCCTGCGAGACCTTCTCCTCTAATCAGCAGGTGCTTTTCTAACCAATCAATGAGTTAATCAATCACTCAGTCACTCGTCGTCGGCATCATCAGCGCCGTTGCACTGCGGCCTTCTGGGAATTCTGAAACGCATGAGCCTGTGAGTGATGCGGGGTCTCGTGGGACGTCGGCGAGCGCTCTCTTACTGCGGCTGTGTTTCAGGAACACAATTACACGCTCCCTCGTGCTGCTGTTCGCGACGTAAACGTTCACCTGGAGACGAGTGCGTCGCACTTATGTTCCTTTATTCATCCAGCACGCGCTTTTATTCAACGAGACACACGGAATAGAGAGATGGAAACAAGGGGCGGGAAATACGGCACAAAATGTTCGGGGAAATAACTGAATAAAAATCTACAGGCTTTCTGTCTCTCTGGGAAGAAATTATTACATTAGAACTGACAAATTATGATATCATGCAAAATACACAGTGTTCTATTGACTGTTGTTTTAATGTGGGTAATATACCAATATTGTTCAATTACACCAACGTCCTATTTACTATACTGGTTTATAACCAGTAGGACTACTCATTATAGTCCATCCATCCATTTTCTATACCTCTTATCCTTCACAGGGTCGCGGGGAGCCTGGAGAATATCCTAGGGGACTAGGGGCATGAGGTGGGGGGACACCCTGGACGTGGTGCCAACCCATCTCAGGGCACAATCACACACTTTCCATTTTCTATCCATTTTCTATACCTCTTATCCTTCACAGGGTCGTGGGGAGCCTGGAGAATATCCTAGGGAACTTGGGGCATGAGGCAGGGGGACACCCTGGACGTGGTGCCAACCCATCTGAGGGCACAATCACACACGCATTCACACACTATGGACAATTTGGAAATGCCAATCAGCCTACAACACATGTCTTTAGACTGGGGGAGGAAACCAAAGTACCCAGAGGAAACCCCCAGAGCACAGGGAGAACATGCAATCTCCGTGCGCTCAGGGAGGAGGCGGGAATCGAACCCCAAACCTCCGGAGGTGTGAGACAAATATGCTAACCACTAACCACCGTACCCACCACTCATTATTATTTTATTAATAATAACAGGATTTTCATCTCTTGCTACATCCTAATGCTACGTACACCTTATTCTGATTGGCAGCAATCCTCGTTCTTTCAGGCTTTAAAGGCATAAATTCGAAGATATTTGGATATTACTGAAAAACTCTTAACTGAACCTCCATAACGACTGGTGTATATTTGAGTTTATTCATTCATACGTCTTTAGTGCGCACTTTATCCTGCTCAGGGCTGCGGTGGATTCAGAGTCTGTTTGGAGTTAGGAGGAAACCAGGAAGAAACCCATATGTACGGAAACTCCACAGAGACAACCATAGGACACATGCGAGGACACTGGAGCCGTGACAAAGCGATCGTACCTACTATAGCACTACATTTCCTAAATAAAAACAATCAGCTGCATCAGTCTGCATTTTGTATACGGCTTTCTTCTGGCGTCTTTGACAATTTTCTGGCCATAAATCTGTCATCACCAAGATCAGAAAATCAAGGGAAGCAGCTGCGTAATCCGACTCGTCGTGTCTGAACGCCGTAGTCTTCAGTCTCCTCCCTGTTTTAGTGAGAAGTCAAAATGTATTCTGTAATAGCTGAATACACAACGTATACTGAATCGAACACATGTAATGTATTCTGTAATAGCTGAAGATGGGCAGAAATATCACACCCAGACGCTTCCCTTTCTATCAAGTAGTCCTCGCTGTCCTCCCTGTTTTCTGTTCGTTCGTTTGTTTCGACAGAATGTGTTCTGTGTTCGCTCTCCTGCCATGTTGTTCCAGAAAACCCTGTCAAAACTGCAATCAAATCAAATCCACAGCAACTACAACAATACGTCAAGAAACTAATAACCTACAAGGTGTCTGAACATGGGCCTAAAATGATGTACAAAGAGCGAGAGAGCAGAGGCTGAACTCTGCATTACCCAGCACACTCTAATGAATTTTCAAACCGGAGCGTCGCAGTCTAATTGCCCTTTAAGCGCTAAACACTTAAGTGCACTGCAGGGAAACGAGTGGTATGGGTCTTGTTCCATTAATCTACACACATCTTCACTAACATTCCTCTGAATCATCCGCCTGCCGAGGCACAGCTTCGACGCTTCGCTTACACGGCCGTTAATCCTGAACGAGTCGATATGGAGTGATGTAACAGTTGAAGATGGGCAGAAACATCACACCCGGACTCCTCCTCTTCAATTGTTGTGTAGTCTTCAGTGTCCACCCTGTTTTCTGTTGTTTTGTTTCGACCCGGTGAACCTTTTAGTCAGATGTCAGAATATATTCTGTGTTCCCTCTTCTGCCATCTTGTTCGTGTAAACTGTCAAAACTGCTATCAAATAAAATCCACAGCAACGACAACAATATGCCAAGAAACTAACACCCTACAAGATTTATGTTCCCACTTATATCACAGTGATATTAAAGGTGCAATAGGCAATTTTTTTTTTAATTTCTTACTTGGAAGGTTACATGGAAGGTTATTTACAATATTTGTAAAATATTGGTTTAAGCCTTGATCTTAACAATATTGTACTAAGTGGTTGAGGAATTATATTGGGAAAACTGACTACTTCTGTTTAAGGGATAAAAGCAGCACATTTTCCTCTCATCTCCAGGGTCCAGGGTTCGATTCCCGTCACGGCCTTGTGTGTGTGGAGTTTGCATTTTCTCCCCGTGCTTTGGTGGTTTCCTCCCCAGTCCAAAGACATGAATTGTATACTGATTGGTGTTTCCGTAGTGTGTGAATGGGTTTGTGAATGGGTGTGTGTGTGATTGTGCCCTGGGATGGACTGGCACCCCGTCCAGGCTGTACCCCGCCTTGTGCCCCATGCTCCTTAGGATAGGCTCCAGGTTCCCCATGACCCAGTAAGGATATACATGGAGGAAAATGTATAATTGTTATAAAATTGTATTAATACAAGAGGAATTATGCATTGTGAGACATGCTGTTATAGGAAAATAAAGTCTCGGATGGTGATGGTAACAGTAACTCACCACCCTATGTTGATTATTTTCCTATAACAGCCTGGGATGTCACGAGAATCGATACTTCGGTATCAGCATTCTTAAAGTGTGACGGTACTTGTTTTTCTGCAGTAGCGTAGGTACCGTTCGTTATGAAGGTACCAAGGTTGCAATTCTTCCGGAACAAGAAGAAGAAGAACGCCTACCAGTTTATGGGAAAAACTACAGAAGATGGCGACGAGTGTATCTCCGACCCCGACTCGTTGTGAGGAAAAGTGGTATGTGTCGAATATGGAAATACTTGGAGTTCAAAGTGGATGACAACAAACATATAACTAATGCTCTGAAGCCGGTGTGCAACCGATTCCATCGTTCATTTCAAACAAAGGGTGGAAACGCCTCGAATTTGGCGAAGCACCTGAAAGACAGGTACCCCGATCTCTTCAAAGAATTCAAGGTGAGTGAGTTTCAAGTCATATAAAAATCTTACACAAACTGTAAAACTTCTTGAAACACAGGCCTATATTATGTTTGTTTGTGGCAGCTGGCATTGTTGCTGGTAATTGTTGCGCTTGTAGCCTCCAAGTATATTTTTGCTAGTATCAGCCAGAGGAGGATGTCCACCAGGAGAGTCAGGGGAGTTGTTTTTCATTTACACATCATGGTATCGACTTTGGTATCGAGTATCGTGTACTTTCGGTGGTATCGGTACCGACTACTAGATTTTTGGTATCGTGACATCCCTAATAGCAGCACAACACAAGTGTTTTCATTCTTACTTAGTCAAACCCTGAGGTTTAAGGTGGAAGAAGTCAATAGAATACTAATCCAGTCATCATGAATGTCACTCATGACAACACCTAATTTCATTTGCATTTAATAATTCAGGATTTGCTGTGTTACGGGTTTCGATATGGTTATTGTCCCATACGTTTGCCAGCCTGCTTTTGTGTTTTGAATATGCCCTCTAATAATAAAGGACCCTGGACATGGATACTCCCACTTTCATGTTGCCTCATCTGTTTCACAGACAAGTGTCAGCCAGGATCTACATATAATTAGAAAGTAATCTTCATGATTTACCAGGCCAGGTGTCAAAACAGGAAATTTCACACATTCAGGCTGTGGGATCACATGGTGTCAATTTTAGCAGGTTGCAAACTCCTTGAGGCACCAACCGCTTATAATTAGTGTTTTATGAGAGAGATGATATTATGCTGTTCTCATATACACTAGGAAATCAGTCTGGCAGTGGCGCTAGTGGTATGTTTAGCTTCACCGATTTCAACACAGCAGGTAAGTTCTTATAAAGCCTGAGAGAGTTAACATGGAATCACATGTGATAATAATTATATGTATCAATGACATTTTTTGGGTCTGGTCCTAAGATTTGGTTTATAATTGGATCTGGGATTGTCTACATTCTGGTCTGGGTTTACGACTGGTCCTAGCGTTTGATTTAGATTAGTCTGTGATTGTCTAAATTCTGTTCTAGGTTTGCAACTGGGCCTGAGATTTGATTAGGCCTGGGATTGTCTGGATTTAGGACTAGTCCTTCTATTTGGTTTAGATTGGGTCTAGAACTGCCTAAATTATTGTCCAGGTTTTAAGATTGGGCCTGGGATTAGATTAGACATGGGATTGTCTACATTCTGATCTGGGTTTGGGTTTTCATTAATGTGATTTAGTGTGAAGTCACTGTGGCAATATATGAAGCACTATTACAATATCGTTATAGTAAGAAAAGCATAAGTGACGTATCATAAACACCACCTGTGTTTAGGAATGATGTGTATTTCATTGGCCACCTAATGAAAATATTAAAATTTCACTGTTAGTTAAATTCCCAGAATACATGCAGGGCATACTAAGGACACAAACCTGATTAAACCTACCGGGTTCAATAACACGAGACTAGACACAATGACAAATTTATTAAGCAACGAGGCTTATACACGGCTTTAATTCAACCAAGAAATCCAGATTATATCCAATCCAGATGCTTATGATCTCAATCCTTTTTAATCGCCTTACTGTACAGCACCCAAGGTCATAACATGCATGCTTTATTCGTCTAGGATTATCGATCAGAACAACTTCAATAATGAAAAAACATGAGGTTATGATGCAGTAATGTGCAGTGTAAAAATACTGACATTTCCCCTAAGATATGTGCATGCAGTCTACATGGGGAGGGTTATCCTGTTAGAACCAGCTTGCAGGGTTAAAAAAAAAAAAGAAAAATCTCATTACAATATATATGAATTGTATTATGAAGACCGAAAAGAAAATGTATTCTAGACTCTGAGTGAATCTGATGAACACTGCAGATCACCTCAGGGATTTGGAGACACCATCTACACTACCCAGGTGATTTGCTTTCAAGATATCCATAACACAGGACTACTTATAATTTCAGATTAATTTTGTTTCAGTGTACCTCACAATCAGATTGCACCTTAAGACAAAGTTGTACCTCAGGGCCAGATTTTTACTTTGAAGTGGGGTTGTACCTCGAGGCCAGATTTGTCCACCAGGGTCAGGAAGTACATCCCCATCATCTTTGTACTTCAGGGTCAGATTTGATCTTAAGGTGTCAAATTTATACCTCAGGGTTATATTTGTCTAAGGTTGCATCTCTATGTCAGATTTTTTAATCAGGGTCAGGTTATACCTCAGAATCAGGGTCAGATTGTACCTTATGGCGGGGTTGTACCACAGGGTCAAATTTATACCTCAGGGTCAGACTGTACCTCAGGATCAGATTTGTACTTCATGGTCAGATTGTACCTTAAGGTGTAATTGGACGTCAGGCTCCTATTGTAGTTTAAGGTGGAGATTGTAACTCAGGGTCATATTGTGCTTCAGGGTCAGATTGTAACTCAGGGTCAAATTGTACCTTAAAGTGAGATTGTACCTCAGGGTCAGATTTGTACCTAAGGGACATATTGTACCTCACGGTTAGATTTGTACCTCAAGGTCAGATTGTACCTCATGGTCAGATTGTACCTTAAGGCGACATTGTACCTCAGGGTCAGATTTGTACCTCAAGGTCATTTTGTACTTCAGGTCCAGATTTGTACCTCAGAGTCAAATTGTACTTTAAGATGAAGATTGTACCTCAGGGTCAGATTTGTACCTTAGGGTCAGATTATACCTTAGGGTGAGATAGTACCTGTCAAAGATTTGTGATCTTTGAGATTGTACCTCAGGGTCAGATTGTACCTTAAAATGTGATTGCATGTGTCAGGTCAGGTTGTATCTCTGGGTCAGGGTCAGGTTGTACATCTCAGTCAGATTTGTACGTCAGGATCAAATTTAGACCTTAGGATGAGTACATCAGGGTCAGATTGTATCTTAAGGCGTCATATTTGTATCTCAGTGTTACGCTTATTACTCAGGCTAAGGTTGCATCTCTGTCAGATTTGTACATCAGAGGCAGATTGTACAATGGTCAGAAAGTACCTCTTGACCCACTGAGATTGCATTCATATCAGGTATATAATAAGGATATAACCTTTTTCTACTTAGCATTCAGGGAACAATATGCAAAGCAAAAAAAAAATTCTTACCTCCCATGCACCTTGATGTCAGAGATAGCATAGAAGTATCTGGACAGGTTGCCCTCATCCACCATGGTGGCCCCAGTGGCGGGTCGGAGGAGCCTGATGCGCAGGTCTGTGATGGTAAAGAAGTCTCGCAGGTTCTTTGTGGTGTCCAGTTGGCCATATAAGGATGCCATGTTGTGGAGACGTGGTCCAGCAAACAGAGCAAAACGGTCCTTGATCTCGAAGCGCACGGTCTTGTCATACTTCCAGACATAGCCCCGTGAATACTCCTCTGTGCAGATGATGTCCAGTAGCGTGAACTGGGACAGGTCCTGCACCGATTTCGGATCCATGGTGAAGGCATCCAAACAGTCAGTGGCATAGAACTGGTATGGCTGCCATGTCTTCCCATAATCCAGGGACTTTTCAAGCACCATCTGCTCAGGGCGGCCTGACTCAAACGTGATGACGATGTCATCTGTCAGCTCGATGGTCTTGTTCCAGGATAGTGTGATGTTCACTGCCAAGGGTTTAGGGTACTTCCTCCAAGACGAGGACTGCCAGAAGGTGGTGGGATTGCGACCCTCGAAGTCAAACATGAGTTCTGGAGGGTGGGCAAGTTCCTCTGTGGAAGCATCACACTCGTTGTTGCACATGTATGGGTTTTCCTGGAACAGCAACGACAAAGAATGTGTTCAAATACAACCAGAATGTGTAAATCTGAAACAAAAGGTTAAATCAGTGGCTGTCCTGTTTCTTCTTATTTATATCTTTAGCATGATCAGTTATTTGGGGGACTGAGATAATGACAAATATATTTGGAAATAATAAAATCTTTACAACTGGCACACGTCCTCCACTGCCTCCATGGTAAAGAGATGGCCTTGGTCAATGGGATAGCCATTGCTAAGTACTGAACAGAACACAAGGGTCAAACTGGGAGCAGTAACAGTGGCATTTGTTTTGTCTTTTATGAGCTTTGACTGAAGTGCGTGTAAGTAGACCAAATCGACCGTGCAGCAGATGGTTAAAAGCTCCCACAGGTCTGGTGAGGTTGCAGTGTAACTACACGGGTAATTCACGTTCTCTGAATTGTGCCTAAGACATTTGCAGGACACAGATGATGAGGAAACATACAGCATCGTCACGCACTTCTGATTTTTACTGCTTATCATCCCCTCGTGTCTCCACTCGAATTCAGCCATTGAAAACCAAAGGCAGTCAGGCCTTTAGTATTTTATCACAGAACTTATTTAATGCATAATTTATGTCCCTAGTACTGCTGCTGCTCATGGGCGAGATTACTCAGTGCACATCAAATGAATAAATAGATACATAACACATATATTCTGGAGGATCTGAAGGGGCTAGTGAGTAACAGCAGGTGAGAAACAGCATATGAAATGATCATTAGGTGTGTGGATAATCCAAAGGTCAGATGAACAAATTGTGAATAACACAGCGCCCTTCGACTACCGTTCCTCCTTGATCCAGGTAAGGACACCCACAGGGTAAGACGAAAATCATCGTTAAAGGAAACATTGTGAAAGCAGTCGCGAAACCTGAGAGTGACAATATGTCGGCACACGCCACCCAAATGGAGAGCAGAAACAAAGACACTTTAGAGAAGATGCAAGCGTATCATCTTCGCTGCGAAAAGTAAAAATGTCCTTGCCGCAAATCATTACAGCACGGTGCTCTACAACCTCTGGAGCTCGACACCGGGATGATGAGACTGTAAGCAGGAAGTGTGTGCATGGAGCGCAGGGAGTGAAGGTCACTTCAGCAATCACTCATATCAGCTTTTTTAAGGAACACAAGCCCCAATTTATCAAGACAAGAGACCAGAGCAGCTGAGTCCCTCTGTGTGAGTCCAGCATGGAAGATGAAAAGGGAAAAGAAAATAAAATGACAGAAAGAGGGGAAAACAAGTGTCGCTGCTAATAAGCTCTTGTTTTTTTTTATCTTGTCCTTTAAGGCAAGGTGACAGAACAGCACTGTGTGCAAACTTTCTAATGGGCTAAATGTCTGGATTTATAAAAGAAAGCCAAACTAATATCCAATTAAAAGCTAAGTTGTGAGCTACTTAGATAGAACCGTGTGCAACTGGAGGACTAGAAACGTTTCCCATCAGCCACCGCACCCTACCATGTCACACGTCGCAATTCATCTGTTTCACGTTTAGCTCATTAGCACTGTCTGTCACTGACTGCATATACAGTCACGTTCTGCATGGCACGAGTTGTCTATGCATCGTTTGTTCTGTCCCCATGAATCACCTTATGCTCGTGTATTGTGTTGTGCTTTGTTTGTTACTTTATCAAACGTTTCACTGATAGTCCGCATTTGCATCCGCCTCAAATTATATAACCTGACAATAATAACATCACTGCAGAGACACAGAATCTCTGATCAAATCTGACTGTTGAGAAAGGATGAAAAGTTCAGAATTATTTGATAAAACCTTCTACAAGTTTCCTCTTAGTGCACTAAGATCAGCGGACACCCATCCATATTAGTGTAAATGAGATTGTCATCGGCAGAGTCGAGGTCAGTAATTAGTAGCGACCGTGGTTTTAATGCTAATCTGATAAGCAGTTTGGATTTTCACAGATAAAGTGATTGCAGATAAAGGAGACGACAGAGCTCGATGGATTGGTGCTAATGACGGGATGAGAGGAGACCAAGAAAACATGAAAGAGCTGGCAAATGAAAGAAATTCTCCTACAAAATAGAATCGTACAGTACCGTTATAGTAGCCGTAATTCGGAACTATAACGTTTTTTCTATAGTTCTGATCTTAACCTGAAAATCTCTGCAAATCCATCTTTCTAAAGAGCTTCAGGGTGGCTCATGGCTACTGTACTCATGCTCATTTCCTCTTGTGTGTCTCTGTTAGCACCTCACACACTTGTCACGTGCTGTAACTGATGGAGCGAGTAGCACTTCAACTATATATATTAAAAACGTTATATATAGCATTTCTCACCACTGTCACAGCACCTGTCATGTGTGATATTGCTCAACATTAAAAAACAACAATATCTCTCTTTCTCTCTCTCTCTCTCTCTCTCTCTATATATATATATATATATATATATATATATATATATATATATATATATATATATATATATATACTGTCAACATTCTTGATTCATGGTGTGATGTATAATGGCAATGAGGTGTGACCATCGGATGCAAATGCAGACAATTTATTAAGTAAAATGCAAACAAATTGATCAACAAGAACCATAAACATGAACCGTGCTTATGGAGCAAAGAACATACAGGCCATAAGCGATACTGTGGAACACACAACACCTAATGACAACTACAGCAAAAGCTTGACAGTGAGAACTAGAACTTAAATAATCAAGGTGAAGGAGTAAACGGGTGTGATTAGTGACGTGTGATTTGCTGGGGCTGATGAGTAGTGTAGTTCTGCACCCCCTTTGGTGCTACGACCCCTGGCAAAAACAACGGAATCACCACACTTAGGATGCTCACCCGGGTTTTCCCATTTCGTAGCAAATAAACAAATCACAGATATGACTCAAAGCAGTCTAATAGCTGAACATTCTAGCTTCAACATTTAGCCTCGAACTAATTCAATTAAATGGTTTTAATTAATGGCGTATTGTTTTTCCAGATCAAGTAGAGGAAAAAAGTATGGAATCATCAAACAACAAAAACAAAATCACAATTATTACTTTGTTAATCAGCACACTTATATAGCACTTTTATCCAAAGCGCTTTACACTGTGTCTCATTCACCCACTCACACACTCACACACACAATAATGGTAGCAGAGCTGCCATGGAAGGCGCTAACTTGCCATCAGGAGCAACTTGGGGGTCAGTGTCTTACCCGAGGACACTTTGGCATGTGGAGTCATGTGGACCAGGAATCGAACTGCCAACCCTACGATTAGTGGACAACCCACTCTACCACCTGAGCTACAGCCATGCACGCCATCTTTGTTGCTCCTCTACGGGTTTTTATGACGGTCTGACTTCTGAAGTGTCGACGTGAACACTTCTGAAGTGTTTTTTTAATGAAAAAAAATATTCTCCATCAAGCTGGTTCCAGTTTTCTCGAATAGCAGTTCACAGATCAGCGTTGAAGGACGGAGTCTTGTCCTGGACCAATTTTTTTTCATTTCCACCATGAATGGGATTCCACTCAATGGGATTGAGATCCGGTCTGTTTGCTGGTCGTGTCGTTGAGCTGATCTTCCTTTCCTGAAGAAAAGCTTTAACACTCTTTGCTCTGTGGTGATCCTGAACAATGACTTCATCATCATCAAACCTCATTTCTAGCTATAGAATGAGAAAAGTGTCCAAAATTTCAATGTACACTTGCTCAGTGACTGTTGAGGTCTCTCCTGGTCCTTTACCTGACGTGAAACTCCATATCATAAATGAGTGGGGAAATCTGATTGTTTTCTTCAGGCGGTCATCTTTATATGTTCCATTAGAACCGACAATAGTTCCAGCATCATGTCCTTGGCCAATGCAGATTGATCACTGATTCCTCACTGAATATCACTGTCATCCAATCCTCCACACTCCATGATCGCTTCTCTGTAGCCCACTGTGAATTTTTTCTTCTGTCTAGGTGTTAGTGCTGGTTTCCGTTTGGCTTCTCTATATGTAAATGTCTTAGGGTTCTGTCACAAACATTATCTCCTGTTTGTTTTCCATTTGTTTTGTTGTGCAGTATCGCTTTGAGTTTTCTATCCTGACGCTTTGACGTCTTCCTCGGTTGACCTGTAGGTTTTCCTTTTATAACCTTCCCATTTTGTTTATACTCGCACCAAATTTTAGACAAAGTTGACAACCGACATCTTTTGCTACAAGGAAGGAGTGTCATAATACTATCAATTGTTTCAATTGACATTTCTCCTGTCGAGGCCATGTTTCCTTTCAGAAAGTCCAAGGTTAAGGTGTGTAAGCAGGCTTTTTTAACTGCAGACTCATTTGTATTTTTAGGCTTGTGCTGGTATTTGTTTTAGAAATGCAAATTACAAGGTGATTCCATCATTTTTTTTTTCTTCTACTTGATCTAGGAAAAAATATGCCATTGATTAAAATAATTTAATTGAACTTGTTTGAGGTACGTTTCAGAAAGCCAGGATGCTCAGATATTAATCAAAAACTCTTTTGTGTCATATCTGTGAACATGGACAGTATATTTATGTAGAATTCTCTCTTTCTAACTTTTATTTAATACACGTTTTTTGTGAATATTTATTGACACAGCCACACAAAAAAAAAATAATAAAAGAAGAAAACACTGTGGAAAGATAAAGAAATAAAGATGCTCTTCAAAAAAAAATGAAGAGCATAGGAAAGAGGAACATAGAGCTGAAGAAAAAGATGGAAAGAGGCTGAGAGAGAGAGATGGAGAGAAAGAGCGGGACGGGGAGAAAGAGAGGGATGGAGAGATACTGAGACACAAAAAGACGTAAAGAGATGGTGAAAAAGTGAGAGATAGAGAGATGAAGACACAGAAAGAGCCAGAGAGAAAGATAGAGATGGAGAGAGCATGAGAGACAGAAAGACAGAAAAAGATGAAGAAAAAGTGACAGATGATACAGAAAAAAGCTAGAGAGAGAGTAAGATGAAACACACACAAAGAGAGAGAGAGAGAGAGAATGAGTGATGGAGAGAGATGGAGAGAGACAAAGATAGACAGAGATAAAGAGAGAGAGATGGAGAGAGAAAATGAGTGATGGAGAGAGACAAAAGATAGAGAGAGATGGGGCAAGACAGTAAGAGATGGAGAGAGAGAAAGAAAGAAATACAGAGAGATAAAATTGAAAGAGAGAGAGAGAGAGAGAGAGAGAGAGAGAGAGAGAGAGAGCTGAAGGCGAGGTGTATATGTTGTAAACTCTGCCAGCTGCTCTGATCCTGAGCTTGTACTGCCCATTAGAGGAATTCTGGGTAATTTCCCCCATGGACTCAGATCATGGCAGCACCATCAATCACTTCTTGCTCACTATGTAACAGCACACAAACACACACACACACACACACACACACACAACCTGACAGATAAACGCACTATTTGGTGTACACACTGTAGCTGTCACATGACCTCTGTGTGTAGTGAGATACGGTGTACTGATAGATTAAAAACACACCTTCATGTTTTTAATGAGTTATTAACATCATTTAATTCTTTTGACTTTTTCTTTCCTTTTTCTACATCCTATTTTTTTTCTTTCCTTCTTCATTTCTCTCATTAAATTTTTCCATCTGGATATATGTGCTGCTCCTGGCTCTATTAGCATGAAGTCAGAAGCAGGATTAGTGTGCAGTAATCAGGGGATAATCTCAGGTAATGCTCGCTCCATCTCGCTGAAACACAATCATCATCCTGCGCTGCGTATAACGCACATGAGGACGAGAAAACATCAATGTAGATATGAGGAAATATAATAAAGACGAATTCAAAATCACTGAACTTTGTTTGTGTGTGTGTGTGTGTGTGTGTGTGTGTGTGTGTGCGCGCTGTGGATGAGGATGTTGACATTACTGCTCCAGCTGTCTATCTTTACATTTGACAGAATTACAATAGGAGCATATTAAAATCCTCGTATTAAAAGTCTCATATGCATCTGCATATAAACAATTCTCATCATGACCCTCATCAATGTTTATGCCAAATATTCTGTTGTGCACTTTTGTCTCTTCCACAGGCTGAATGTCCATGAACAACTAGGGGGCACTGGAAAGTATGGACCAAGGAAATAAGGAAAAAGAAGAGATGGAAACTAGGGGACACTGAAAACTATTTATCTGGGAAACAAAGGACCAACAAATAATGGGATACTAGGAATTAAAGGACAAGGAAATATTAAAACTAACGAACAAGGATGCTGGAAACTTGGGAGATACTGGAAATTGGGGGACACTAATAGGACAAGGGCACCAGGGGACATTTAAAAGCCTCTAGAGAAAACTGGGGGCACTGAATGGACAAGAAATCTAGGTGACACAGAAAAACTGGGGAATATCAGAGATTAAGGGAGTAGGAAACTAGGGGACAGGGCAAACTAGGGGAACACTGGGCATGAGAGGAGAAGGAAACTAGGGGACATTGATAACTAGGGGACACAAAGCTAGAGGACACTGGGAATTAAGGGACACTGAAAACTAGGTGACACAAAACTAGAGGACACTGGAAATTAAGGGACACTGGAAAGTAGGGGACACTGGAAACAAGAGGACACTGGAAACTAGAGGACACTGGAAATTAGAGGACACTGGAAATTAGGTGACACTGTAAACCAGAGGACACTGGAAGCTAGGTGACACTGGAAACTAGAGGACACTGGAAATTAAGGGACACTGGAAAGGAGAGAACACTGGTAACTAGAGGATACTGGAAACTAGGGGACACTGGAAACTAGAGGACACTGGAAATTAGGGGACACTGGAAAGTAGGGCCCTGCGATGGATTGGCACCCTGTCCAGGGTGTACCCCGCCTTGTGCCCGATGCACCCTGGGATAGGCTCCAGGTTTCCCGTGACCCTGAAGAAGGAGTAAGCAGTAGAAGATGGATGGATGAATGGATGGATGGAAAGGAGGGGACACTGGAAAGGAGGCGACACTGGAAACTAGAGGACACTGGAAATTAGGGGACACGGGAAACTGGAGGACACTGCAAAGCAGGAGACACTGGAAACTAGAGGGCACTGGAAATGAGTGGACACTGGAGGTTAAAGGACAAGGAAACTATGAACAACAAAACTAGCTACAATGACATGTTTATATGAATGTGCCTTTAGATGCATGACATACATACTGAAGACACACACACACACACACAGGAGGACAAGCTGTCCATCAGGGTGGTGTTCTGATGTCTATCACGTGTTAGAGTGACGCTGTTGTTTGAGGAGATGAAAAATAGATCAATATCAATTTCTGTGAGATGGAATTACTATGCATCAGCTCGAGTGTTCTCTCTGTAAAATCCGCTGTGTAATCGGCTCAGCGCTCACTCACTAGTGTGAAGAATGATTTGTCCTCCCTCTTCTCACTGTGCGGTAAAGTGTTTGTGCTGTGCGATCTGTAGGATAAGATTGTGTGTGTGTGTGAGGACAGCTGCCTTTGTACTTTTACTACATAACAACACGAACCACACGTAATGGCTTCAAGCCTAGTAATAATTTGCTTATTAGATATGTTGTGGCTGCGCAAGGTATAAATCATTGTAAACAATTACAGGACAAGAGCATACCTCATAATCTGTGTTTTCTCTATCTCTGTCTCTCTTTCTTTGTATCTATCGAGCTACATGTTCCTCCTGATGAGCTGCCTGCCCTCTGGACCTGCCTGATCCATCCTGGTGCTCTACGTCTGCTTAAGCCACCTTCACCCGAGAATGACTCGCTGCTGCTGAGGATGCCTAGCTGAAAGTTCGCTGTGTTATTGCTGTAGATGGTACCACATGGATACGCTAAACATGGCTGTGTATGTTCTCACGTGGATAGCCTGAAGACTTCACTTGCAAAAAAAATACTTTACAATCAAGTCCCAAACTTTCAACAGTGGACAACTTCATTTAACATACATGTAACACTCTAATGAGAAAACAAAATCACCCTGATGATCATACTCAGGGTAATTTCAACACACTGCGCAACTCTATTGTATGCAGCTGTGGATGTGGAGAAATGATCCAATCAGATCACAGTTCCCGCCTATAATACCACAGCTTCCAGTCAGATCACTGTTCTTGCCCACATGACCACAGAATCCAATCAGTTCACACCCATAATGCTGCTGCAACCTATCAAATCACGGTTGCCACCCATAATGTCACTGTATCCAATCAGATCACAGTTTCCACCCATAATGCTACTGTATCCAATCAGATCACAGTTCCCACCCATAATGCCACTGTATCCAATCAGATCACAGTTCCCACCCATAATGTCACTGTATCCAATCAGATCACAGTTCCCACCCATAATGCCACTGTATCCAATCAGATCACGGTTCCCACCCATAATGCCACTGTAACCAACCATTCCACAGTTCCTTCCGGTAATGCTGCTGCAACCTATCAGTCTGCAGTTCCTACCCCAATATTACTGTAACCAGTCAGATTGCAGATCCTGCCCCTAACATCATTGTAACCAATGAGACTGCTGGTGGGATGGGGTCGATATTTCTGAATGCTCTAGAGCAGGGGTGTCCAATCAGGAGTGTCCAATCTTATCCAGGGCCAGCGTGGGTGCAGGTTTTCATTCCAACCAAGCAGAAGCCACACCTGAATCTATTATAAGCCAAGATCAACTGATTAAACAGGTGGAATCAGGTGTAGCTTCTGCTCGGTTGGAATGAAAACCTGCACACACACCGGCCCTTTCTGGATAAGATTGGACACCCCTGATCTAGACTATTCAGAACTAGAGTGCAGTAGAATTAGTCTGTGATCCTGAATGCCTTGGTATGAGTTGGTATTCTAGAATCTTCTAATATCGGTCAATGAGTCAGCGTTCTAGAATGAGCCAGAGCTGGTTAGTAGGCTACTGTTCTAGAATAGGCCGGTGCTGATCAGTGTTCTAGATTGGGCCGGTGCTGTTCAGTACTTGTTCAGTACCAGTGTCGGTCAGTAGGTTACTGTTCTATACTGTTCTCCTCCCTGCACTCTGGATGATTTGTCTTGTCAGTTCTGATCAGTGGAACTCTATGGTAAGCTGAATGAAAGCACTGACAAGTTGTTTGGGCTTGTCCAGGGTTTGGACTGAAATTCAGCTCATTTACGTCGTGATACAAGCTTGGCATGACACATTCCTCTCTGCGGAACTGGATGGTTCTGGATGAGTGAACCTCGCTGTGATGTGTGTGTGTGTGTGTGTGTGTGTGTGTGTGTGTGTGTGTGCTGTTTGAGTGATCATCGACCGTGCCAATAGTATATCTCTGGATTCTTGGTCTTATCTTTATTGTAATTCATTATTACGTTTAACCATGTTTAATAGAGTATGTACTTTCAGGACTGGAGATCTCTGTATCTCACTCCACGTTACTTCACTGTTCTCTATATTTTTCAGAAATAGCAAATCGGTTATAAAACGTAACTGCGGTGCAAATGAGACTAAAACAACATGTAAAAATAACTGGCAAGTTCGAAGTGTGAAAGGTTTCATTTCGCGTGCCAGATCAGAAGCGGACGATCTTAGCCGCTCTCATCACTTTAAAGCAGAACTCATTAGACACTCACAGAAAAGATCAAAACAAAACACACACTCAAAGACTGACCTCCCTCCATCACACTCTTCGCCTTTTCATCTCATTAATCACTATCACAGCTCTGTACACACACACACACACACATACACACACACTCTCTTAGACTTGTGATTTAACCATGAAGATTTGCCATGTTTCCCACTTGTCTCAGATTCATCAATTCTGCTCAATTCTGTCAGGCGAAATCCCTGTCGCACTTTATGGCCTGTGGACACCTGACCATCACACCCATATGTGGTTCTTCCCCAAAGTGTTGTCACAAAGTTGGAGGCACACAACTGAATGTCTTCGTATGCTGTAGAGATGTAACGGTATGAAAATTTCATATCACCATTATTGTGACCAAAACTATCACGGTTATCATTATCACTGGGTTGTTCAAATGTGCTGAAAATATCCAAAACATACTGATACACACACTGAAATCATTTAAATAGGTCTTAAATTTGACTACAAAGTCATGGACGGTTGTCACTATTCGCTGCGATCATTTAGTTCAGTTAGAGAACATGGCGGAAGCCAGCGACGGCGCTCGGGAGATTTTCCAACCTTCATAGAGGACCAAAATTGAAATGTGGTCGTATTTAGGATTTTATAAAATGCTGAGGGAAACTTAATAGAAGATGGTAACCTTGTCTGCAGAGCTCGCCAGAAGAAAGCTGCTGTGAAATGGGGCTTTGGCACTTTTCCCTCTTTTCCCTCTCGCTTTTAAATCGTTTATGAATGCCTGGGCAGCAATTGCTTTAATGGTGGGTTCATTATTATTCTTAATGAAAAACACAACAACAATAAAACAGTACAATGACTTATATAAAACCAAATCTTCCGCCATCGTCTTGTCTGTCAGCTTGCCTGTCGGACATTCTGCCTCACTCTTACTGTCAGACATCTCACCTCAGTCTTTCTATCAGTCAGCTCGCCTCACTCTTCCTGTCAGTCAGCTCGCCTCACTCTTCCTGTCAGTCAGCTCGCCTCACTCTTCCTGTCAGTCAGCTCGCCTCACTCTTCCTGTCGGTCGGCTCGCCTCACTCTTCCTGTCAGACATCTCACCTCAGTCTTTCTGTCAGTCAGCTCGCCTCACTCTTCCTGTCAGTCAGTTCGCCTCACTCTTCCTGGCAGACATCTCACCTCAGTCTTCCTGTCAGACATCTCACCTCAGTCTTCCTGTCAGTCAGCTCGCCTCACTCTTCCTGTCAGACATCTCACCTCAGTCTTCCTGTCAGACACCTCACCTCAGTCTTCCTGTCAGTCAGTTCGCCTCACTCTTCCTGGCAGACATCTCACCTCAGTCTTCCTGTCAGACATCTCACCTCAGTCTTCCTGTCAGTCAGCTCGCCTCACTCTTCCTGTCAGACATCTCACCTCAGTCTTCCTGTCAGACACCTCACCTCAGTGTTCCTGTCAGTCAGCTCGCCTCACTCTTCCTGTCAGACATCTCACCTCAGTCTTCCTGTCAGTCAGCTCGCCTCACTCTTCCTGTCAGACATCTCACCTCAGTCTTCCTGTCAGTCAGCTCGCCTCACTCTTCCTGTCAGACACCTCACCTCAGTCTTCCTGTCAGTCAGCTCGCCTCACTCTTCCTGTCAGACATCTCACCTCAGTCTTCCTGTCAGACACCTCACCTCAGTGTTCCTGTCAGTCAGCTCGCCTCACTCTTCCTGTCAGACATCTCACCTCAGTCTTCCTGTCAGTCAGCTCGCCTCACTCTTCCTGTCAGACATCTCACCTCAGTCTTCCTGTCAGTCAGCTCGCCTCACTCTTCCTGTCAGACACCTCACCTCAGTCTTCCTGTCAGTCAGCTCGCCTCACTCTTCCTGTCAGACATCTCACCTCAGTCTTCCTGTCAGTCAGCTCGCCTCACTCTTCCTGTCGGTCGGCTCGCCTCACTCTTCCTGTCGGTCGGCTCGCCTCACTCTTCCTGTCAGTCAGCTCGCCTCACTCGTCCTGTCAGACATCTCACCTCAGTCTTCCTGTCAGACACCTCACCTCAGTCTTTCTATCAGTCAGCTCGCCTCACTCTTCCAGTTGGTCGGCTCGCCTCACTCTTCCTTTCGGTCGGCTCGCCTCACTCTTCCTGTCAGTCAGCTCGCCTCACTCTTCGTGTCGGTCGGCTCGCCTCACTCTACCTGTCAGTCAGCTCGCCTCACTCTTATCGTCGGTCGGCTCGCCTCACTCTTCCTGTCAGTCAGCTCGCCTCACTCTTCCTTTCGGTCGGCTCGCCTCACTCTTCCTGTCAGTCAGCTCGCCTCACTCTTCACGTCGGTCGGCTCGCCTCACTCTACCTGTCAGTCAGCTCGCCTCACTCTTCACGTCGGTCGGCTCGCCTCACTCTTCCTGTCAGACATCTCACCTCAGTCTTTCTATCAGTCAGCTCGCCTCACTCTTCCTGTCAGACATCTCACCTCAGTCTTTCTATCAGTCAGCTCGCCTCACTCTTCCTGTCGGTCAGCTCGCCTCATTCTTCGTCACATGATGAATGAAATCTGACTCCTGATCTGTGCTGTGACTCTGTCTCATTCGTCTCTTCCTGAATTGAGCAGACACGTTCAGTTTTAAATTGTAGCGTCCGTTTTCACTCTCAAAAAACAATGCTGCACGCTGCGCCTGCGTCACACTCACACTGGGTGTGTGTGGACAGCATTTACTGCAAGTTTCACAAATCACGATAATCGCGCATGGTTTTAATGTTCAACAAACACACATGGGTGTGATGCTCAGGTGTCCACAAAGTTTTGGCCATATAATGTATTGAAACACTGTATTATTCACACTTGTGATCTGATATAATATCAGCGCCAGGATGTGGAGGTGTGAATTGGTTGGAGACCTGTGGAGTAAACATGTCAGGATGGTGGTGTAAACAGGTGACAGTGTCACAGATCTTCAGAGACAATGGATATCAATGGTCACCTTCTTTCCTCTTTCAGAACAGTTGTACTCTTTATTAAGAGTGTGCACATTATTGTCCACAGAGGGTTGTTCCTTGTATTTCAGGTGTGGGTTTACTCATAGGTCACTCACACTTTTTTTGGACTCAGGGTTGTTGGCCACAAGATTTTGGTCAATTTGGAGCAGTCCTTTTAATAATGGTGTTCTGGGGCTCTCTGGTGTGGTCTACATCAGGTCTGGCAAGTGTGCCAAGTAGCATTTTTTTATTTGGGCTGTTGTGGTCAGCGGAGGTGACAGAATGCCTTACTGACTTGCATCCAAAAAGCACTGTTTGCTGTAGTGTTGGTACCAAAGGAAATTAAGGAAAAAAAAACAATAAACAGAAGAACCTACCACTTTGCAAACCTGTGTGCACAAACGTGACATTGTAACATGGAATTGTGCAACGGATCCAAACGGCAAAAGGAATTCTTCCATGAGAAAGCAAACCTGTGATTATGAGGATTTAATGATTGCCAATAGATTTGGGTCTCTATCGTTTCTACTTCAAATGAATTTGTTCATTTCCTGCTGCATAATCTGCATATATTATGTTGCTTCACTACAAGTTTCAGTCTGGAACATTCTGGAACAACGGAATACAGTTTTTATGCCACCCCCACTACCATTTCTTTTATTTTCCGCTTTGCTAGGTCTGGTGTTCCTGCTAGACCTTGCTATCAAACCACTTCTGGTATTCCAGACTTTCAAACCATTACATAATAGTAACTCTTGTTCTTTCTCAGACCTTCTCAGAACAGTAATGTGGTATTTTCACTCACTCCCAAGGTACGAGGTAAATGTACATAGAACATGTACGTTTAGTTGACACTTTTATCAAAAGCAGGGTTAAGGCTCTTGCTCGAGGACTCAACAGTGACAGCTTGGCAGTGACTGGACTTGAAGGACAATTTCCAATCAGTAGCTATCAACAGCTGTAACCAAAGCCTCTACTGCTGGTTATTAATGTCTATTTCATGTAATAAAAAAACACTACATTAACTTTCTATGGATACAAAAGGAATATCCTTGATCAAGTCACAAGATTGTGATCCAGCGTTTGGTAGGAATCAAATATTGGTTGGACCTTGATGCTGTTCTGTCAAAGGTTTGATTTGGTTACACACAACCTAATGAGGCCTTTTCTCAGACCTTATCCCTGGATCCAGCACAATTCCAATGCAGTCTTGTGCCATTCTGATCGCTTGTCTTTCAGTCCTTTTATGTCTTGTGTGTGTCTTCTTGTGTGAACCTGATAGTTATCCATTGAGCTGGAATGCTCAGTAATGGCTTCTACCACCTGATTTTTCATTCTTCAGAAAGAGAACATATCTATTCTATGGCCCAAGGTTTCATAGAGTTTTAATCCTTTACTGACAGCTGTATACAGTATACAATACGTACAGTGAGGTAAAAAAGTATTTGATCCCCTGCTGATTTTGTACGTTTGCCCACTGACAAAGAAATGATCAGTCTATCATTTTAATGGTAGGTTTATTTGAACAGTGAGAGACAGAAGAACAACAAAAAAATCCAGAAAAACGCATGTCAAAAATGTTATAAATTGATCTGCATTTTAAGGAAGGAAATATGTATTTGATCCCTCTGCAAAACATGACTTAGTACTTGGTGGCAAAACTCCCCCCAAAGGCTCCATGATGTTGTTACATTGATGGAAATCGGTTCTATTTGTTTTTTCAAGTCTTTTCAGTCATTTGCAGATTTGCCTGGCCAATTAAATGAAATAAGTTTGATTTCTTTATTATTTTTTTTATTAACCACTCGCAGACCCAGTGAGGCAAAAATGACTCAAAGTATTTGGCTTGTTTGAAAGACACGACCCTTCACCTCACCCTGTGAAGTTTACACACAAAGACCTGCCATAAATCAGCGCTTCAAACATAAACCTGTACTAATTCCAGAAACCAAAACAGCAGCATAATATGTGCACAGATTTCTAGATTAATAGATATGGAAATTTAAGCAAATTTATACGAAGACAAGTGAACGTTTTCTCAGCTAACTGGATTTTCTTAAATAGGATATTTCTTGTGTAAATAAATTCATTAGTATCCAGTGTGATAAATAAGGCCAGATGTATTTGTGTACCACACATTCACGTGAATTTAAACATTCCTCTCTCTCTCTCTCTCTCTCTCTCTCTCTCTCTCTCTTTCTTTTTTTTCTTTTTTTTCTCTCTCTCTCTCTCTCTCTCTCTCTCTCTCTCCCTCTCTCTTTTTTTTTTTTTTTTTTTTTTTTTTTTTACATTATTTATTGTATTTTTTTTTTTTTTTTTTTTTTTTTTTTTTTTTTTTTTTTTTGTTTTTGTTTTGGCGTGGGTGTGAGCCTTTTAAGGGGTGAAGGAAAAAAAAAGCTGCACACATGGTCTTGGGTCTGAGATTCACACCAGTGATTTGATGTGGAGTGAGATAGACACACACACACACACTTACACACACACACACTCACACACACACACACACTCAAAGATCTCACTTGTACAGTCATGGCTGTCTTCACCTGTCTCTCACTCCTTATCTGCAAAAACGCTCTCAACACTCAACACTCTCACCACACAAAAATAAATCTAACAGTAGTTTTTGGAGTGTAACTAGGACAACTAATTCCCTCACTCATAGAACCACAAAATCGGAATAGTCTACTATTAGCGTTCCGAGCTGACCGGTTAGTTTAAACCCATTCTAGACTATTAGTCAAATTACCCCTTTCACTTGGCATTATGGGAAAGCAATGATCATTAGATATACATATAATTGTCCTTAACATCTGGTTAAAGTGAGACACATTAGTGTAGACACATATATTACATATGTAATGTATATGAGAACTGAAACATGAACAGTGCCAATGCGTTCTAGAGTCTGGTGTCA
>CM022757.1:8921202-8931202 GCA_012411365.1 Ameiurus melas | reverse complement strand
AGAGATATAAAGAGATATAAAGATATTTAAAGAGATATAAAGAGATATAAAGAGACATAAAGAGATATAAAGATATTTAAAGAGATATAAAGAGATATAAAGAGATATAAAGAGACATAAAGAGATATAAAGATATTTAAAGAGATATAAAGAGATATAAAGAGATATAAAGAGACATAAAGAGATGTGAAGACATAAAGAGATGTAAAGATATATAAAGAGACATAAAGAGACATAAAGAGATATAAAGAGATATAAAGATATTTAAAGAGATATAAAGAGATATAAAGAGATATAAAGATATTTAAACAGATATAAATAGATATAAAGAGATATAAAGATATTTAAAGAGATATAAAGAGACATAAAGAGATATAAAGAGATATAAAGATATTTAAAGAGATATAAAGAGACATAAAGAGATATAAAGAGATGTAGATGTGTACAGGACACTGCAACCCACACATCATCCACAATGTGGAAAAGCGCAGCACTCGCCATCTGTTAGCAAAAACGTGTTTGGACGATTGTTGCATTTCTCAAACAGGAGAATTCATTAAAAAATCAGCGACACAATCATCAGCACATGATGCGGTGTAGGAATAACGACCGTGTGCTGATTTCATTAAAGCTCATTTTACTGACGACGGTTTATATTTATATTTTATATTCAATTAATAATAAAATACACCTGCGCACGGACCGATTGAACGTACATGAGAAAGATTTTTAGGGCGTGTTCATGCTTGAGTTTGCACCCAGGCTGAATTCTGGGTTTGTTGGGGGCGGGGCTAATAATGACAGATTTGCTGTTATGTAGATGACTGTTTTTACTGCTGCGGTTGTTATCTTAAAGCCTAGCAAAAATTCAATAGTAAATACAAACATTTCCATCTTCTTTCATTGAAATATATTCCTTCCAATCAGAATCTGATTGGTTGGAAGGTTTTTGAGGTCGGAAGGAGGTTTTTTTTTAAGTCAGAAGGTTTTTTCACATTGTGTTTGTACAACTGCATGGATCTGACATAGATAGATAGATAGATAGATAGATAGATAGATAGATAGATAGATAGATAGATAGTAAGAGAGAGACTGAACATACTACGCTATATGGCCAAAAGTATATGAACCCCTGACCATCACATCCGTTCGTGCTTCCTCCCCGAACTATTACCACAAAGTTTCAAAACAGAGATGCGCACAAACTTTTGCCTGTACAGTGCACAGCATTTGTCATAAAATTCCTTTAAAATCATTCCTGTAAGAACAAACAGATTCGCCTTTCCGTGAAGAAATTCCAGATGCCAAAAACATGAAACATATCAGCGACGCGTTTGGGGAATTTCTATCTATTCAGTCAGATGCAGGAGGAGCGCTGGTTTTATTTTCCGCGGGCTTCTCTGTGACAGCCGCTAACTATCCATCAGGTTAATCTAGCGTGAAAATACTGCCACGGGCTCGTCTGTATACAATAAAGGTAAAACCACCGATGTTGCCCGATGAAATGTCACAGATATTTATGTTTCCTGACTGCCTTTGATAGTAATTGTGTGTCTAGACGGCGTTTCCTCAAGAGCTTGTATAACTGAATGGAAATACGGGCTCCCTCCCCCCGGGGCCGAGCGCTTCTGAGCTTAACACACGGGCGGCATCTGCATGGAATGATTAAAGAACTTTCAGAGGGGATTTTAGCGCTGGAAATAAAAGAGTGTCAGTATGAATCTCAATCAATATGAATGCACAGATGGATTAGGAAGCGAGGAACGTGAGAGAAGAGTTACACAGTCTGACATTCGGTTTACAGGATGCACTGCGTTTCCTCACACACACACACACACTCTCGCTTTATGAGCCATATTCAGAGCTGAGTTATGTGCATGTAGTGAGGGTTTAATACAGAAATTGAACACATCTGTGTTTGGACCTCAGGCGTAGCGACAGATTTGAGCAGTATTCAGAAACTGCACACGGGCAGGAGGAGCAGACACATGGCTTATCTTGAGAAGAACATTTCTACTGATGAAATTACGAATGAACCTGAGCTAAAATCTCCCTGAGATGATATGAGGAAGAAACCTCGAGAGGAACCAGACTCAGAAGGGAACCCGTCCTCAACGGATAGTGTGAGAGTAAAAGAAAGTTCATTATGGTTTTTATATGAAGTCTGTTTGTTGAACTAGTCCACTGTTCACTAAAGGAGACCCGAGTGCAGGACTGTGTGTGGTAATTGCAGTCCCAAGGCCATCGCAGCAACCGTAGTCCCAGCAACCACAGCGAGAACGTATATGTGGAATCTTAGACTCTTCCAGTCTTCTCAAGAAACATACTTCTGCGGCATGAACTAAACAAACTGACTTAAGTATGTGTGTAACCTGACTCTGAATATGCAGAACTTTCCCAGCATGAATATTAATGCATTACACTTATGAATATGCCCTTCTCTCTCTCTCTCTCCTTCTCCCTTCCTCCCTCTCTCTCTCTACTTCTCCATCTCTCTCCCTCTCTCTGCTTCTTCCTCTCTCTCTCTCTCTCCCTCTGCTTCTCCCTCCCTCCCTCTCTCTCTGCTTCTCCCTCCCTCCCTCTCTCTGCTTCTCCCTCTCTCTCTCTCTCTCTGCTTCTTCCTCTCTCTCTCTCTCTCTCTCTCTGCTTCTCCCTCCCTCCCTCTCTCTGCTTCTCCCTCTCTCTCTCTCTCTCTGCTTCTTCCTCTCTCTCTCTCTCTCTCCCTCTGCTTCTCCCTCCCTCCCTCTCTCTCTGCTTCTCCCTTCCTCCCTCTCTCTCTACTTCTCCATCTCTCTCCCTCTCTCTCTGCTTCTTCCTCTCTCTCTCTCTCTCTCTCTCTCTCTCTCTCTCTCTCTCTTTCTTTTCTCTCTCTGCTTCTTCTTTTTTTTCTCTCTCTCTCTTCCTGTGCTTCTCCCTCCCTCCCTCTCTCTCTCCCTCTGCTTCTCCCTCTCCTCCTCTCTCTGCTTCTTCTTTCTCTCTCTCTCTCTCTCTCTCTCTCTCTCTCTCTCTCTCTCTCTCCTCCCTCTCTCTCTCCCTCTCTCTGCTTCTCCCTCTCCCCTCTCTCTCTGCTCCTTCCACTCTCTCTCTCTCTCTCTCCCTCTCTCTCTCTCTCCCTCCCTCTCTCTCTCTCTCTGCTTCTCCCTCTCTCTCCCTCTCTCTCTCTACTTATTCTCTCTCTCTCCCTCTCTCTGCTTCTCCTTCCATCCCTCCCTCCCTCCCTCTCTCTGCTTCTCCCTCTCTCTCTCTCTCTCTCTCTCTCTCTCTCTCTCTGCTTCTCCCTCTCTCATTGAACTCTTCAGTGTGTATAATGACCTCAGAGCCACGAGTGTTTAATCATCCCGATGGCAGCACCCTCTCAGGCATCAGTGACAGGAGGAAAAGTCTGAACTCACAACCAACATGTAGATTTTTCTTGTGTGTGTGTGTGTGTGTCCATCTCTATTTCTCAACCAAGACCCCATCGCTCTTCTAACCTAAACGAAACCCACTTGCACTGTGTTTGACTGAAAGCCGAGTACCACTGAAGGATATTTAGATAGATTTCGTGCATGGATTCCTCAAAATCGGATCCATCTCTATTATAATATCGAACTCTTTCTTGAAATGGAATGGATTTATACTTCATAAACGTTTATAACCGCCGCAATCTGGGAAAAGTCTCTGTCCACGCAGACGTGTTTTCACAAAGCAGAATTGAGACCAGTCTTAGTCACAGATTTGCAATGGCAGCTATCCAGTCACGGTGTTTTCGAAAGCAGAGCTTGAGCTAATTCTTTAGGTAACAAGACTATAATGAAAACGCATCCATTAGACCGTGTTAAGAATCTATCACTCTACAGACCCACGGTCTCAAGGTCCACACAAATTACTTACAGGACTAAATTGTTACTTTAATTTACTGTTTTTTTTCCCTCCATTTAACCGCACTCCTTGGTGCCTCTGTCTGTACGCACGAGTCGGATGTTTCTCTGTTAAACAATCTGTCAAAGGAAACCGGTGATAAAATGATGGACTTTCCCAAAAAGCGTTTGATTCACTTCCTGCGGTTGGATTGAGTCGTGTTCTTACAACAGTTTAATCATGCCTGGGTTCGCTCGGGAACGAACGGAGATCAGCTTGCTCGGGTGTTTGTTCTAGACTTCTTCCATAAAGAGGTTTGTCTCCATGAAGCGTTTTACGAGGACGTTTTCCGCCGTACACAGATCTCAGACAGTGGGTGTTTTATGTTCCGTGTGAAACCAAACGTTCCCACCTGAGAGGTTCCTGCATTCTAATCTGTCTCAAGCAGGTCAGTGCACCGGGGTTGGAGTCCCACAAACTGAACGCCGCACGTGTTAAAGTCACTGCAATGCAGAATAAGGCAGAATGAAAGGGAAGTGATTGGTAATGGGATGGTCGAGGCGTACGGAATGGTCTGAGGACAATGTAAGAAAACAGAGCATTTGAGGCAAGTGATTAGCAGATTGCGGGCATGATTTATTGAACCGGAGGAATGAATTATGCAACAAGTCAATGTTTTATTTAAACCAGGGAAAGAACTCATTAAATTAAAGGCAAGAAATCGTTAAATAGAGGAAACAATTTAAGCCTCAGTCGAATGTTGTGTAGTCTCCGTTTACTTTCCGGACTATTATACATCTATATCTGCATTAGGATTCGAGCTTGTACTCGTGTGGCAGTCATGTCATTCTGGGAAACAGACAGACAGATAGATAGTGAGAGACAGACAGATAGATGGATGGATGGATAGACAGATAGACAGTGAGAGAGTGAGAGACATACAGATAGATGGATGGATAGATAGAGAGATAGTGAGAGAGTGAGAGACAGACAGATAGACAGATACATAGAAAGACAGATAGATGGATATATATATATATATATATAAAGACAGACAAACAAATGTATATATATATATATGATAGATAGATAGATAGATAGATAGATAGATAGATAGATAGATAGATAGATAGATAGATAGATAGATAGATAGATAGATAGATAGATAGATAGATAGATAGAGAGAGACAGAGTAAAAGAAACAGATATAGATGGATGTACAGACAGACAGACAGACAGATAGATAGATAGATAGATAGATAGATAGATAGATAGATAGATAGATAGATAGATAGATAGATAGATAGAGAGAGAGACAGATAGAGAGAGACAGACAGATAGATAGATGGATAGATAGATAGACAGACAGATAGATAGATAGATAGATAGATAGATAGATAGATAGATAGATAGATAGATAGATAGATAGATAGATAGATAGATAGATAGATAGATAGATAGATAGATAGTGACAGAGTAAAAGAAACGGATATAGATGGATGTACAGACAGACAGACAGACAGACAGATAGACAGATAGATAGATAGATAAATAGACAGTGAGTGATAGATAGATAGATAGATAGATAGATAGATAGATAGATAGATAGATACAGTGCCTTGCGAAAGTATTCGGCCCCCTTGAACTTTTCAACCTTTTGCCACATTTCAGGCTTCAAACATAAAGATATAAAATTTAAATTTTTTGTGAAGAATCACCAACAAGTGGGACACAATTGTGAAGTGGAACGAAATCTATTGGATATTTTAAGAAATCCATTTCTCAACGTTTGGTGTGACGTTTGGTGTGACTCCCAGGTGGCTTGTGGCAAACTTTAGACGAGATTTTTTATGGATATCTTTGAGAAATGTCTTTCTTCTTGCCACTCTTCCATAAAGGCCAGATTTGTGCAGTATACGACTGATTGTTGTCCTATGGACAGACTCTCCCACCTCAGCTGTAGTTCTCTGCAGTTCATCCAGAGTGATCATGGGCCTCTTGGCTGCATCTCTGATCAGTCTTCTCCTTGTCTGAGCTGAAAGTTTAGAGGGACGGCCAGGTCACGTTCACGTTCATCCGGCTTTAAACTTCTCCACAACAGTATTACGGACCTGCCTGGTGTGTTCCTTGGTCTTCATGATGCTCTCTGCGCTTTCAACAGAACCCTGAGACTATCACAGAGCAGGTGCATTTATACAGAGACTTGATTACACACAGGTGGATTCTATTTATCACCATCAGTCATTTAGGACAACATTGGATCATTCAGAGAACTTCTGGAGTGAGTTTGCTGCACTGAAAGTAAAGGAGCCGAATAATTTTGCACGCACCACTTTTCAGTTTTTTTATTTGCTAAAAAAGTTTAAAATATCCATTAGATTTCGTTCCACTTTACAATTGTGTCCCACTTGTTGATGATTCTTCACAAAAAATTTAAATTTTATATCATTATGTTTGAAGCCTGAAATGTGGCAAAAGGTTGAAAAGTTCAAGGGCCGAATACTTTCGCAAGGCACTGTAGATAGATAGAGACAGACAGACAGACAGACAGACAGACAGACAGACAGATAGATAGATAGATAGATAGATAGATAGATAGATAGATAGATAGATAGATAGATAGATAGATAGATAGATAGATAGATAGATAGATAGATAGATAGATAGATAGATAGATAGATAGAGAGTGAGAGACAGATGGACATATACTGTATATATATATATATGAAAGGATTTTCAAATCAGAATTTTCTCAGACTCGGAAGTGAGGCAACTGACTAACTTCCTAAGGAAAGATCCTGTGTATCTTTAGGACTTAAAATACTAATTTCAGTTTATATTTAATCCTGAAGTTAATTACAGCTGATCAGCTCCATGGCTAATAAAGGATAGGAAGATATCTCGCTAATATTTATATGAGCACCTCTATATATAAATATAAATGATATAAGAAGAAAACTACAACCTCCACTTTTATGTAGTAAACTAAATATCGGAATAAATAACGGGATAAGACTTCACATCCTTCCCAGGCAGCATCAGACGTTTTGGAACAGACTGTAGCACTTTGCATTTATCCCAAGCAACAACATGTGTTAATCTAACAAAAACCTCTTCCCTTGAGGTAAAGCAAGCCTTCAGAAAAAGGAAAATGGCAAGTGGAAAATTTTCAAAACAAAGCCGCACGATGAAGATAAATGAAGATGAAAACACTGGAATGATAGCTGCTAGCTCCAAAGCTAGCACTGGATTTGTTCACCAAAAAAAGAGCCTCAACATGAACTCCTTTCCCCCCAAATTCATCAAACACAGATCTGTGCAGGATTCTCGTAGCTTGCGTTAGCCTTATTTAAGCATATCTACTAATACGAACCACGCATGAGACTGCATTCCTTACAGAGTGCTAATCCTATACACTGATTTGTGTCTATTTTCTGTCTCACATAGGTGAAAAAAATAAAAGACAATTTTTTTCAAAAATGAAGTATTTGGCGAGCTACCAATGAGGCCAATCTTGCTAGCTCTGAGAATAAGCTAGCTCTAATTATGCATTCTTGAGCTTAAATTAAAATACATAAATAAAAAAAAATGGGTGGGACGATGAAAGGTCCGGCTTTTGCTAGAACGTTTCGAACGAAATCCCAGGGACGTTTTTATTCTCACCACTAGACATCGACTGTCTCGGCCGTACGTTTCAGAGGAAACGATTTAAATACATCCAGTCTAACCAACAGATCAAAGACAGCGCCTAGCCTCCGAATTCTGCTATGTTCTATGCTAATTCGATCATTATCCAAAATCCATGCACGCGTGTTCTGCCAAGCTAATGTTGTTGTTGCTAATCATAACGAAGCATCACATCGCTAACAGTCGAAGGCGTGCAGCCTTTTGCTGCCAGACTTTGACTTATGAAGGTCTGAGCCAAAACCCCAAGAGGTGTTCTCCGCCGTTTAAAGCTCCTGACACCCAATTTCTGCAGCCAAGTCCATCTTCTTCCAATTTAAACTCTGAACACGCTAAACAGTGCTGGCAGATTGATGGCCACCCCCGGATAACATCGCCTTCTCCAGTTGCCTCAATTAAGCTGTAGTGCTGGGGGGAAAAAAAAAGAAGCAGAAAAAAACAGCCAGTCATCAATTGACAGGCCAGAGCGACACTGACATGCTTTATAACAACGTCGTTATCTGTCTTAAGTGCTCCTTCAGCTAATGGCAATAAATAGGCCCGGTGCTACGGACTGTCAATTACCCCCGTAGCAGCAGATCAAACATATCATGTCTAAAATTGTCATCGAATTGAAACAAATCATAGGCTCTACATAACCCTCCATGACTCGCCTCCTTTTTAGACATCAAATCTCGCTAGCCTCTCCAAAATCGCCCGTTTTTTTATAAATAGACGTGTTTCAAAGGAGATAATTCTGCGGAAGAAAAGGCCGCCCGATGTGAGGAGAGCACGGCTTACGGAGGCTTCTTATCAGCCCGAGCGTAAGCCGGGATTCGGTGCCACATGGCACGCTGGCTCTTTCTCTCGCTTTCATCCGTCTAGCGAAAGCAGAGCAGGGTTCAGGAGAATTACGAAGGATCCGCAGCATTAAGGGAGGCGGCGTGAAACGTCATTAGTACACACCGGTCCGTTGTGTCTGGTGTCGCTCCGAGAAAAACAGTGGCTTTGGGCTACAAGTCAGTGGTGTGATGATATATCTGACTGACGATATACCTAAACAGAAATCCTGTACCTTTTTACGAATTCATTGCGAAGATTTTATAACTAAACCCGGATAGTTTTCCAGCCGCTCCAGGCTCCTCGTGACCCTGTGTAGGATAAGCGGTACAGGAAATGGCAGTGGTGGCAAAGGGGAGGTGGTGGATCTATGGTTAAATGCGCTGGGTTACTGATCAGAGGGTCAGGAGTTCAAGCTACCACTATTGGGCCCTTGGGTTAGTCCCTTAACCCTCAACAGCTCCGTTAAATAAATGAGATAAATGTAAGTCGCTCTGGATAAGAGTACCGCCCAAACGCCATAAATGTAAAAAAAAAAATCAATTGAAATGGATGGATGGATGGAGACGCATAATTCTGAACGAATTTAGGGGTTAAGCTGAACACGTCACGAGGCGGTGGTACTATTAGTGAGTTTGAATCCCAGCACTGCCATACAGCCGCTCTTAGGCCTTAAAAACCACTTCAAATCTGGGATTTATTTGAAAGGAGAAAAAAAACGGTAGAAACCAGAAGTATTTGTGTAACGCGGGCTCGGTAATCAGAGCCGAGGGGAAGAAATACAGGCGTACAAAGCGGAATAAATAAAAATTGAGTGTTCACTTCGGAGCCAGAGCCGCTGACCGCCTTACAAACCCCCGCACACATACACTCACACACTCTCACACATGCACTCACACACTCTCTCCAGAGGAAGTGTTTGAGGCAGCTCGCATTAGGAGGACTAATTAGGGTTATTAGCAGGGTATAATTTACTCGAGGGGGAGTAAAGGGAAATTGCTGAGGTGTTTCCGTGCGCAGAAACGAACACAGTTTTAAAGCTGCTAACATCGTGCCTGGTTTTGTTGTTGTTGTTGTTGTTGTTGCTGTTTTTTCAACAGATTGTGTCATTTCTGACCTGCCGAGAAGAAAAATGATGATATTATTATATTCACTGGGAAAATAAGTGTCTTGCTTTCAGAAGAGAATAAGGAGAACTGCACGCCTGAAGACACAGTGATTTACGCAGTACCCTCTCTTCAGCCTCACATGTAAGACTCAAGGTCCAAAATGTGCTTCTTAAATTTGCGCGAGAGCTACAAAGGTAACGGAGCAGCAGCGGGAAGTGTGTGGGCATCAGGTCCGCTTTAAACACGCAAACAGACTCACTGAGGTGGATCTGATGCTGTATGACTCGGTGTTATGTAGAAAACCGGACTACAATCACGTCGCAGACATAAAGGACTCCATAGCTCCAATCCACATATAGTTCAGTATCACTCGGACTCGGACTCGATAGGGACTAATAAAGAAAACAAATGAATAAAAATAAATCTGTCTATGTGGAAAGTGTTACTGAGACAACAGGGAATGTGAGTGTGTGATTTACTCATGAGCAAAGACCAAAATCTTTCTGTCTCTCTCTCACTATCTATCTATCTATCTATCTATCTATCTA